>OY728123.1:2120714528-2121065604 GCA_963277665.1 Viscum album
GAATATATTAAAATATTAATGAATCATAAGATTAACCAAGAGGATTGTCCCAATGGACCAATGTGCATACCACCTGCATTCCAAGGGGCTAATGAAGCTCCTTCCAATGCAGCCCAAAAGGTGCAGCCCCCCTCCCCACCCCAAATACCAAAAACCTACATGGGATAGCTACGCTGAGGACCTGCAAGGCCCAGTAATCATTTCAAACATACAAGGGACAAATATATGGAGGACCTATGTGGTGGACCTACACGAACAACTTATTTCGACCATGCCCCCTACTTTCTTATAAATATGACCATTGGGGTCCGCATTTGAACAACTAAAAAATTAGAAGAAACCTAAAAGATCACATTATACAACACATTCACCCAGGTCCCCTGAAATTTCTCAGGTATCTATCTAAAACATGAGAGAAGAGATAATTAAGGGGATAAGTGAGATCAATGTCCCTTTATGGTCTAAAATGCTAGATACCTTTTTGAGGATCCTTTTTTTTTCATAAGAGGAAGTCACCTATGCATGGACCTTCCCTTAATAAATAACATACACAAAACTCTCCCAAGGACACCAAAGGATACCCAAGGTGTTTGGTTTAAGGACTCACCCAAGTGTTGTCACCCCGGTAGTGTATTGCCTGAGGAATATTCAGCTTTTTCAGCAATTTGCCTCCAACATGAAGACCTTTCAGTTCCTCCTAGGCCATGTGTGTAACACTAGCATAGAACACCTATTTGAAACATGTAAACTGAGCACCAATTCCCAGGACCTACGCGATTCACCCTTTGAGCCCTCTTCCAAATCCACCTATGGTAGGGATCCTCTCTCCTTGGTTCCCTTTTCTAAATGGGAGCAAGGTGAATCCTCTACCAAGACCCCTTGATTTACACAAGCTTGGCGAGTGTCACACCATCATGTCCTCCATTTGGGTATGTATTCCTATGGTCATAGGTTCCCCACTATTTTATAGTTGTCTAGTTAGGGTTATTAGGGTGCATGTGGGTATGTATCACTATGGTCACGAGAACCCTTACCCTAGGGATAGTGTTGGGGAGTTCCCAATCTGGATGATTATGGTTCGGACCATGTTTGAACCTTATCATCTGTAAGATCTGGAACCTCTAATTCCCAACATGGAGGGTGAGTATCACACTTTCTTTTCCATTTAATAGGTAATTATATCCTCCTCCATCCACGGAATAGGTTTTAGGGAATCTATCCTGGTGAAAGCTCCTAGACTTTCCTATGGGAGGTTTTATTCTTTCTCCTCTCCACCTCAACATCCTTCACCTTCATTCCCTCCATAACATGGACCCTCCTCCAATGTAATGTGAATAGAGGGGAGTATTGTAGCCTTTACTAATGAAAATCGGGCCATTAACGGCCGCCATTGGCGGCCGCTAAAGGCCTGTAGCGGCCGCTCAGCGACCGCCATTGGCGGTTGCTGTTACCTCGTCGCTAGAGGCTTTTAGCGACCGCCAATGGCAGTCGCTGTAGAAGGCCGGCAGATCGGCCTTCAGCGACCGCTTGGCGGTCGCTAGTATAAAAAAAAAATTAAATTTTTTTTTATTGAATTGAATATATAAATATATAAATATATAAATATATATATATATATATTCATATATATACTATTAAATACAATATTTTAAATATATATATATATATAATATATTTTAAATGTTTTAATATATATATAATATATATATAATACCAAATCATTGTTCTATAATAATTTAAAAACTTCGATTCAAGAAATAATCTCATTTCAGGTCTTTTGGACCACGTTTGCTCCGAATGGGACCGCCGCACGCCGTTTTGGTGTTTTATGGCGCCGGAAACGCGTTTCCGGCCGCCGCGGTCAAACGGAACCTCCAAATGAGGTGCCGTCTGGCCGACCATTTCACAATTCACGCCCTGGATGTTGTCGTACGGTTTCGTGGCATTCGGAGGTCGTTCGGGTGGTTTTGACCCCCCAACGCGCCATTTCAGCGCGCGCCGCGCTATTGAAAAGGACACAATCGGACGTGCTGCGCGCACCGCACGTCCGATGGACGTGCGGCCTCCTCCTGCATCTCAGGAATAATATTTCTATCGTTCCCATGCGGTTTCAGGTCGTTCGGAGCAAGTTTGCTCCGAATGGGACCGCCGCACGCCGTTTTGGTGTTTAATGGCGCCGGAAACGCGTTTCCGGCCACCGCGGTCACACGGCACCTCCGAATGAGGTGCCGTATGGCCGACCATTTCACAATTCACGCCCCGGATGTTGTCGTACGGTTTTGTGGCATTCGGAGGTCATTCGGGTGGTTTTGACCCCCCAACGCGCCATTTCAGCGCGCGCCGCGCTGCTGAAAAGGACACAATCGGACGTGTCGTGTGCACCGCACGTCCGATTGACGTGCGGCCTCCTCCTGCATCTCAGAAATAATATTTCTATCGTTCCTGTGCGGTTTCAGGTCGTTCGGAGCACTTTTTATCCGAATTGGACCGCCGCACGCCGTTTTGGTGTCTAATGGCGCCGGAAACGCGTTTCTGGCCACCGCGGTCAAACGGCACCTCCGAATGAGGTGCCATCTGGCCGACCATTTCACAATTCACGCCTTGGATGTTCTCGTACGGTTTTGTGGCATTCGGAGGTCGTTCGAGTGGTTTTGACCCCCCAACGCGCCATTTTAGCGCGTGCCGCGCTGCTGAAAAGAACACAATCGGACGTGCCGCGCGCACCGCACGTCCGATGGACGTGCGGCCTCCTCCTTCATCTCAGGAATAATATTTCTATCGTTCCCGTGTGGTTTCAGGTCGTTCGGAGCACGTTTGCTCCGAATTGGACCGCCGCACGTCGTTTTGGTGTTTAATGGCGCCAGAAACGCGTTTCTGGCCGCCGCGGTCAAACGGCACCTCCGAATGAGGTGCCGTCTGGCCGACCATTTCAAAATTCACGCCCCGGATGTTGTCGTACGGTTTCGTGGCATTTGGTGGTCGTTCGAGTGGTTTTGACCCCCCAACGCGCCATTTCAGCGCGTGCCGCGCTGCTGAAAAAGACACAATCGGACTTGCCACGCGCACCGCACGTCTGATGGACGTGCGGCCTCCTCCTGCATCTCAGGAATAATATTTCTATCATTCCCGTGCGGTTTCAGGTCTTTCGGAGCACGTTTTCTCCGAATGGGACCGTCGCACGCCGTTTTGGTGTTTTATGGCGCCGGAAACGCGTTTCCGGCCGCCGCGGTCAAACGGCACCTCCGAATGAGGTTCCGTCTAGCCGACCATTTCACAATTCACGCCCCGGATGTTTTCATACGGTTTCGAGGCATTCGGAGGTCGTTCAGGTGGTTTTTACCCCCCAACGCGCCATTTTCAGCGGGCGCCGCGCTGCTGAAAAGGACACAATCGGACGTGCCGCGCGGACCGCACATCCGATGGACGTGCGGCCTCCTCCTTTATCTCAGGAATAATATTTCTATCGTTCTCGTCTGGTTTCAGGTCGTTCGGAGCACGTTTGCTCCGAATTGGACCGTCGCACGCCGTTTTGGTGTTTAATGGCGTCGGAAACGCGTTTCCGGCCGCCGCGGTCAAAAGGCACCTCCGAATGAGGTGTCGTCTGGCCGCCCATTTCACAATTCACGGCCCAGATGTTGTCGTACGGTTTCGTGGCATTCGGAGGTCGTTAGGGTGGTTTTGACCCCCCCAACGCGCCATTTCAGCGCGCGCCGCGCTGCAGAAAAGGACACAATCGGACGTGCCGTGCGCATCGCACGTCCGATGGACGTGCGGCCTCCTCCTGCATCTCAGTAATAATATTTCTATCGTTCCCGTGCGGTTTCAGGTCGTTCGGAACACGTTTGCTTCGAATTGGACCGCCGCACGCCGTTTTGGTGTTTAATGGCACCAGAAACACGTTTCCGGCCGCCGCGGTCAAACAGCACCTCCGAATGAGGTTCTCTCTGGCCGACCATTTCACAATTCACGCCCCGGATGTTTTCGTACGGTTTCGTGGCATTTGGAGGTCGTTCGGGTGTTTTTGACCCCCCAACGCGCCATTTCAGTGCGCGCCGCGCTGCTGAAAAGGACACAATCGGACGTGCCGTGCGCACCGCACGTCCGATGGACGTGTGGCCTCCTCCTGCATCTCAGGAATAAAATTTCTATCGTTCCCATGAGGGTTCAGGTTGTTCGGAGCACTTTTGCTATGAATTGGACCGCCGCACGCCGTTTGGGTGTTTAATGGCGCCGAAAACACGTTTCCGGCCTCCGCGGTCACACGGCACCTCCGAATGAGGTGCCGTCTGGCCGACCATTTCACAATTCACGCCCCGGATGTTGTCGTACGGTTTCGTGGCATTCGGAGGTCGTTCAGGTGGTTTTGACCCCCCAACGCGCCATTTCAGCGCGCGCCGCGCTACTGAAAAGGACACAATCGGATGTGCCGCGCACGTCCGATGGATGTGAGGCCTCCTCCTGCATCTCAGGAATAATATTTCTATCGTTCTCGTGCGGTTTCAGGTCGTTTGGAGCACATTTGCTCTGAATTGGACCGCCGCACGCCGTTTTGGTGTTTAGTGGCGCCGAAAACGCATTTCTGGCCGCCGCGGTCAAACGGCACCTTCGAATGAGGTTCCGTCAGGCCGACCATTTAACAATTCAAGCTCCAGATGTTGTCGTACGGTTTTGTGGCATTCTGAGGTCGTTCGGGTGGTTTTGACCCCCCAACGCGCCATTTCAGCGCGCGTCGTGCTGCTGAAAATGACACAATCGGACGTGCCGCGAGCACCGCATGTCCGATGGACGTGCAGCCTCCTCCTGCATCTCAGGAATAATATTTCTATCGTTACCGTGCGGTTTCAAGTCTTTCGGAGCACGTTTGCTCCGAATGGGACCGCCGCACGCCGTTTTGGTGTTTTATGGCACCGGAAACGCGTTTCCGGCCGCCGCGGTCAAACGGAACCTCCGAATGAGGTGCCGTCTGGCCGACCATTTCAAAATTCACGCCCCGGATGTTTTCGTACGGTTTCGTGGCATTCGGAGGTCGTTCAGGTGGTTTTGACCCCCCAACGCGCCATTTCAGCGCGCGTCGCGCTGCTGAAAAGGACACAATCGGACGTGCCGCGCGCACCGCACGTCCGATGGACGTGCGGCCTCCTCCTGCATCTCAGGAATAATATTTCTATCGTTCTCGTGCGGTTTCAGGTCGTTCGGAGCACGTTTTCTCCGAATGGGACCGCCGCACGCCGTTTTGGTGTTTAATGGCGCCGGAAACGCGTTTCCGGCCGCCGCGGTCACACGGCACCTCCGAATGAGGTGCCGTCTGGCCGACCACTTCACAATTCACGCCCCGGATGTTTTCGTACGGTTTCGTGGCATTCGGAGGTCGTTCGGGTGGTTTTGACCCCCCAACGCGCCATTTCAGCGCGCGCCGCGCTGCTGAAAAGGACACAATCGGACGTGCTGCGCGCACCGCACGTCCGATGGACGTGCGGCCTCCTTCTGCATCTCAGGAATAATATTTCTATCGTTCCCGTGCGGTTTCAGGTCGTTCGGAGCACGTTTTCTCCGAATTGGACCGCCGCACGCCGTTTTGGTGTTTAATGGCGCCGGAAACGCGTTTCCGGCCACCGCGGTCAAACGGCACCTCCGAATGAGGTGTCGTCTGGCCGACCATTTCACAATTCACGCCTCGGATGTTGTCGTAGGGTTTCGTGGCATTCGGAGGTCATTCGGGTGGTTTTGACCCCCCAACGCGCCATTTCAGTGCGCGTCGCACTGTTGAAAAGGACACAATCGGACGGGTCGCGCGCACCGCACGTCCGATGGATGTGCGGCCTACTCCGGCATCTCAGGAATAATATTTCTATCGTTCTCGTGTGCTTTCAGGTCGTTCGGATCACGTTTGCTCCGAATGGGACCGCCGCACGCCGTTTTGGTGTTTAATGGCGCCGGAAACACGTTTCCGGCCACCGCGGTCACACGGCACCTCCGAATGAGGTTCCGTCTGGCCGACCATTTCACAATTTACGCCCCGGATGTTTTCGTACGGTTTCGTGGCATTCGGAGGTCGTTCGGGTGGTTTTGACCCCCCAACGCGCCATTTCAGCGCGCGCCGCGCTGCTGAAAAGGACACAATCGGACGTGTCGCGCGCACCGCACGTCCGATGGACGTGCGGCCTCCTCCTGCATCTCAAGAATAATATTTCTATCGTTCCCGTGCGGTTTCAGGTCATTCGGAGCACGTTTGCTCTGAATTGGACCGCCGCACACCGTTTTGGTGTTTAATGGCACCGGAAACGCGTTTCCGGCCGCCGCGGTCACACGGCACCTCCGAATGAGGTTCCGTCTGGCCGACCATTTCACAATTCACGCCTCGGATTTTGTCGTACGGTTTCGTGGCATTCGGAGGTCGTTCGGGTGGTTTTGACCCCCCAATGCGCCATTTCAGCGCGCGACGCGCTGCTGAAAAGGACACAATCGGACGTGTCGCGCGCACCGCACGTCCGATGGACGTGCGGCCTCCTCTTTCATCTCAGGAATAATATTTCCATCGTTCCCGTGCGGTTTCAGGTCGTTCGGAGCACGTTTGCTCCGAATTGGACCGCCGCACGCCGTTTTGGTGTTTAATGGCGCCCGAAACGCGTTTCCGGCCGCCGCGGTCAAACGGCACCTCCGAATGAGGTTCCGTCTGGCCGAACATTTCAAAATTCACGCCCCAGATGTTGTCCTATGGTTTCGTGGCATTCATAGGTCGTTCGGGTGGTTTTGACCCCCCAACGCGTCATTTCAGCGCGCGCCGCGCTGCTGAAAAGGACACAATCGGACGTGTGGGGGGTTGTACGGGGGTGCGGGGGGCTGTACGGGGGAGCGGGGGGCTGTACGGGGGGGGGGGGGCTTTACGGGGGTGCGGGGGCTGTACGGGGGTGCGGGGGGGCTGTACTGGGGTGCGGGGGGGCTGTACGGGGGTGCGGGGGGCAGTACGGGGGTGCGGGGGGGCTGTACGGGGGTGCGGGGGGGGGGGGGGGGGGGGCTGTACGGGGGTGCAGGGGGTTGTACGGGGTTGCGGGGGGGCTGTACGGGGGTGCGGGGGGCTGTACGGGGGTGCGGGGGGGTTGTACGGGGGTGCGTGGGGCTGTACGGGGGTGCGCGGAGGCTGTACGGGGGTGCGGGGGGCGGTACGGGGGTGCAGGGGGGCTGTACGGGGGTGCGGGGGGCTGTACGGGGGTGCGGGGGGCTGTACTGGGGTGCGGGGGGGGGGGGGGGCTGTACGGGGTTGCGGGGGGCTGTACGGGGGTGCGGGGGGGGGGGGGGGGCTGTACGGGGGTGCGGGGGGGGGGGGGGGGGCTGTACAGGGGTGCGGGGGGGGGGGGGGGGGGGCTGTACGGGGGTGCGGGGGGGTGTACGGGGGTGCGGGGGGCTGTACGGGGGTGCGGGGGGCTATACGGGGGGTGCGGGGGGCTGTACGGGGGTGCGGGGGGCTGTACGGGGGTGCGGGGGGGCTGTACGGGGGTGCGGGGGGGGGGGTGTGCGGGGGTGCGGGGGCTGTACGGGGGTGCGGGGGGCTGTACGGGGGTGCGGGAGGCTGTACGGGGGGTGCGGGGGGCTGTACGGGGGTGCGGGGGCTGTACGGGGGTGCGGGGGGCTGTACGGGGGTGCGGGGGGGGGGGGGGGGGGGGGCTGTTGGAATTAGTTCGACTTTTTCAAATGTAGAATCATTCAAGATTATCTGATCAAAAACTCAATATGTGTATAAAATATTTAAAAGACCACCATGGATGGTAATAATGCATTACTTAAATGAATAAATACAGTACATCAATGTCAACCCTACCAGTAAAAACAAAAAACATATCCCGTGAATATATGGTGCGTCACGCGTTGTCATCACTGCTACCTCCTTCTGGTGGGCCAGTTGCCTACAACAAATAAACATTATAAATATTTTAATAACAAAAATAATTTAAATTAAATAAATAAATACAGTATATACCTACGTCGTATGATCCCCTGTACCATCAGCTCGACGCACATATTCCCGCAGTGCTCTAACCTCAGCTGTCAATTGCGCATTTGTCTCCTCGGAAGCGCGAAGCCGTGCCTCAAAATCTGACATCTGCTGTGTCATATGAGCAACAGCAGGACCGACAACCGCAGCGCGTGACACTACAGAACAAGGAATCCCTGCTCCACTAGGTCAAACTATAGCCATGCCCGTCTCGACCAATAATGCGATGAAAGATCTCATCCCGTCGCATGGGAAGCTGTCGCTGGTCCTCTGGCAGATGCTCTAACTCAGCTTCAAATTGAGCCTGTGAAATATTTAAATATATATAAATATATATATGTTAATATATAGATTTATGTAATTATTGGTAAGTACAGACACTTACTATCAATGCTGCAACCTCTGGATCATTGCGATCACGAGTCCTTATCCACACTGACATTTTATCAGTTGCTGCACCTTGCCCTCACAACTGTATATTAAAAGAATATAAACACAAAACCATATTAATTAATAAATTAAAAAATGAATAATATATACCTCATGTCGGATCTGAGACACGTGACGATTCCCGAGCCTGTGAGCTGGTCGCTGCAACGCTCGATTCTCCGAATGGCGTGTTGACACCTCCTACATTCAATTCATTCAAATTTCAAACAAATCACATATTCTTGAAAATATATATACAGAAAAATAATTAATATACAAACCGCAACACCCTCAGTAGACCAATATGCAACCAAGTCACGCCACTGAGCCGGGAGGACACCTCTCGGGACTTTTTCCAAAATATCAAGGGCACCCAAATTTGGTACCCAGTGGTCCCTCTTCACTTTGCCTTTATAATCATTCCACATCTTACGGCATTTGCTCATACACACGGGCCGAAACTCTTCAGGGCATACTTTCAAATTTTGCTATAAAGAAAATAATCAAACATATTAGTATTCTTTATAAATAGAAAATAAAGTAAAATTATTTTCTTACCTGAACCTCCCTCCATAGACGATCTAATGTGTCCTGAGGGAAAGAATCCCAATCACGCGTGGTCAATGGAAATCGATGTGGGTCACGTATGATATGACCCAGCTGACAAATAAATGCTGGGGCATTCGGTCCCATGGGATGAAATACCTCATCAAATGAAACATCTGTCATCGTGTCGGAATTCCATGATAATATGCCACGACCAGGGCGTCTCCTGCGAGAGGAAGAAGCAGCCGAGTCTGATCCTGTTGAAAACAATTTTATATATAAATTGACAAATTATATATATATATATATATATGTCAATTACATAAAAAATATAGACAATGACATTCAAACATACCTCGACCCTGAGACGTAGATGCCTCAGATGGATGATGTGGATCTTCTGCCTCTTCCCCTGACATGTCTGCAGTCATAGAAATTATCAGTAATGAGTCCAAAGTGTTTAAAAGATAAATTGGATTGTTCTTAATAAATCAAACTTGTACAACTGTTAATCATACAAAAAATGGATTGAATAATTAGTTGTGAATGAATTTTAAAAAATCAGAAAGTTAATGAACCTAAATATTTATGACTGAATTGACTTACAAAAGTGAGGATTAAAACTTATAAGGATTTATAAAATGATTAGATAATTTATGATATCCTAGGACATTCTACTGAATAGCGGGAAAACAATTATACCTTTCATTAACCATGCAAATCGACCGTTTCTCCTTCAACAGCCGCTCTGACCCAATAAATATCTTCTTCATGTTGAACTACGGTATGTTGATCAAGTTGTTGGTAAACAAACGGAACAGTCTCGGGTTCATCTTCTTCAAATAAAAACACTCCTCGCCGAGACATTTTGACAACAACTTGCCAACTTGGATCCGAAGGCAAAGTAACGAAGAATACTTGTTCCGCTTGTGATGTCAAAATGAAAGGTTCATTCTCAACTCGTTCATTATTTCTGTATAACATATAGTTAAAATTCACCAATGAAAACTGATATTGATCGACTTTACATCCACGCACTGGATCAACCCAATTACACTTTAACAATATGTACTTCAAACCGTGTGTGTATACAACTTCAATGATGTCTATCAATTGAACATAGTAATAACCAGAATCGACAAAGGGACAACCGATGCCACTGTTTTGTGTTGCACGTTTGTCGTCAACATCTTTAATGCGAAATCGAAAACCATTAGCATCAATATCTTTATAACGACGAGCCGTTATAGATGGACCCTCAGCCAGTTGGATAAATACTTCAGGTAGCGTGGGGTCTCCTAACTCCCTCAGCTTACGAACCTACATAATTTATAAAAATCAATACTGATATATACAGAAAGAATTAGTTTAATACTTCACTCATAATGAAAATCAATTTATACATACATAATCCTTGAACCAATCATGAAATGCCGCATAATGAGATTGTTGAATTTGCAACTCAGTCACACGATGCATCTCTTCTTTTATCTCATTAATGTGTTTCCTACAAATGATTACACGATGTTTAAAAGATCAACTTATGCAAACAAAACATGTAAAAGTTATACAAGCACATTGATAAGATACTTACTGCATTAATAGTGCAACTGATGGAGTATTGAACAAGATATATCGATGTACTTGTATCCACTCGATGTTGTACATATCAAATGTGGTTCCTTCTCCAACTGGACCATCATGAATCCGAGAGGGATTATCTAATTTTTGTTTCAACATCCGTAAGATATTCTTCACAAAAGGTAGTACAGTCATTCATCAAATAACCATTGGCTATTGATGCCTCTAGACGAGCTCTGTTGCGTACAAATCTTTTCAATGTACTCAAATACCGTTCAATAGGATACATCCACCTGAATTGCACTGGACCAGCAGCCATTACTTCATCAGTTAGGTTCACTGTCATGTGGACCATAACATCGAAAAATGAGGGGGGGGGAAGTTTCTCAAAGTGACAAAGCGTAAGTACAATTCGGTCATGCAAACTTTTTAAATCACTCATTCGTTGATTTCTTAAACAAAGCTGTCTAAAAAATTTACTCATCTCAATCAAGGGCTGAATAACATTAGGGGATAAACAATCACAAATTGCGATTGGAATCAACTGCTGAAGTAATATGTGATTGTCATGACTTTTCAACCCTTGCAATGTCTTGCTCGTCAGATTCACACACTTTGAAATATTAGAAGAGTAACCATCAGGAACCTTGACCATCTTCAAAATGGAAAGAAATGTCTCTTTCTCCTATGTAGTCATCGAATACTGTGCAGCAGGCATATATGCCTTGTTTCCCTCAGCTAACTGTAAATGCAACTGTTTCCTTAAACCCATTTTCTTCCAAATCACGGCGTGCATTAACATGGTCCTTTGACTTTCCACTGACACCTAAAATGGTCCACAATATGTTATCACAAACATTTTTTTCAATGTGCATGACATCCAAATTATGCCTCAACATGTTAGTTTTCCAATACGGAAGACTATAAAAAATACTTTTCTTTTTCCAATTGTGACTGCGCTGCCTACCCGCAGCACGAATATTACGTACTGGAGGAGCCACCAAATCCTGAATTTCATATACCGTGCGGATATTTTCTTCCTAAATCTGCGATAACATTTCGACTCCTGTTATGATCTTTGGTGATGGGCTGAACTCTCTAGAACCATCAAATGCCACTCAGTCCTTTCTGAACCTATGCTGGGGAGGGAGAAAATGCCTGTGACCCATGTATGCCCATTTTTTGGAATGTTTAAGCCATACAGATTTTTTACTTTTATTGCAACAAGGGCAAGCAAATTCTCCTTTCGTACTCCAGCCTGATAAATTTGCATATGCTGGGAAGTCATTGATTGTCCACAATAAAGCAGCATGCAGTTTGAACATTTCATTCATTTCGCAGTCATAAGTCATCACACCATCGCCCCAAAATTCATTCAAATCATCAATCAATGGCTGAAGGTAAACATCAATCTTATCCCCCGGACTTTTAGGTCCATCAATAAGAGTGGAAAGTAATATAAATTGTTGCTTCATACAAAGCCACGGAGGAAGATTATATGGAACCAACACCACGGGCCATGTGCTATGAGCTGCACCAACCATAGACTTGAATGGATTGAAACCATCTGCTGCCAATCCCAATCGGACATTACGAACATCTTTAGCAAAGTCGGGATGTATCTTATCAAAATCCTTCCATGCATGAGAGTCTGCCGGGTGGGTTAACATGTCACTTTCATGAACTCTTTCTTCATGCCATATCATTAAATTAGAAACTTTAGATGACATAAAAAATCTTTTCAACCTCGGTTTAAGGGGAATGTAACGCATTTTCTTTACGGCAATCGGTTTCCCCTGTATCGCAATCTGACTTTGATGAGTCTTATTTCCCCTGTTCTCTTTCCACCTGGAAGCGCCACAAACCGTACAAATATCCAAATGAACAGTTTCATTTCTAAACAACATACAGTTGTTTGCACATGCATCTATAGTCTCATATGTAAAACCTAAGTTCTCTGTCAACTTACGAGCATAGTAATACGACTCAGGAATCTTAGCGTCGACAGGAAGAACTTTTTTCAATAAAACCAAAAGCATGTCGAATGATGTGTCTGACCAATTATTCAAAGTCTTCAAATGCAACAACTCCACGATAAATGACAGTTTATTGTAAGAAGTACATCCAGGATATAATTCTGTTTTCGCATCATCAAGTACTTCATAAAACCTCCTCGAATCACGATCTGCACTAGAGCGAAGATTTATCTCACCGGTCTCAAGATTCTGGATGTCAATGCCTTCAGGATCAAACCCACGTACCATTTCAGTAAGCATTTCATGCATTAGATCAGTCATCCTTGCATCAACATCCATCTGAGCTGCATCTGTATTTTGACAACGAACATATTATTCTCCATGACGAGTCCAACTCTTATAATTTTTCAGAAATCCATTAAAGAAAAGGTGCTCCCTCACAGTATCTCGTGTTAATTGATATCTGTTAGCACATTTTCTACATTGACAACTAATATAGTCACTTTCAAATCCTCTCGTGAAGTCAATAAACTGCATAATGCCATTGAAATATTCTCTAGACGTTCGATTTGGAAGATCAATCCAACTCTTATCCATAATAATATCTGTATAACAAACATTTACACAATACTTATTACATTTACATTTTTCAAATCAACTATATTCAAAATAAATATTAACCATTTGTTTATGAACCATTGATAAAATAATAATGTAACTGAAAGCTCATGTTACCTGATTGAGCTACAAACCTGAAAGGGAGGGGAGCCGAAGGTGGTGCTGCGAGGGAGAGGAGGCAGCGAAGGGGAGCCGGAGCCAAAGGCAGTGCAGCAAGGGAGGGGACCGGCGGCGGCTGCGGCGGGGAGCTGGAGGAGAGGAGGCGGTGAGGGGACGGGGGACGGGCAGCGAGGGGGGGGGGGTGTCCGGGGTCGGGGGGGGGGGGGGGGGGGGGGGGCTGTCCGAGGTGCGGGGAGGGGTGTCCGGGGTGTCGGGGGCCTATCAGGGGTGCGGGAAGGGGTGTTCGGGGTGCGGGGGTGTCCGAGGTGCGGGGGGGGGGGGGGGCTGTCTGGGGTGCAGGGGGGCTATCGGGGGTGCGGGGTGGGGTGTCCGGGGTGCCGGGGGCCTGTCCGGGGTGCGGGGGGGCTGTCCGGGTTCGGAGGGGGGTGCCCGAGTGCAGGGGGGCTGTCCGGGGTGCAGGGAGACGTCCGGGGTGCGGGGGGCGGTCCGGAGTGCGCGCGGGGGGGGGGGGGGGGGGGGGGGCTTTCCGGGGTGCGGGGAGGCGTCCGGGGTGTGGGGGGCGGTGTGGAGTGCGCGGGGGGCGGTCCGGAGTGCACGGCGGGGCTGTCCGGGGTGCGGGTGCCGTCCGGGGTGGGGGGGAGGGCCGAGAGGCCGGAGGGCGGCGGCCAGAGGGCGGAGGCCCGAGGGCGGAGGGCGGCGGCCGGAGGGCAGGCGGCGGGGGAGGGCGGGCGGCGGGGGAGGGCGGGCGGCGGGGGAGGGCGGGCGGCGGGGGAGGCCGGGCGGCGGGGGAGGGGAGGGCGGCGAGGGACGGCGGCGAGGGAGGGAGGGGGTTAGGGCAGCGATCGGGGGGGGATCGAGGTCGAGGGGGCGGGGGGGGGGGGGGGGGCAGAAGCCCCCCGTTTTTTTTATGTAGGTTAGCGACCGCCATTGGCGGTCGCTATTGGTTTGCTATAGCGACCGCCAATGGCGGTCGCCCGAGTCTGGGGGGCTTCAATGCCCCCTTTTCTAGTAGTGCTTGACCTCTTCCATCGTACCCCTCACCTCTTCCACCAATGAAGGCGGAAAAGTGTGTGATTTGTCAAATATTATGCTTTATATTATTTCTCACACCTAGAATAACTCACGTGGCTATAGAGGTTAGTTTTGATCATGACATCCACACAATCCTCTTGAAGGATTGAACTATGAGAACTCTGATTCTTGTTAACCAGGATATATAGGAAACCCACTTTTAGGGTCTGATCTCAATGGGAATACTCTTTAGGAATAATCCCCAATTATAATTCCCTTAATTTGGGTATCCTCCATTGCAGTAAACCCTAATTTAATCCATCATATCATCATGATAATGAATGGTTTATATGGAGAGTGAATCTTGCGAACGACTATCTTACAGACCCTACTTCGTGATTTTTGGAGATTACTATTTTTTGGCTTGATGAATCTCTTCTAAAATGGATTCCATTGATCCGGGTTGGGAAACAGACTTAGAAAGAGAAGCACCTAAGGTGAATGTGGTTGAAAATCCACCCACAGATGCCACTCGGTATTCGTAACAACCTATCAAGGGTATCTTTTTTGTTGAGGCACTTAAAGGCCTGGATATGCAAAATTATTCCTCAACGACGCCCCCAAGAATTAAAAATTTTGAGGATGGAGGTTTTCTGGTTGAAGCAGACCCTGCAACCTTACTATAGAGAGAAAAATTATGTATTTTTTCTGTTCTTGGTCACATTTCTCAACTTCAAGGATACAAACCATGTCCAACAAATGAGATAAAACCTAGGACTTTCCATTGCAGGGGATTCACCAATTAGAAATTTGTTCCAATTGGGAGAGGTTATTTTCACATTATGTTGCACTCATAAGAGGATTTAGATCGTGTCTGGAAGCATGGAATTTTACATCTGAATTCATGTGTACTTTGGATATCCACTTGGGATTATGTATTCAATCCATTTACACATAGAAATTCAATGGTGAAAATATAGATTTTATTTCATGGGATAATCTAGTATTTTAGGCACCCCAAAATTTGAAATGACCTCACCTATTGTAGAGGAATCCCACTAAATATTGATCAGAGAACACAGAATGGTTATTTGTGATAATATGCGAGAATCATGGTGGAGGTCAATCTTGAGTCGAAATTGCCTCATGTCATTGATTTTAATGCCAAGGACTACAGGACTGAGTTAAGGATTGGGTATGAACATAGGCCCCCTTTTTTGTGATTATTGAAAAATCATTGGTCATAATATTACCAATTTTCATGTGATAAGAAACAAAGGACACCCCCTAATGAGAATGAATTTGATGAAGTTAGGAAAGGCAGAAGGAATTATAAAATAAGTTTTGAGGCTAACAAGCCTGTCATGAAAAAAGAACAATGGATTAGAAAGAGTGATGATCCTTCTACCTCGAATCCCCCCCCCCCAAACATACATGGGTGGAGATTTTTGATATAGAAGAACTTTAGATAAAGGAGGAGTCTATTTTTTGTGAGATATCCTCTATGGTTTTTGAAACTATCAACAATACCATCCAAGATGATACTATTGAGAAGAATATAAATTCTAGATAGGTAAAATATGTGAATATAGATGAAAATAAGATTTCACATAGACCTCCAGTTAACAATGATCACCTATTGGAAGGTAGAATCAGAACTCACCAAGGGTTTGGGATAAAGGAGAATTTTGGAGGAGAGTATGAAAGCGCTGGAGAACCCACCTGCAGGCGAACGAAAGCGAAACCCTAAATCTGACACCTTCGATCAAACTGGGTTTGATAATGCCAGATCTTTCGCTGATGTGGTTGCGAATCGAGTCCCTAGAGACGAACTGAAATCCCCTGAATCTTTTGAACCAAATCATTTCCGTCATCGCGTGCTCTCAGCCATAGCTTTCTCGGATGAAGAGGTACAACTACTCTCTTCAGATTTGCACTGTGTTCTTGTTGGAAAATTTATCAAGCATAGGATTTCTCTTGTATTTTTGCAGAAAACTCTTGAGAACATAGGTTTTAAGAATTTCTGGGTCGGTCTTTTGAACTCCTTGCATGTTCTACTTCATTTTTCATCTGAAGATGATTATTATAGGCTTTGGGCAAGGGGTTCTTGGATTTTTGGTGGTTGTAGTATGAAGGTATTGAAATGGAAAACCAATTTCAGTGTTGACTTCAAACCACCTACTGTACCTATTTGGCTAGGATTCCTTGGACTCCCAATTCATCTGTTTAAGAAAAAAGCCCTTTTTTCCATTGCTAGATTATTTGGACATCCTATTGAACTAGACTTTGCCACTCAAAATATTACTAGACCTTCTGTTGATCATGTGTGTACTGAAGTTGACATTTCACAAACTTTTCCCTCAAAATTCTGGTTGCAAAATGGTTCAAAAGGTAATCTCTAAGAAGTTGTCTTTGAAAATGTCCATGCTTTTTGTAAGAGGTGTTCTAGAGTTGGGAATTTTATTGATGAGTGTGAGAAGTAGAAAATATCACACCCCCTCCCCAAATACAAACTAGTTTGGATTGATAAATACATGCCCAAAAATTCCCAGCCATCTTTTGCTATTCAGAGCAATGTTGATGCCTCCACCTCTCATCCAATTGGGGAGGCTAATGAGGAAAAGGCCCCTCTGTCAGTCTCACCTAAGGATAATTTAACAACAGTTGAGGGATCAAATTTACACCTACAACCCTTGATGGAAAACCAAGATAAAGATTTACAGCATGATGTTCCTGTAGAAATGGATCAAAGGATGATCATTGAACTAGAAGATGTTAGTGATAAGGCTGATGATGATAACAATGTTGATAATCTTCAAATGTAGGATGACTCATCAGTTGGAATTGAGGAGGAATGCCTCGAATCAAGTTCTCGAAAAGGAAAAAAGCCTATCATTAACGAGGATGGTTTTATTACCCCCAACTCTAAAAAGACTAGGAAGCGTAGGGATTACATTGAATTAGAAAGGACAGTTGTTACCCGCTCCTTTCAAGCCTCTCACATTGAGTATTCCAAGGAGTTGGATGAAATGGTTCCAATTCATATGGAAGAGAACTATGACAGAAAGAAGGATCCTGCATACAAGGATTCTTTCCAGATACCTGAAGATGAAGATGTGAGTGATGAGGTTTGTGCTTGGATGGCCGAGCAAGATCAATTGATATATTAGAAGTACCTTCATCGCCAGATTTCTGCTGATACATATCTGGATATCAGGAAACGAATGTATATGAGGATGATTGAGTAATTCATGAAAAATCCCAACTTCAACTTTAGGGATATCCCTTGGTATTGATCTTTTTGGTTATTGGATTTCTTTGATTTTTGATATACAGATTGTTATCTTTCTTTGATATGGTTCGGTTGATGGTGATGGTTGTTATAGTCTTTACTTCCTTTTCTCTTTTGTCCATTTTTTTTGACTAAAGGTTTCTGGTGGAGATGCTGCTTTCCTGACCTCTGTTGTGTCTAATTGACTTCATTATCCTTTTGTTGATGACCTTTTTATGGCTTGAAGATCTGTCTGAAGTTTTTATTCTGGAGATACAGAAAAAGAAGGTGGACTGTGCTGATCCAGTCTGGTGATTACGTTTCACTGCTTCTACTCAACTCAAATGATCTTCTTGGTTGTATATGCATTGGTTTCTATAATATGGTTATGAATGTTTCAGTTTTTGGATAGACCTCTGGTTTCTACCTGTTTTACATTCCATACTGCTCTAAACTTGATTTCTGGCTGGTCGGTTTTTGCCTCTCTGCATACAGATTCTGATTCTGATTTGAGGATTTTTTTTCTTGTTAAGATGCATTTTGAGGAAATCATCCTTTTATGAGAACATATTCTGATGTTCTTGGCTCTGTCAATGGACAGATTAATCTTCATGATACACACCTGCTCGCTGTCATGTTCTATTTTCTGATTACTGTCAATGATGATCTGTTTTTTGTGACAGCCAGGGACTTGAATGTTATTCAGTTATGATGTTATGAAATCTGTGTTTTACCTTTGGACTCTAGATATTCAAGGGAGTAGAATGATGACTCATTGGGATGATGGACAGACTGCACAGTCTCTATGGTGATCTTTTATTTTGATTTTTTCATATCTGAGTTATTTTTTTCTCAATTTTGTTTTATGGTCATTAAATCCCTACTAGTGTAAGTGTTTTACACCTCGAGATTGTACTGTTACTCTTTATTTTTTAATAAATTCCATCGGTGACATGGTGTGGGAAACCAATCCATGTCATCAATCTTCTTCAAAAAAACCTATTGGAAGGTAGGACTCTTGGTCCTAAATTGAATGTTTCATCTTTAGATTTAAGAACCTCAAAAATACCCCTCGAATCTAACTCCGAATAGATGCAATCCACTAAGAATTTTTCTTTCAAAGTTGTAACTTGCAGAAATAGATTCATGGTGGCTTCTGTCCCATCTATTGATGGAAACTAAAACCCCAATAGATCCATACGTGAAGAGGCTAGAAAATAAGTGTCTAATGTAGTAGAAAAACCTCCAAGATTTCAAATAGTTCACTACATAACATGGAAGGATGAAGTGATGACCACTGAAGAAAAGGAGTTAAGCGGCCCTACACACAAACTGGTTCATTCTAATATTACACAGAGCCTGTTGTCCTCTATGAAGAAACATGCACTTGAGGGCGGTACACATAATGAAGAAAATGGACATATGGATCTCATGGAGGATAAGTAATTCAGTGCATCTCATGACAGCACAATAGGGTAGGGAGTAAGAAATACTAAAACTGGGTTAATAAAATCTTCTCACAATCCAGACCTACTCTGACTGTATAGGACATGAAGGGCACTAAGAATATAAGTGCATCTGTGCATACTACAGGGGGAAGTTTGCTGGACATGCAAAGCTACCTACATGAAATTATGATAAGAACTTTTATCTCCAAATCTAGTAGTCTAACAAACATTGAAAAATAAAAGACACAGATAGATACAAAACATAATGAGGATGACATGCAAGTTTATCAAGAAGGGAACTCAACAGGTATGAAAATAAATGATACTTCCCCTAAACCTTCCTGGTACATGCAGGAAATGAACACAAAGTAAAATGATGTCTCTCCAAAGAAATTAAGGAAATAAAAATGGGGGGAAAACTCCAGAGGTAACAAAAATAAGGGGCCCATCCCCAAGGATAATTATAAATGAATATTTTCTACTGTAATTGTCGGGGTTTATCTAATTTTAACACCTTCACTACTTTTATGAACTTTTTATTTACACATAAATCTATGCATTTTGCTATATCTGAGCCTAAAATTAACTTTACTTATGGATTTAATAGTTTGGAGAAATAAATTTATAATTTTATAGGTGCTACTTCTAACAATATCACTTATGACTCCTTGTGGGTCTTTGCTCATATCTATATAAATAATTGCCATATTTACAATGTTGATAATCAATCCATAACATGTGAAATAAAATTGCATGTGAATATCTTCTTTGGTAATTTTGTGTATGCTAGTAATATATATCAGTATAGAAGAACTCTTTGGAACAATATATCCTCCCTTAACAACACTATCCAATATCCTTGGATCATTGTTGGTGACTTTAACGCTATTCTTGGATCTAGTGAAAAATTAGGACAATTACATTCTAATATCCCCACTAAGGAGTTTAAACATTTTATTGAGGAGAATAACCTGGTGGATTGTAACACCCCAAGCTTCCATGGTACTCTTCTCTTTGAATAATACAGTAGCGTGTGTTGTACGCAACTTTGAGTTCTAACACACACCCCAACTAATGAAATCAGCCATTATAAATAGTAATACCCACTTTTTAAAATTTTATACATTTTAACTTTCAAAATGGATGTCATTTTTGGATTCGGAATATTTAAATTATCTTAGGGTGAATTTTTGGTATTTTTTGTTGGGCGGAGAAGAGAAGAAGTGATGGCAAGAGGGGGGGTGAATTGCCTTTTAAAAATAAATTAACAATTTAAAACAATTATCAAAGTGCAGCGGAAATAAAAGAGGCAAGACACACAATTGATAACGGAGTTCGGCTTAAACCCAAGCCTACGTCTCTGCTCCCAACTCAACCGTTGAGAGATTTACTACCGCTTGCTTTTTAATGGTTTTAGCAAGAAACCCACTAGACTTTAAGGTTAGTCTAGAACCTATTACAACTTGTTTTTAATGGTTATTCAAGAACCCACTTACTTTAAATGGTTGAGCAAGAACCCACTAGCCTTCTTACAGGTGAAGGCTAGCTCACCTATAACACAAGCCTTTTAAAGGGAAGGCTTGTCTAACCTCTTCACACCTTGAAGGTGGTGTGAAAACCCAAAAGAGAGAATGAGAGAAAGAGTTGGGGGTTTGTAGGCACAAACCCAATTTGATGCTCAAAATAAATAAATAATGAAAACCCGTAATGGGAGAATCCTTGGGCGCCAATGGATTGATGAAGTTGATGAAGAGCGCTCCCAAGCTTCTATGGTGGTGCTCCTTGGATGTGGAAGAAGGTTGGAGAAAGTGAGGGTTCTTTGAAGCAATCCGCCGGAGGTTCGCCAAATGATGTAAAATGTGTCCCATGGGCTTCCGTATGTTTCACTAGTGTTTCGGGGCTTCCTAGTCCTTTATTTATAGAGGGGGAACCCTCAAATGGCCTTTGGGGGGCTTCGGAGCTGTTGGAGAGGCCTTCGGAGCCGTTGGGAGTCAAGTGGACAAGCCTGGTCAAAGCCCAACGGCTAGTTTGACTGGCTCCACCGGCTGACCGGTGCTTGGCCACCGGTTGGCCAGTGCTTTGAAAAGGGAGAGGCCTTTGGGCTTAGGCACCACCGGTTGGCCGGTGAGGAGGCCACCAGTTGGCCAGTGATGAGGCAGTAGCAAACACTATTTGTCTGGGTTCCACCGGCTGGCCGGTGGTGGGACACCGGTTGGCCGGTGGTCTGGACAGAGGGATGCCTTCTGTCCAGGCTCCAGCGGCTGGCCGGTGGTCATCCACCGGTTGGCCGGTGGACTGAAATTCAGTCCAATTTTTCCTTCTTTCTTTCTTGGCCCAATTCCTTGGCAACCTGAAATCATGCCTATCAACAAAAACACTTAAAACAAGAATAGATAAATAAGAGAGTGATTTTGATCATGAAAATTAAACCACGAGGGGTACGAGAGGTACAACAATCTCCCCTTATTTTGATGATCACAATCACCAAAACAAGCAATGTAAAAATGAAATGAAAGGCATGCTTTAAAGGATAAATTGAAAAGTAAATCAAAGCATGAGAAAAAGATTTCTCCCCCAATCAATCAAGAATTTCTCCCCCTTTCTGATTATCAAAATAGCACGGGGCATAAAACTTGATTGAGGGAAACGGTTTGAAAAACAAGATAGAATTTTAAACCAATTGAAATTTTTGAAATTTGAATTGAATGTTTTGAATTGAAAATTTTGAATTGAACGTTTTGAATCAAAAATTTTGAAATGAATGTTTTGAATTGAAAATTTTGAATTGAGAATTTTGAATTGAAAGTTTTGAAATAAAAACGCAAAAAGGCTTAAAAGATCCTAACTCCCCCTAAATAAAAACAACAAATCACCAGGGAGAGGTTTTTGAAAATAAGACAAATTTTGGTCCGTTGAGACTCGCTAAAAGGGATTTTTCAATCCACACTTGTCTAGTGGCGGGTCTTCTCCTAAGAAATGCATCACTAAGGGAAATGGTTTTAGGCCTTCCATACCGGGCATTTTTGCAATTGCACTCATAAATTAAGTGCCCGGGTTTTTTTCAATAGTTAAAAAATTTAAATTGGGAGCTCCCCCTTACAAAAATAGTTGGAGCATGGGAAGAGGAAGCTTGCTTGGAATAGCCAAGCCCTTGGGTGGTTCTAGATATGCATTGGGAACCTAGCAATTTGGTCAAATTTTGTTCACCTTGGGTGAACTTGGCAAGAGATTCCCTTAAATCTTTTATTGTTGATTCCATAGACTCAACATCGGGAAGGTTTTGGATTTTGAGGGACAACTCCTCCTTTTCTTTGAGAAGTTGTTCCTTTTCAGAAGAAAGTTTTTTGAAATTCTTTTTTAAAGCAACAAATTTGGAAGAATGTTTGTGAAAACCTTCCTCCAATTGATCTCTAGCATGTTGGAGATCCTCATAGGATAAATGATTGAAAGAATTTGAAGAACTAGAGGATGAGGAGTCGGAAGAGGTTACCTCATGGAATGCCATTAGACATTTTTTACCGTTGTCGCTTGAGGAGGAGGAGGAGGATGTGGAGCTATCACTCCATGTGGCCTTGAATGCCTTCTTCTTTTCCTTTTGCTTGGCCTTTGTCTTGCGGGATGGGCAATTGGGCTTGTCATCGCCTTTAGTACCTTCATGGGTTACTTCTAAAAGTTTCCAAATTTCATGAGAAGATGAGCAAGTAGAAATACGATTAAATTCATTACGGTCTAACCCACAATGAAGAGCATTCATGGCTTTGCCATCAAGCTCAAAATTTGCAATGTCTTCAGGGGTCCATTTGGACTCATCCTTGTTAGATAAAGAAAAGCCTTGCATAACAATTCTATATATAGGATAGCCAATACTTTTAAGAAATGTAATCATGCGAGTTTTCCAAAAAGTGTAGTCGGTTCCATCAAAGAATGGAGCCCGACCCAATGAATATCCTTCGGGGGCGAAAGAAGTTGAAGCCATCAAAAAGGATCTTGAATTTGAAACCAGTGAAGGTATTACTCAAATTTTGCCTTTGATACCAATTGTTGGGCGGAGAAGAGAAGAAGTGATGGCAAGAGGGGGGTGAATTACCTTTTAAAAATAAATTAACAATTTAAAACAATTATCAAGGTGCAACAGAAATAAAAGAGGCAAGACACACAATTGATAATGGACTTCGGCTTAAACCCAAGCCTACGTCTCCGCTCCCAACTCAACCGTTGAGAGATTTACTACCGCTTTCTTTTTAATGGTTTTAGCAAGAAACCCACTAGACTTTAAGGTTAGTCTAGAACCTATTACAGCTTGATTTTAATGGTTATGCAAGAACCCACTTGCTTTCAATGGTTGAGCAAGAACCCACTATCCTTCTTACAGGTGAAGGCTAGCTCACCTATAACACAAGCCTTTTAAAGGGAAGGCCTGTCTAACCTCTTCACACCTTGAAGGTGGTGTGAAAACCCAAAAGTGATAATGAGAGAAAGAGTTGGGGGTTTGTAGGCACAAACCCAATTTGATGCTCAAAATAAATAAATAATGAAAAACCGTAATGGGAGAAGCCTTGGGCGCCAATGGATTGATGAAGTTGATGAAGAGCGCACCCAAGCTTCTATGGTGGTGCTCCTTGGATGTGGAAGAAGGTTGGAGCATGTGAGGGTTCTTTGAAGCAATCCGCCGGAGGTTCGCCAAATGATGTGAAATGTGTCCCGTGGGCTTCCGTATGTTTCGCTAGTGTTCCGGGGCTTCCTAGTCCTTTATTTATAGAGGGGGAACCCTCAAATGGCCTTTGGGGGGCTTCAGAGTCGTTGGAGAGGCCTTTGGAGCCGTTGGGAGTCAAGTGGACAAGCCTAGTCAAAGCCCAACGGCTAGTTTGACTGGCTCCACCGGCTGACTGGTGCTTGGCCATCGGTTGGCTGGTGCTTTGAAAAGGGAGAGGCCTTCGGGCTCAGGCACCACCGGCTGGCCGGTGAGGAGGCCACCGGTTGGCCGGTGATGAGGCAGTAGCAAACACTATTTGTCTGGGTGCCACCGGCTGGCCGGTGGTGGGACACCGATTGGCCGGTGGTCTGTACAGAGGGATGCCTTCTGTCCAGGCTCCATCGGCTGGCCGGTGGTTATCCACCGGTTGGCCGGTGGACTGAAATTCAGTCCACTTTTTCCTTCTTTCTTTCTTGGCCCAATTCCTTGGCAACCTGAAATCATGCCTATCAACAAAAACACTTAAAACAAGATTAGATAAATAAGAGAGTGATTGTGATCATGAAAATTAAACCACGAGGGGTACGAGAGGTACAACATTTTTCTGAAAACTTTCAATTTTTGATGAATAGTGAAAGTCACTAAATTTAAATTAAAAACAACTTTTTTAATCAAAATAATTAACAGTGATAAATTATTAATTTGAGTGGTTTTAAAGTATATTTAGAATACATTATTACCAATTAATAAAATATTGGTCATTGTACCTAATTTCACTTTTAAACCGGACATAAACTAGTGTCAATTTTTTGATAGTTATTATCTCTTAAAAACAATCTTTTTGTTTTAAAAACGAGAATAAATTTTAAATTAATTTCCGCCACTTCTATGTTTTGAATTTAGAAAAATGGATTCCATATTTATAATTAGAAGGTCCAAATTGAGTAAATAGGTAACTTTTATTTTTAGACATTTTGAACAACTACTTCGGTAAATATTTTATTTACCATGGTAAAAGGGAAAATCCGGAAAATAAGGGTAAAAAAATAATATTATAATAATAATAAATTACCCTAAAACGTGTTCTAACCCAATTGGATGATACATATCCGACCATGGACATCTTTGGGTCTTTTTTGGGACCCCATGGATCCACTTGTAAGTGATAATGACACATTATATTAATTAAGTTAAAGTTAAGACAAAAATGACTTAAGCATATATCTTTTAGAAAAACAATTTTTTCATAGGTTTATATATGTTATATTTTCGACTATAAATATTCATTATGAATATAAAAATATTTCCTATATAATGGTATTTTATTTATAATTTTTAGACATTGAATAATTAAATTATTTTATGACACAATAATGATGCAGTATTTTCCTTATTAATGAAAGAATCAAATAATTGGTTTTATAAATTTTAAAATAAATATAATTTGAAAGTTTTGATGCCATCCACGTATTATATTTATTAATATTACATGTTAGGATTTCTTAAATGATTTTTTTTTTGAATTAATAAAGTTGTTAAGACTGACAAAAATCACTATTAAATATTTTCAAAATTGACATAAATGAGTTTTTAAAACAAATATTATATTATGGATTGATATTCTATACCTAAAAATCTAATGTTAGGAAAAAGGACTTATATAAAGATATGTATATAATTACTGTACAACTTGGGGGTATTTTGGATTTATATAGTATGTTTATTAACCATATAATATAAAAATACAAAGTGACATGGTAAATGTCAAACTATTTAACTAAGAGTTAAATATAAATTATAAGGTTAATATAGTGACTAAAACCGGTATAAAATCTATTGGATGAAATTATTTCTACCCATACCCACCTTATACTCTTGATAATCCACTTTTGAGCAATTATATACTGAATTTTAATTTATTATAAATTAATACTTTAAGTTTTTTCTAAAGAGCCCCTCCTCCCCCTTATAAAGGGACACCACTTCTAGCCAATTCTTAATACCTTCAAAGAATTTTGGTTCTGCAAATATCTGCCCAAATACCCTTTAAAATATCATCCCTTAATCCTAGAGGCCTTACTTTAGTTATAAATCCAACCTAAGGAGCCCTTTTGATCAAATCAAAAGGAAGAACCCGAATAAGAGGTAATGTTTTCACCACCCTCTTTCAAGTTCCTTTCTTCTTCAACTTCTTCTTTCTTTGTTATTTATATTCTAAAATAATAACTCCAGTATCTTATATATAAATTTATGTTATTATAAATATGGTACAACCATATTCATTATTCTATCCACCCTTTGAATGACATGTCACCATATGTGTGTACGTACAACCTACCGTCTCCACGTCGTGGTGTAATTGTTATTCAATACATTATTATTTGGATGGGTATAATAATGATGTGAAATTCTTGTAAATAATAAATATAACAAAATAATTATACTTTATATATGATATACCATCCAATTATATATTATTTTAATATCAAAAGAATGATATTGTCGCTCGTGCGTACGTACGGATTATCGTCTCCACGAACACGATGAGATTCATTCCCCATCATATCCATTCAAGACTAAATTTTATTTTATGATTAAAAAAAATTAGAGACATGATATCATTCTAGATATGAATAATATACATCCCATACATATAAAATATGGCTAACATAACAAAAAATATAAAGAAAAACGAATCCGTTACCACCCAAAACGATGATAATAATAAGATATTATTAACAAATCAATATTAAAAGATCATATATGATATCATATTAATGTATATGATTATTTTATAATTTAGTAACAATTATTTAACCATTATACAATATTTTACCCTACCCTCAACCAAGGAAACGTACAAGGTAAGTGGTTTTCATCTCACTCCTTATTCTCGTGAGATTCATGCCATATTGCCACTATTACCTTTTGTGTGGTGTATATACTTCCCATAATTGTATTATTTGTGTAATACACATTAATTTATGTTCATTTACATATTCATTATATGATACCTCTTTCATGGGGCTTATGTTTTGTAAGTTACCAAATTGGTAAGGGTTAATTCCTCAATCTCATTATTATCCGAGATTGTTTATGTGTAAGTATTTACTGGGACATTTTTATCATCCATGTCAATTTTTCATAAAAATGATTTCAAAATGAATATTTTAAGCATTTTTGAAAGGTAATCTTTATAAATATCATAATTTTAAATGTTTTAAATAATTATCTATCTTAATATTTTTAATTAATGTCCATGTTCTCAAAATTATTTTAAGGATTTATTTATACGGACATGAATGTTTTGAAATGATAATTATTTAAAAAAGTTTCAAAGTGGTATGGGACACTTTGATTCAAAAATATCTTTTAAATTACTTAATTTATAAATTTGGGACTATTAAATGATTTCATAAAAAGATATATTTCTCTCAAATAGTTGTGATTTCATCTATGTCAACATCCTTTGATGAATTTTAAGCTTATTTGAAGTTGATTAATTATGATAAAAAACTACCATATTGTATTGAAGGTTTTCTGATATGTTTTATTGTGGTTGTGTTATTTTTATACCATTCATGTTTAATGGATAACGTATTGACATTTTGTATCCTAGTTCTTATAAGAATGTTTATGATATGTTTAATCCTTTTCATATAAGGAATTTATTAGACTTAGTATGTGACAGGTGGAGCCTGTTATAGCTCCTCGATGCATCGGTAGGTCTCATGAGACAACTAGACGTGGAATTGGCTGAGGCCCTTTCCCAATTTGACTTATGGTTTTGGCCGAGGCCTTAATCATTTTTAGACTTCTTGGCCGAGTCCTTGACAAAATGTTTCAGAATGTCCGGAATTATACATTCCCTCATTATGAAAATAATATTGATGGTTCATGTGGTCATTCTACTACTAGAATAACCATGATTATGTTTTATTATGGAATTATTTACTCAGATCATATTCTTTCCATATAAGTATTAATGTTTATTATTGGTAAAGTCATGTGGTTTCAATTATCCACCATGCTTAATATTTATGTTATCTTCTGTTGTATTTCTTACCCTTACTGAGCCTTTGAGCTGACCCCTTTATTATGTTTCAATTTTCCCAGGATTCCAAGAAGTGTATTATGATTGATATGCAGGGTTATGCGAAATGGAATAATGGAGTTCTCAAATAACTATTTATGTTGTTTTTTATATTTGAAATTGTATTGTAAAGTTAATGTATGCAATCTATTTTCCAAGACTGCTAAACTGATCGGTCCTTCGGGACTTGTTTCCTTGTAATCATGCCAATGTATTCAAATAATGCAACGATGCTGGGTAACTAGGGTCGGGGCATTATAATTGATATTAGAGGAAGTTTAGAAACAACCTTTGAAGCTATATTTTGATAAAATCTTATTAGAGCTCATGGACATAAGACAGAATTTGAGGATTAGTATAGAAGAAATTCCTAGAATTTTGGTAATGTAGAGATTTTGTGAGTTTTCCAAGAAAATACATCCTTGTCTGGATACGAGCAGGTAGAGGCGGCTCTGGCATAGATGTACGTAGGGGTAAAATCCAAAAACACCGCTTTAAGCTAGACTCAAACCGGAATTGGTGCATGAAAATGGGTCTTGCTACACTCTTGGTTACGACACTCCTAGGGGATAAGCTTAGGATGATTCTCATTTTCTTTACAAATCATTAAGAAGGGTTTATGAGTATATACCTCCTCAAAGAAAACATTTTTGTGATTGGGGATTATATCCATAAACTGTACATTTTACATTAGGTATTTTATATGTTTGGAATTATGAATTGCAATTCATAAACTAACCTAGTGTATGCCATTGTTTAGAAATGGCGCCTTGTAGAAGGATTGAGAACTCTAGCAATATGTATGATCCAAAGAGTAAGAATAGTTATATCATTCTTGGTATTAAGCCAAAATTTAGAAGGTAAATAGTCTCCCAAGTATTCTCAACATAAGAAGAAATAATATCATGTGTTAGTAAGATAAGTAAAGAATTCTATGAGTCCTATGGCTTTGAAGGGAAGCAAGAGAAGAAAAGGATGGTAGAGATAAAGAAGGATAAAGGGAATAGGGGAAAGAATGATTTTCCCTTATGTGATAAATGTAGAAATAATCACCTTGGTAAATTCTTGAAGGAAAGGGGAGTTTGTTATATGTATGGAGAAAAAGGACACCAAGTACGTGATTTCAGGGGTAAGAAAAAGTTTTCAAATGTAAAATGCTTCATCTGCAAAGTGTTGAGACACTACGCGAATCAATTTCCCAGTCATAAGAGTATACCACAAATGATGTTATTGGATAATAATAAAGTTTTGATACTACCTCAGATGAAGATGAATGACTAGTATTCTTATGTTGTTATTATAGAATTATTTCATTTGAGTGTTGTATCTACAATATACTGGTTATATGAATTATGGAGATAAATAAGGATTGTACTGCATTACTATTTTATTGAGGATTTTAGATTATATGGTTCTATGAATAGTTACTTAATAGTAAGCTACAATTTTGGAAAAATGCATGGTTGAAGTAAATGTAATCCTTAATATGGTCATTATAATAAGGTTATGATTTTGGAATAAGAGATGGTTGAATTGAATAAATTATATCTGATATTCCGGACTACCTTGAAACTGATTAATGATTTGTATATTCCATCATTGTTGGAGTTTACAACATTTCTGGATAGAAGGAGTATATCTAGTATTATATAAAGAATAAGGGAGAATGAATTTAATCAATAAGGTTTTACGTTAATTCAGGATGTTGCAGTGTTTTAAAAGAATACATGATGAAGGTGTTCAGATGTTATTACATGGAAAAAAGGATCTTCATTGTTTTTACCTTCCTTATAAATTTTGGACTATGAGTTTGGACAGAAGTATTTTGGATAATTCTAAAGGTTGGTATGGATTAAGTTTGAAATTGGATACTATTGTTAAGGTTATTTTTGGATTTTTATAAAAAGGACAATACTTAGACCGTGTGACAACCAGTCACGTCGAACAAAGCTATGGGAATCAAACCCACAACCATAGTGCGATTGGGATTTATCACCTACCACTGGACTATGTGAAGTCCCTAGATTATATAATATCTTTTTTTATAGGGTCTGATAGGTGAATTATAAATTCATTTTTTTTGAACCCTATACGAATAGGATAAATAAAATATTTTTTTAGTTCTATTATCATTTAGAGTGAAAGATAAGTTTGTGGTATAAATTAGTTAAAGGATGGAACTCTACATGTCAAGTGTATATATATATATATATTATTGTATTCTCTTATTATATGAAGAAATTAATTCTTAAACATTAGGTAAGGGATCTTAAAACTAAAAATATGTTATCCTAATACCTTATGTTTTGTTGAACCAATGATATTTTAAGTCATCATAGATTTATGGATTTGAGGCCCTCAATTGTACAATTGTTTGTGACTGATGACCTCAATCACTCCCTATAAATATTTACACTTTTCTGCCAATTATGTGTCTATAATTTTCCCCAATGTTCTTTTAATCGATATCATAATTTGGTGGTGAAATTCCCATTCTCCTTTTCCTCTTATTAAGACTAAATTTTATTAACCTAATTTTCGATGTGGGTTTTCCCAAAGGTATTTTCTATTTTCAAACTTTTATTTTTGTAAATTAATTTAAAATTTTGGGTAAAACATTTATTGAAGTAGGGGATAATTTAACTCCCCAATCTTTCATGGTACGCTTCTCTTTGAATAATACAGTAGTGTGTGTTGTGCGCAACTTCGAGTTCTAACACACACCCCAACCAATCAAACTAGCAGTTATGAATAGTAATACTAAATTTTTCAAATTTTATACATTTTATCTTTCAAAATGGACTTAATTTTTGGATTTAGAATATCAAAATTAGATTTGGGTGAATTTTTTGTATTTGTTCGGAAAACTTTCAATTTTTGATGAATAGTGAAAATCTCTAAATTTTAATTAAAACCCATTTTTTTAATCGAAATAATTAATAGTGATAAATTATGAATTTGAGAGGTTTAAAAGTATATTTAGAATATATTTTTACCACTTAATACAATGCTGGTCATTAGACATAATTTTACTTTTGAACCGGACATAAAGTAGTGTCAATCTTTTGATAGTTATTATCTCTTAAAAACACGCTTTTTGTTTTAACAACGGGAATTAATTTTAAATTAATTTCTACCACTTCTATGTTTTGAATTTAGAAACATGGATTCCATATTTTGAATCAGGAGGTCCAAATTGTGTAAATAGGTAAATTTTATTTTTAGAAATTTTTAATAATTACTTCGGTAAATATTTTATTTACCATGGTAAAAAGGTAAATCTGGTAAATAAGGGTAAACAAAATAATATAATAATAATAATAAATTACCATAAAACGTGTCCTAACCCTATTGATTGATACATATCCGGCCATGGTAATCTTTGGGTCGATTTCGGGACCCCATTGATCCACTTGTAAGTGATAATGACACTTTTTATTTATTAAGTTAAAGTTAAGACAAAAATGACATAAGCATAAATCTTTTAGAAAAACAATTTTTACATAGGGTTATATATGTTATATTTTCGACTATAAATATTCATTATAATGATTAATATATTTAATAGATAATGGTATTTTATTGATAATTTTTAGACATTGAATAATTAAATTTATTTATGACACAATAATGATGCAGTATTTTCCTTATTAATGAAAGAATCAAATAATTGGTATTATAAATATTAAAATAAATATAATTTGAAAGTTTTGATGGCATAAATTAATTTTATTCATTAATATGACATGTTATTATTTCTTAAATGAATTTTTGTTAGAATTAATAAAGTTTTTATTACTTTAACAAAAATCAATTATTAAATATTGTCAAAATTGACATAAATATGTTTTTAAAACAAATATTATATTATTGATTGGTAATATATTCCTAAAAAACTAAGGATCAGCCAAAGTACTTATATAATGATATGTGTATCATTAATGGACCACTTGGGGGTCTCTTGAAAGTATATATTGTGTTTGTTAACCATATAATATAAAAATACAATGTGACATGGTAAATGTCAAACTATTTAACTAAGAGTTAAATATAAATGATAAGGTTCATATAGTGACTCAAACCTGTCTAAAATATATTGGATTAAATTATTTCAACCCATACCCACATTATAATTTTAATAATCAACTTTGGAGCCGTTATAAACTGAATACGAATTTATTATAAATTAATACTTTAAGTTTTTGCTAAAGATCCCCTCCTCCCCCTTATAAAAGAACACCACATCTAACCAATTATTCATACCTTAAAATCCTTTTTTCTCAGAAAACCTCTCCCCAAATACCATCTAAACTATCCTCCCTTCATCTTAGAGGCATTCCTTTAGTCTTAAAGCCAACCTATGGATCCCTTTCTGATCAAATCAAAAGGAAGAACCCAGAGAAGAGGTAATGTTTTCACCACCCTATTTCAAGTTCCTTTCTTCTTCAACTTCTTCTTTCTTTGTTATTTCCATTCTAAAATAATAACTCCAATATATTCTATATACATTGATGTTATTATAAATATGGTACAACCATATTCAGTATTCTATCCACCCTTTGAATGACATGTCACCATACGTGCGTACGTACGGCCTACCGTCTCCCCGTCGTGGTGTAATTGTTTTTCAATATATTATTATTTGGATGGGTATAATAATGATGTGAAATTCATGTAAATAATAAATATAACATTATAATTATTCTTTATATCTGATATAACATCCAATTATATATTATTTTAATATCAAAAGAATTATATTGCTGCTCGTTCGTACGTATGGATTACCGTCTCCACGAACGCGATGAGATTCATTCCCCATCATATCCATTCAAGACTAAATTTTATTTGATGATTAAAAATAATTTTTTAAAGACATGATATCATTTTAGATATGAATAATATACATCCAATCCATATCAAATATGTCTCACATAACAAAAAATATAAAGAAAAACGAATCTGTTAACACCCGAAACGATGATCATACTAAGATATTATTAACAAATCAATGTTAAGAGATCATATATGATATAATATTAATGTATATGATTATTTTATAATTTAGTAAAAATTATTTTACCATTATACAGGAAGTTAACCTACCTTAAACCAAGTAAAAGTACAAGGTAATAGGTTTTCATCTCACTCCTTATTCCCGTGAGATTCATACCATATTGCCACTATTACCTTTTGTGTGCTGTATGTACTACCCATAATGGTATTCTTTGTGTAATACACATTAATTTATTTGTATTTACATATTCATTGTATGATACCTCTTTCATGGGGTTTATGTTTTGTATGTTACCAAATTGGTAAAGGTTAATTCCTCAATCTCATTATTAACCAAGATTGTTTATGTGTAAGTATTTACTGGGAAATTTCTATCATCCATGTCTATTTATCATAAAATTGATTTCAAAATGAATATTTTATGTATTTTTGAAAGGTACTCTTTATCAAGATCATAATTTTAAATGTTTTAAAGATTTGAATTTCTAAATATTTTTAATTAATGTACATGTTTTCAAAATGATTTTAAGGATTTATTTATACGGACATGAATGTTTTGAAATGATAATTCTTTCCAAAAGTTTCAAAGTGGTATGAGACACTTTGATTCAAAAATATATTTTAAATTACATACTTCATAAATGTGTGAATTTTAAATGATTTAAAAAAAAGAGATATTTCTCTCAAATAGTTGTGACTTCTTCTATGTCAACATCCTTTGATGGATTTTAAGCTTATTTGAAGTTGATTTATTATGATACAAAACTTCTATATTGTATTGAAGGTTTTGTGATATGTTTGACTGTGGATGTGTTATTTTTATACCATTCATGGTTAATGGTTAAAGTATTGATATTTAGTATCCTAGTTCTTATATGAATGTTTATTATATGTTTAATCCTTTTCATATGAGTAATGTATTGGACTTATTATGTGACCGATGGAGGCCGCTATAGCTCCTCGATGCATCGGTAGGTCTCATGAGACAATTAGATGTGGAATTGGTCGAGGCCCTTTCCCAATTTGAGTTATGGTTTTGGTCAAGGCCTTAATCATTTTTAGACGTCTTGGGTGAGGCCTTGAAAAAATGTTTCAGAATGTCTGACATTATACATTACCTCATTCTGAAAATAATATTGATGGTTCATGTGGTCATTCAACTACTAGAATACACATGATTATGTTTTATTATGGAATTATTTACTCAACTCATATTCTTTCCATAAAAATTTTCATGTATATTATTGGTAAAGGCATGTGGTTTCAATTATTCACCATGCTTAATATTTATGTTATCTTCTATTGTATTGATTCCCTTACAGAGCATTTGAGCTCACCCCTTTCTTATGTTTCATTTTCACAGGATTCCATGAAGTGTATTATGAATGATATGCAAGGTTATGCTAAAGGGAATAATGGAGTTCTCAAATAACTATTTATGCTGTGTTTTATATTAGAAATTGTAATGTAAAGTTAATGTATGCAATCTATTTTCCAAGACTACTAAACCGATCGGTCCTTCGGGACTTGATTCCTTGTAATCTTGCCAATGTATTAAAATAATGCATCGACTCTGGGTAACTGGGGTCGGGAATTACATGGATATTAGTATAGTTGATTCTATATACACTTGGTATAGAAGACAACATAATAATATTTTAGCAAGAAAGCTTGATGTAGCCTTCACAAATTTCCAGGATCTTGAAAAATGGCATACCATTTCCAGTATTTCTCTGCCTAATGTAAATTCTTATCATCATCCAATTTTGATGAGCCTAAAATCTAGAGACAATAAGACCATTCTCCCTTTGAGTTTAAATAATGTCTAGATCACTGACTCAGATTGTAACAAGATTGTTAGGGAAATATGGAACTCAATTAACTATAATGATACCTTTTCCTGTATCACAAAGCTTAAAATTATAAAACAAAAATTAAAGTTCTGGTGCAAGGACAAAATCAAACAAAATGATATTGAAATTAGCTTCCTAGAATATGATCTAAACAAGATTCAAACTTGTTTGACTCAAAATGACTTTACTATGGATCTAACTCAAGAAATAGAGATTCCAAATAAACTTAACAATCTTCTTGCTCTTAAGAATAATATCAAGAAACAAACTCTTAGAGTCAACTGACTTAAAGATGGTGATAGAAACACTAAATTATTTAATTCTCTTAAAAGGGAAAGAAAGTCTAGCAGACCTATCACCTTACATAAATACGGGGATCTCATAATTGATAATTATGGGGCTTTAGACAATCATGTCACTAACTATTTTAGTAACCTCATTAATGGGCCCTCTCAAGATAATAATATCAAGCCTGATATCATTCCTCTCTTGGTTGGGGGAAATGATAATGACCCTTTGAATAGTATTCCAATTGATCATGAAATCGAGGAAGTGGTCTTTAGTCTAAAACCTGATAGTGCCCCTGCCCTAATGGGCACAAAATGCTTTTTTCAGCATCATTGACACTTTGTTTCTAATGATGTTTGTCACCTGGTTAAATATTTTTTCAATAATGGATTCCTCCCTTATGTTATCAATTCTCAATTTCTTACCATCATTCCTAAATTGGACTACGCATCATAAATTCACCATTTTAGACCCATTCATCTTATTAACACTGTTTATAAAATTATATCCAAGCTTTTAGCTAAGAGAATAGCTCCTATTGCCAACAGTATTATATTCTGGAATCAACTTGGGTTCTTAAATGGAAAAATATATGGAACTATATATGCATTGCCTCTGAAAGTGAAAACATGTTAAAAAAGACTTAAATATGGGGAAGAGTGGAAATTAAATTAGATATTAGGAAGGATTTTTATACCATTGATTGGGGTTACATCTACAATATATTATAGAGTTTTGGATTTAATGATAACCATGTTAGAAAAATAAAAACCCTTTTTAACTCTGCTCACATTTCTGTTATAATCAATGGTTCCCCTAAGGATTTTTCACTTGTACAAAAGGTGTGAGATATGGAGACCAGATTTTTTCCATCCTTTTTGTTATTGTTGAAGACTACCTTAGCAAGCTTATCACAGATTCTATTAATCGAGGAATTATAAATCCCATATTTTTCTCTAGAACTCTAACTGTCACCTTGCATCTTTTATACGCTGATGATATAATTTTATTTCTTCAAGGAGATGGAAAAACATAAATAAGATTAAGGATGTCCTCTCCCATTATGAAGATGTCTCTGGACAATCCATAAATTAGAGTAAATCTTTTATTTTCTTTGGGAAAAATTACCCTGCTCAAAGAAAAATTGATGTCATGAATGAACTTGGTATAAAGGAAGTATTATTCCCATTTAACTAACTTGGGGCCCACATCATCTGGGGGAAGCCCAAAATCACTTACTTTTCAAAAAAAATTACAAGATCAGTAACCAACTCTCCTCCTCGAAGAGCAAAAATTTATCGATGGCAGGAAAAAATTTTCATTTCAAGCACACTATTGTTTCTAAAATGGTGTATTCTATGATGGTGTAAAAATGGACCACTGACTTATTAAAAAATAGCAACAGAATCATAAATAATTTTTTCTGGAGTGTAAGTACACTTGAATGGAAACTTGTCGTTGTTCCTTGGAAAACCTGTTTCACTCCCATTTGTAATGTAGGGATAGGTATAAATAACCTTAATCATTTCTATGAGGCCCTTCAGGCTAAACTTAAATGGAATATTATGAAAAAAACACACAAACATATGATTTTCTTCATGATAGATTCTACAATAACCTTATAAGAGGAAAAAATTATTATTTTGACTCCTCGATATGGTATTCAATCAAACATAGTTTTCCTAAAATCATGGAAAATTCTAGATTGGTAGTCAACATGAATTCCTCTCTTCTTTTTTAGTTTGATAATTGGAATGGAAAACCTCTTTGTATCATGGTTGATCACATAACTTTGTCCATAAATTCAAACATCACCATAAATGATTGGATGAGTTCCCCTAATGATGATTTACCAGATGAAATATCTACTATTATAAATAACTATACCTTTGTCAACACCAATGTTTTCCTAGTTTCAGAACTATCCCATAATGTTGTGCTAAATTCCAAGCTTTATTATAAGCATAATGTCACTGACAACGCCGGATTTTTTATCTAGTTAAGGAATTTTAAAAAAAAAATGGGTTGGACCCTCCCGACACACTATCATTTGGAGTATCTCTCATAATATAATTCCCATTGATTGAAATGTTCAGATGTGTGGTATATAACTTTTTTCTAAATGTTGAATGTGTTACCAATACAGAGAGGACACTGATCATCTGTTTCTATCTTGTGTTACTACTTCTGCCTTATGGGCTTACATTTTTGACATTTTTTAATTTAGGTGGATAGGTTTGGATTCTATTGGATTGAACTTAAAAAAATCACTACCATGGATGCCTCTCAACAAATTCACCAACTTTTAATTGTAGTTGTGTCAGAACTGATGCATCTTCTCTGGTATGAGAGAGATTCAATTAAGAACAAAAATAATGCTTTCAATTTTCATGCATCTCAGATTAAAATCCACACTGCGATCATGGAGGTAGGAGTCATTCAAGTAGGGACTTGCCACAATTCAATCAAATATTTCTGTATCCTGAGATGACTTGGGATCAAGGGATGATACAGCCCACTAGAAGGTCTTCTGGAAGTTTTCTGGAAACCACCTATTCTTGGATGGATAATGTTGAATGTGTATGGTGCCTCAAATAGAAACCTTGAACCTGCTGGCTATGGAATCATATCTACAAACTACAATGGAGACATTCTTGGATGCTGCTATGGTTCTTTTGTTAATGTCTCCCCCTATAAGAGGAGATGTTCAGTGTCATAAATTCTACTGATTTGATAAGGGAAAAAGGGTGGAACAATTTTAGGATCGAAAGTGAGTCAATGACCATTGTTCAGGCACTTAGACATGGAACAATTCACCTGTCATAGACCCTTACTGGTAAATGTATCATCTTCCTGCATTACCGATCTGGGCTCAATCATATTATCACTCACACCTATAGAGAGGAAAATAAAGTAGCGGATGGCCTTACCAATAAGGGTGTTGGTTGCAATCACACGTGAAGGGAGATCCTTCCGGGGGAATTCACCACGATTCACCAGAATGATTGTAATAAATTCCCCTTCTTTAGACTTGTGTAACTTTTATTGATTTATCTTAGTGCTCTGGTTTTTAACTAGGGCATCATCCTTTCTTAAAAAAATCCCTCATATCGCTATGAGTGTAAAAATAACTCATAGTTCCTTCAATGGGGATATCCTTCTCAAGAGTAATCCCCAACCTATCATCTCATAGGGCCACACTACCCTATGATGCATACCCTTGAGGGCCTCCATAGGCATGGGTCCTCACTAAAAAACTATGTCAGATTTGATTCCCATACAAACATGATATGTAGAAAGCCACCCTGAGGTTAACACCCAACTTCCTAAACCAACCCTGTTCTTTTTGGTTGTATCCTCAGTAGGGTCTAACTCAACTTGGAAACTCATATCCCTTCCAAGTTCCCTGGCCTTTTTTTACATAAGTCCCACACTAAACATTGACTAGGAACCTTCCACATAGACACCCTTGTCACATGATGTTAAACTGTATGGTTGGGTCCTCAGCACATGACCTTAAAAGGTATTATGTTCCCCATTAAGACACACCGAACTATGAGGGTTTTTAATCCTTTCATAAGCATGCATAGGAATACCATCCATGGTTATAATCCCAACATAAAACAATTCATGTCTCCTAGGATGATGATAAATTCTATAGTTTCCTTCGTCTACCTGGATGACAATAAACTCCAGAGTTCTCCACTGTGTGGATAAAAAATCAGTATTGTTGTAATAAAGACCAAAGAATAACTAATTAGTAAGTGATAGGATAATATTTATGGAGAACCTCGGATACATATAGATATCTCCATCAATGAATAACCTCAAATACATACATATGATTACAAATTCCAAACATTCTAATAATTGATTGCTGATATTGGGATAACTCACATCATACTTGGGAATTAATGAAGACTTCGTGAACATATCTTAAATATATAATAGATTCATGTAGTAAGAAACAATTTCCCCCCAAAAGGGTGTGATGAGCTCAAACTCTCATCCTCTTTACCAATGTGAGTTCTTAAGCATCATGGTCCAATATATGAAAAGAGTTTCTGCCTTTGAAAAGAGGGTCCCTATATATACATAACCATTGGGTTTTTTCAGTTTTATGAATTAACCCATTGGAAACTATTCAGAAATAGAAAGCCACCATGGGCTGTGGAATCCAAGGGAAACAAAAAATGGTTATCCAGACGTGAATCCTTAACCAAGATGATATTTTCACTAACATGTTAGGCCCATTCCATTCTCAAATAAAGTTAGGGATGAATATGGAAATAAATCATGCATATGTTCATCTAAAAAATATGCTTCTTTAATGGGTTTTTCTTGATCATGTATGTTATATATTCTAATGAACTCGTTTTCATAACTCCCTTCGATCCATTGTCCTCCTTCAAGTTTTCACCAATCAATTCTCCAACTACAACTCAAGTTGTATATTTATCCATACGAAGGATTTCATCACTGACACAACATCTTCAACGTTGTGTCTCGAACTCTTAGATCTGAATATACCTTCAAAATTATATGATCCCAACCATAGAGGCTGCCTGATAGGCCCTCTAGCTCAACTTGAACCACCAACTATTCATTCAATGACAACTGATGGTCTTGAAGCAAACGACACCAATCAATTTATTTAACCATTTTCGGAGGTTATACCCAGAATGAAACAACTAATCCCCCCCATATTTTACGGAGTTGTTTTAGGATTCCACCACTTTCCTTGTCTTGAAAACATAGAGGCCTTTATCAAGGGATCATGCTAACAATCTACATGGTGAATGCCACACGGCAGTGAAACCTCTACATGATGAGGGTGTAACCTTTGACTATATAACCAACGTTTTACAAAACTGGGCACACAAGACGACCCATCAGAGTTGAAAACAAGATGATAGGGAGTAGGTTTATACCTTTTCCCCTTTTGGAGAAGCCAACCAAACCAGTTTGGTGGAAAACAATGAGCGAGTATATACACCCATCCCCCTTCACACATCCTTCCAGAAAACTCACATGAAATAATTTAAAGAATCCCACCAAACAAATATAGTGACAACCTGCAAGTAAGATCATACACCTAACTGCACCCACCAATCCTTATATAAGGATCATCTGAAAGTACTAAAATAATTCTCTCGACCGTGTTCGGTGGAAAACAATGAAAAGACACACACACTTTTCAACATTTATCAATCTTTCTAGAAGCCTCATTTGGAAGCACATAGAGAAATCAGTAGGAATGTCCCGATGATAGGCAGATGGAAGAATCAACTCTCTTACCCCACCCACGAGTATTATTAGTATCTAATGGAAAGAAATGGAGAAAATTAAAATGAACATACAACTACTATAGATAAATAATGGATGTATATCCATGTTCAAGTCCATAAAGTCACCAAGAAGACCTTGGAAATGGTAAAAGGGATTAAGAAAATCCAATACAACATCTTAAATACTTTCCAGGACATCATCACAATGATGAAAGTAATTCTTGAAGGGTATACACATAACTATCTTCCCACAATTGGGGTGGCTAATAAGTATGACACGCGGGAGAAAACACAAACCTATGCTCCCATACATGAGGGTCATGAGAAAAACTCCCCCCTAATATATGGACAGTAGGATCAAGAACATACACCTACTCTAATCAACGATAATCAGCCAATTCCAATGGACACTCTAAGGTAGGAAAAAACACCTACCCATAATGTCCACATCTTTAACAAGTGGCCCTAATTTCTTGTAAGAAGATATCCAAGAAGAAGTCTCATCAAGCATAGTTGGGGAACCAGGAGCCAATATACGACCAGGATTCACTTGAAGATGGAGTTCTTGAAGTCCTTGTACATTTATCTATCATATCTCAAGATCCTACCTTCTTATTACCAATTACGAGAGTAGTGGAAGTAATTTTGAAGTTTCTCAACAAACACTTTACCATGAAGGCTTGATTCAAGGAAATAATTCAGTCGATCTCAATAGTCTATATCTTGATGAGAGCAATAGAAACCATCCTTGTGTCCAGAATACGAAGGAGAAATAGGGTATTCCCCTTGATATAATCCACCATGACTATCCTCCCCATGATGGAGATCACTAAAAAAATTCTCTCTCAAGTAATGATTCATATTGTCAAAATAATTCTCTAATTGACAATGTATTGAAGATAAATCCATATTTTCATTAGGCACTTGAAAATAAAAGGCCATTCATGTCTGAGGCCTTGTCACCAGTAGGTGAAATCCTTTCTCAATTGGAAGACAACCCAAGGTGATGGTCATTCTCCAAACCACCCTTGGGTCATTTTCATTCAAACATAGCAGAGGAAATCCTAACCAATCCCATTGTTTGTAATAAAACAATCAAAGAGAATCCACTCTGTTCAGACTAGGTTGAGGAACCTCTTGTGAAATTAGTAGAAGATCTACTAAACATGAGGAAATTTCTGTCAAATGATGAAATAATATTCATGTTTTGGCCTTTATCCACCTCTCAATATAACATTCCAGAGGTGTTGTCAAAATATCGTATGCATGAAATCTGCCTCAGCATGTGGAAAACTCATTGTCACCTAAAACTAAAGGTATTACCATATGAAGAGTATCAAACTCACATCAAGGTAATAGAAGGTTTAGAGTTCCAAATTTACTTGGCATCACTCCTAGATTTCTGAAATCCAGAGGTCGAGAAAAATAAAGGATCCCTTAAATGTTTATGACTCAATGAATTAATAATGTTACGAAGGATGATAATAGACATCCCACCTGGTGTTTGTATCCTAGGTTGGGGTGTACATGGAGCTTTTCATTTCACTGTGCTCCCAATCTAGAAAATCCTTCAAAAGGTTCCATCATGAAATTTAATTTCCCCAGCCTGAATATAAAAATAGAATCTATTCATGACTGAATATATTCTCAAATAGAACCAGCCAATATCGACTCTCACCGACGTCAGGATAGAAAAGAGAGAGCTATTGAGGTACTTATGCATCAATAATATGAGAACATTGATCATGCATCTCACTTAAAATATGTTAGCTTTCATATTGAAAAAATATAAGGAATAGAAAAAAGGTCTTCTTAAATGGATGATTTATGTAAGTGCTGAATATTTCACTCAACCCACATTCCGACCAAAATCCATAAAATCAGAAGAGATGCTACAGTAATATCATCCACAATAGTTCAAGAACAAACCCATACTATAGGTATGGGGGCTATTTAACCCAACCCTTAGGATCAGCCAACTAGGACTAAAGGTTTGTGAAGAAAAAATAGGAACAGCCTTATCCCCAAGGCTCTAGGATTCTTCACCCCAATAATCACCTCCTCAGTAGGAATCAGTCTTCTATTAATTAGGGAAGATGTAGCTGAGTAAAGCCTCTCAATTTGTAATATCCCATGATCTGGTACATTCACTTGGAACAAATATGAATGAAATCTGTGGGGATTACCTTTGGCTCACTATCCATCAATCAATTTCTGGGGAACCAACAAAGAAGAAGACAAGGTACCGTGGAGGGAACATAAGAAATTGATCTCACATAGATTCCAATAGAATGCTAGAAATGCATTATGATTATGTAAGTTTCATCAACACCATTGTTAAATACCCTCCATAACATAAGACAAATTCATAGGATACTAAAGAAGAAGTTCTGGTTCATGAGACAGTCCACACTGAAATTAATGAAGGATGTGAGTACACCCAAAACCAGAGTCTCTCACAACATTTGGGAATTCCCTAAAATAATACACCTAATCCTCCTAGAAAGAAACAAACTAGGGGAAAATGTAAGGGTCATACCATGTATCACCTTTCTCCTTGACAATGCCAATCCCTTTCGCTAGAGAAAATATTTTCTCAAAAGCAGGAGGAAATGGGAGAGTTGAGAAGACTCAATGAAGAGTTTCTCTAATGAGATATTCCATCAAAACATGCTCTACAAGAATACCCTCAACTCTCACTTATAGTTGAAGCATCTCAACAAAGAGGGTTTTCTAAAACAACTGAATCAGATAGGAGACATCCAATCAATGGGGGACTTCATCCACCAATATATTTTCATCCCACAATAGCAGATCAAGAATTCACTCCATTGGGTACATAGCCACAAAATGTCTAGGAACATCCTTATAGGCTTGCGTCTATTGGTTACCAATGGAATATACCAATGGTGCCGCCACCAGTGGAACTTCTAGTTGTTGTACCTATTCAGACTCTAGTCGCCGCACCTATTCAGGCCCCAGCTCAATAGAACATTCCTCAAATACTTATGAACACCATTGAGTACATAAAAAATAAAATGGAAGCTATAGAAGTATGGAATGTGCCAATAAATCTAGAAACAAAGGCTTTCCCAAAATGGGTAGATCTGACTCCTCCCCCTCCAAACATTGGGAATCCTACATGTTTTATTTTTAAAGGATCGAGGGGTCCAGATCAGCAGTTGATGCATTTCATCTCTTAGTGTGATCCCATGATGGGGACCCCTGAATAATATGAATTAGTAAAACATATTTTCTTCATGAAATAATTGTAGGGGAAATCCTTTGTATGGTACAATATTTTTTATTCCCAATCAATCATAGGATGGAAATATCTCCATTAGATGTTTCACTTCTAGTTCATCTCAACCATATAGAAGACTAAAATCATTGATCTTATGAACATTAAACAAAGGGAGAATGAAAGGGTTTCACTACATTGCTTGGTAGAAATGATTGACTTACTCCTTGAAACCAACATTTCCTTATGAAGAGTTGTTTCCTATATGTGTAGAAAATATCTGTGATGAGTACATATTCCATTTTTCCCATGAAATATACAAGAGGGTTCCGAAATATATCTTAAATTTCTCAACAGCTAAATAAATCCATCACATAGACCAAATTCATGTCCTAAGTAATCACATAAACTTAAGAAAGGGTAACATGAAAGGAATAGTCAACTACTTTTACACTTAAGTAGGACCCTATACCCACTCCTACCTCAAAGGATGCATCGTACCATAGTGGTCCTCCTACTCATTGTCAATAGGAATAAAAACCACGTCAATATGATAAAAAAGATCAGAGGCAGATATAGTTTGAGGAGTTAAAAAACAATCTATATTCTTCTCAGAATGATACAGTCCCTGGCTACTTCATCTCAGCTTTGGAAAAAAACTTAGTAGAATTGAAAAAGACCAAGAAGACTAAAAAATAGGTTCACGAGGATATCCCAAACTATTTCCATTTCCATCAGATGATGGGGAATCCCAACCTTGAGTGTTTTGTTTTCAAATACCTCCTACGAAAGATGGTAGATTCTAGGAAAGTGAAACTAAATAATTCACTATCCTGGGTAGAATATGATTTTGTTGCCAATATGGAGGAGGAAGGTGAGTTGTCAGAAGTTAAAAGCAAGAATGCGTAGAAGTTTGATGATTGTATGGTCAGAAAAAAATCAATTACACTCATTCCATTCTATAAAAATAGTTAAAATAGCTAATTATTCCTCTTACGACTTCCACTACTACAAATCTAGCCTCATCAAAGTCCCCATCCTATGAAGGCCAATCCCCAAAGAAGATATATGTCCAAAAATAATAAGGAACAAACAAATAATATGAGATCATGTACAATAAAATGTTTTCCTTGACCTTATTAGATTTCATGTCATCCATTACAAGAGCACAAGCACCACCCCATTAAATGGTACAACAAGAGTCGCCCCCCCCCCCCAATGAATAATCTTCATTAGATGAGGAGTTGATCTTTGGTTTCATTAATGATATTAACTTAAGGGATCCCAACTTAAATGATAAATTTTGACTATGAACCTGATTTTCTTGCACTTTATTGGGGAACTGGGGGAATAGGTCATTAGGGTCGAGGATATAGGGGGAGAGGTGGTCGTGCTTGTATCCACTACTTCAACCAACCCTCTGCTCGAACCATTTACGTGGCTGAAAATTGTGGGAAATATCTTTAGAGAGATCAATAGAAACAAGGGATTTCTACCTCCATACATTATAGGGTCTTCCATAACATGATTTTCTGGGAATATAGAATAGAGGATACACCACCACCTCCTTGGAATGTAGGAAGACCTAACCTGCCTAATCCTCCAAGAATAGAATAACTTCTAGTTCCTTCCTTAAGAGACGTTCTATCCACATCAGGAACATCATATCTTAATGGGCATGAATAAGAAAATATTCATTCTAGAAAGCACAGAACTTTGGATCAAAAGTATAATATTTTACAACAATTATCCTAAGTTTAGACTATGTTATCAATCCTGGATTCTCTCAGTCTTTTAAAAGGACTATGAGAAGCATTCATTGAGGAATTGTCAATCCCTACATAATTTTAAGATGAGGTCGTTGATTCTAAAGTATATTGTATAGTGAATGATCCTACAGAATTTCATGTGGTCATTTCCTTCACCGATCAATATGAGGATTCTTTCATACAAGGACATGATTTACCCTTGTATATATCTGGAATGTTAAATGACATTTGTATCAGACGAGACTTCATCAATAATAGCTGAGGAGTAAACCTCATCCCCATCTGGAAATTTTTTAAACTAGGTATCAATGAATCTCACTTATATCCCTCCAATATAATGTTACAAGTTTATGACATGTATGAGAAAAATCCTCTCAGTAATATCGCACTCAAAACTAGGTTCAGAGATCTTGTGTCTGACTTAGGGTTCATGGTGGTTCGGTAGGATGCAACTTTCAATGTTCTATTGGAAAGACATTTTTTACATCATCAAGAATCCATTCTTTCATCATATCACCAATGTGTCAAATAATAAATTAACGGTAAATTTGGGACATTATATGGTAACAAGACCCCATTAAAATCTTATGAAACAAAATACATCAATGTAGGGTTCAATGACCAGGAAATAAAAAAATCAATGGCTAATGATTCCACCTAAATCAATGCCCCAAATGGATTAGAAATGATCCTAGCTAACCCTTTTATAAAGATCAGTACATTTTATGTGCTTCAAATTAATCAAATTGAGAGGGTGGACCAGAAATCCTAAATTAATTCAAAAAATTCAATAATTTCAATCATGATAGTTGAGCCTGATGTTACTAAAGATGTTATCAACTCTCCAAATGATAATGAAATATTGAATGGAAATTTCTTCATTAGGTCCCCTAAGATTCGACAAAGCCCATTTTTTCTAGATGGACTAGAAGAAATCATTATTATTATTATAGGATAAAATGAAGAGACTCATTCTCAATCCATCATTTCCCCTTCAGTACTCCAAAATACTGCATGCCATTAAGTGATCACGAAACGATTACCTCGTCCTCCAAATGTCTAAATGGAGACTCACCTCTTTCCTATAAGGAACTTGTTTTTCATTTACTCCCTAAGAAGAATCACAAATAGTGGAAAATCATAAAGAGTAAGATGAAGAATAAGAAGATATCAAGGACGCCCTTCCAAAATTTGAGGACAGCTTCTCCACCACTGTGGAAAAACTCTGAGAAATAAATCTGGGTATATAGAAAGATTCACACACCACTCTAATTAGTGTGGCCATGACTCTAGATAAACATGATGTATACACCTCATTCCTAAATAATCACTGGAGTGTGTTTTCTGGGAATTACATAAATATTCTAGTCCTTGACCCTAAGGTGTCTACCCATCACTTGGGTTTTTCAAAAAATCATAGGGGATACAAGAATGCAGCCTGGGTGACGCACTCGACCCAGACCTCCTAGATTGAGGATGAAGTGGAAAAAAACATCAAGGATTATTTTATCCGAGAGATAAAATACCCTAAATGGTTATCTCATATTGTCCCTGTGAAAAAGAAGAATGGTAAAATCATATTTTTCATCGATTTTAGAAACCTCAACCAGAATTGTCCCATATATGACTTCCCAATTCCAATTATACAACTCCTGATTAATGAAACAGCCGGTTACTAGGCACTCTTCTTCATGGATGGCTACTCAGGGTACACAAAAAATCTAGATGGCCCCAAAATATGAATAAACCACAACATTTAGAGTCTCTCAAGGTGTATTATTCTATCAGTTAATGCCCTTTGTATTGAAGAATGTCATTGCCACATACCAACATGTTATGAATCACATATTTAAACCCTTCTTGGTAATGTTTATTGAATGCAACATTTATGATATAGTTTAAAATACCAAAAACGTTTTGATCACATGTATGAATTAGAGACTATATTCAGTATTTTTTGACAACATAATCTGAAGATAAACACCATGAAATGTGATTTAGAGGTATCCTCAAGAAAATTTCTTAACATCGTCATATGATATCATGGAATCGAATTTGAGCCATAGAATACTAAAGACATCCTTGTAATGTCACCTCTTCAAAACTTGAAAATATTTGAGAGGACTTCAAGGAAACATGTCCTACATTCGTCACTTCATAGCCAACCTCACCGGAGAGTATTTAAACTTTACCAAATTGATGAATAAAGGGGTTACTTATCAGTGGAATAATGACTGTTAAGAATAATTTCATGCCCTGAAGAAATAACTCTTGAAACCACCAGTATTAATTCCACCTATTGAATGAAATCCACTCATTCTATATGTGACATCCTTAGAGTGATCATTAGGTGCTTTTCTTTCACAAAAGAATGATACTGGGAACAAAAACAACCTTTATTATCTAATTATAACCATGCTCGATGCATAAACATGATATTAATATATTGAGAAGAGATTATTTGAATTAATCATATCAATTCATAAGCTATGGAACTACCTGTAGCACCATGATATCCACTTGGTTTCTTATGATAACCCTCTCAATTTTATCCTCAGTCTTCCTATGCCGACTAGACGTCAGGCACGATGGGAATTTATATTATAGCATTTTGATACATAGTTTGTGCCTCAGAAATAAGTAAAAGGCTAGGAATTTGAATAAATCCTTATAGATCACACATTTATATAAGATACTTCATTAAATACTAAACTTCCTGATGGAGAAATCTTCTCTATTTAGGAAAGCCCCCAAACATGAGAAATGTACTTCAACGGTTCTTCCATAATTCCAATGGGGAAGTGAATGAAAGACCCTAAGATCAAAAAATCTAGGTTGGGAATTGTGTTTATCTCTCCATAGAAAGTAGTGTTGTCATACTAATTCATGTTTTTAGAAGGTGGTACCAAAAATGAGGCAAAATATCAGGATCTCATAATAGGCCTAGAATTGGAACTCTATGTACCAGTGAACCACCTAGAGGTGAAGTGTTATTCGGAATTGATAATCAAGAAGATCAAAAGGGATTATGACATTAGAAAATAGGAGATAATTCCCCTATGTGATTATGTCTGAGGGTTAATGGAGGAATTCCCCTAATATCCAACATTGACTCACATCCCACAATCACAGAATGCTCAGGCAGGTGCATTGGAAAATATAGCTGCATCTTTGGAAGATCTGAATTAGGATGAAACAGTCATTAGCATTTCCCATCATCGAATGGTTTCACCTTTTGTTTAGATCAGATCATAAGATATCAAGGAATTCAGTCCCATATCTGATCTATATGGTCCTACTAAGGGATGGATGACACCTATCTTAAAATATCTCCAACACGGGAAACTTCCACCAGATAGGGTTCGAAGAGAGAATATCTAGAGAAGAGTGGAAACTTTCACTCATTATGATGGCCCAAATCACCAAAATGTTTTCTACAGGATTTGATGGAATACTTATCAAGTATTTTCATGGAGAAGAGACTACATTTTTTATAGAACAAGTACATGCAGGATCTTGTGGTGTCCACCAATCACGGTATAGGATTTCTAATCAAATATGAAGGATTAGATACTTCTGGCCTTCGATGATGTATTATTTCAAAGAATTCACTAAGAAGTTTCATCCCTACCAAGTGCATTCCAATTTCATTCATCAACCCTCGGAATTATTACACATAGATAAATACTTCTAGACATTGTCTACATGGGTAATGGATGTTATTATACAATATCCTCCAGCTATGGATAATCCATTCAAGTACATCCTTATTGCTATTAATTTCATCTAAAATGGAATACCCCTCAATGATGTTGGAGCCAAAAACAATGTTTTATTAGTCAAATATAGCATCATTTCTAGATTTGGTGTCCCTCATACAATTTTGACAAACAATAGCACCAATTTATGTTATCTTGAGGTGGAAATCTAAATCAGGAAGACAATATCAAATCCAATAATTCATACTGCTATCATGTAGCGGCCAATGGTTAGATAAAAGATTTTAACAAGACTCTATTGAATATAATTTAGAAGATGGTGTACATAAGAAATTTTTTCCTAGTAAGCTCTTTCATGCCATGAGGGATTATCGGACTACAACTAAAACTGCAATGAAGGATACCCTATACACATTGGTGTATGAAACATAATTAGTATTTACCATTTAGGTTAAATTTCCATCTCTTTATATTAATATTTATGACTAGCTATCCATAGATGATAAACCCCAGAAATGATTGGATGAGGTGGAGTGACTAGACGAAAAGTGATTTCATACCTTGCATCACTTTGAGGTATATTATAATCGGATACCCTGGGCCATTGAAAATATGGTATGTATTCATTCACTCATCTAAGGAGAATTGGTATTAGTCCATAGGACCCTGATGAGACAAGGAAATAAGCCTTTGGATCTTAATCCAAAGTGGGAGGGACATTACTCCATACAAAAGTTCCACTCTAATATAGATTATTCCTTAATCTAAATGGATGGAGAACTCACTAAAACTCTAACCAATGCAACATTCCTAAAGAAGTAATGTTTTTAATCACACAAAATTCATCATAGTTGTATGGAGTTAAAATGCATAGAACCATTTAAGTCCATGATGCACAACATTAAACTATGTATCATCATAATAATTGTTTCATGATGATAAATTGTACGACATGTTGTCCTAGCTAAAAGACGTTAAACTGCATAGCAGTATTTTTCCTCACCACATGAAATTGAACTTTATGATTAACATATACCTTGTTTGATGTTAATAAACCCCAACATACCGTGATCATAACTTCTTAGTGGTCCCTCAAAAGATGATTAGCTTATATGCGTGATCTTCCATCACACCATTTATACTCCCAAGTGGCACTTGAGCCTCATTTCTCCATGTGTTTGGATCATACCTACATGGGGAATATCTATCAAGAACTATGTGTGTATTTATTTGTACCCTATAAAGATACGTAGTGACACTTGGGTCAAATCCCCTAGTCCAACTGTAATTTTTCTTTCACATTAGGTGACCCACATCATTGTTTCATTACAATAAACTACACAGTTAAGAAATAATTACGTGTGGCTTGATTCTCATTCTAGTGAGATATATAGTGATGCCCAGATCCCTAATCATTGGACCAAAAATGAACATAAAAGAAAAAATTCCCCCTTTCCCAATATATTAACCAAATATATACTAGGAACTCCTACAAAACATATGGCTTCATTTTCATATAATATTTTGTCTTAATCTCAACCATTAGTCTAGAAAATATTTGAAAAAAATTAAATCCCCCTCCCTCACATCAAATGATAGTTGGTGTGGGGAACCATCTTCATGAACTATTTATGGCTTGATTCTCATCCTATTAAGATATGTAGTGATGTTAGGATATCTTATCTTAGGTATAGCTGTAATGTTTAAAATTTCCATACACTCCCTATGTGCATGAATCAAAACTTCATAGGGAGAGTATTCAAGAACTATGTGTGGATTTATTCTTGTACCATTGAGATATGTAATGACTTCTAGATCTCCAATCCTATGTCCACTCACAATTTTGGAAAAGAAAATCCCCTTTATCTTTCCTCGTGCATGAACCATATCTGCACGGGGGGACCATTCCAAGACTTATTCCTTTATTCTCATTATAATGAGATGCGTGGTGATGCCCTGACTTCATGATTTAGGCCCAACCATTAGTATGGAAGCTGTAATAAGTCCCTTTCCCCACAAAAGAGTCAGATTTTTGTGGGGAAAAAACTTCAAGGACTACATGTGGTTTGATTCTCAAACTATTGAGAACTAAGTGATGCCCAGATCTACAATATTAGGTTCAGTCATGATTAAATCATCAATACACTTTGCACTATATTCATGAATTAGATATTCATAGGGATCCTATCAAGGACCATGTGTGGCATGATTCTCATCCAAATAGATGCATAGCGACACCCGCGTCCTACACCTTGGTTCATCCTCCATGTTCTCATCCTTTCACATCATTTCATCTCATCCTTACAGCATGAAGTTAACTACAAGGAATCTCAAGAACTACATATGGCTTGATTCTCATCCCAATGAAATACATAGAGACACCCAGATCCTATAACCTGGATCAACCACAAAATAATTGAAATTCTCTTATCTTTCACTTATGTTACATTTATGTTTTATAATAAACTTTTATCACTCCTAATTTCTCACACCAATCACAACTCACATGGTCTTAAGAGTTTGGAAAAGGATTTATCTGCATAATTAAGGAGTATCTATTCACATTGGGGTTATCATGGTTCTAGATGAAAGACCTCAAAAGGCACACCAGATGTCTTTATCGCATGATGGTAAATTTCATTGTCCTTTAATAAACAATGTTTGGCTTGATTCTCATCCATAAGAGATATATAGTGAATATCATATCTTTAATCCTAGGCCCAACCTCAACATAACATATAAAAAGACCCTACTCTCCTGTGTATGAGTCAGGTCTACATGGTTATATTCAATATGAGTTACCACTTTTTGCATGAACCTATATCTGTTAAAACTATATATGGATTGATTCTTGATCCAACAAGATTCATAGTGATTCTCAGGCACTACACACTTGCCCAAGCATAAAATTTCATTTCACATCGGAATCACCCACTTCTTTTCCATAAGATGTTAAAATGCATGTCCAATATCCTCACTGCATGAAATAAAAATGAATGGTCCCTCTAGAACTACATTTGTCTTGATTCTCATCCCATTGAGATACGTAGTAAAGCCTGAGTCGTGATCCCTATCCCCTTCCATGGGGAAAAATAAAATCCACCCCTCTTGTAACAATCAAAAATCTATACAGGATCTTTTATTTTGGTTCTTATCCTCAGAGAAACCTCCAAGGAAACAAGATATGTCCCCATTCTATATATGAGTCAAATCAGTGAAAGGGACTCCAAAATCATGGAAAATATCAATCTAATTCATCCTTCGTGATTTGAAAAATTCCCAGTTTTCATGTCATATTACTAATCTTGAATACTTATAAATATTCATAATATTGCCTTAGTTTTTTGTGTTATAATCTCTGAAACCTGAGAGCTCATTTGCATGACCATGTGGTACATACCCCAATTGGCCTTCAATAAATCTCCCCTATAATAGGCCTATTATCCAAATTATTCCACTATTTTTCTTTGAAGTATGTTCCCTAGTAGTCCATGTGTAAAACTACCACCATAACGGGTTTTTAAACCAGTGGTAACATCGTTATTAGGAGAAGCCTCTTCTATCCCTTTAAAAAAAATTGATGGTATACTGGGACTCACAATTTAAAATAAGTGCTCATCCTATGCATATTTATCTCATTTCCATTCTCCTGACCTGAAAGTCTCCAAGACCATCATTTAAATTTCCCCTCATCATATGTTCAAATCATACTAAAATAATCTTGGTCCATTTTACCACATACCATCAATATTTTCAATAATCGTATGGTCCTATTCATATGACATGAAACTACAAGTACCCTGCCTCCTGTGTTTGGGTCATACCTTCATAGAAAACCAAATTACCCGATTCTTTGGAAATAATGACTTGGAATACATCTTTTATATTCAGACTATTTTCTCCATTACCATCCTTTATTCTTTGGAATATCTAAATCTCCATAAAAATTCATTGGTTTTTAACAATAAAATGTCATAATTCTTGAGAGATCCTTTTCCTAACCATGCAGTATGTGCCCCAGTTGGAATTGCATAAAATAGCCCTCATAATAGGTTTTTCAACCTAATTATGACATTATTTACTATAAAGTATGTTCCCGAGTTGTCATTTTATAAAATAACCCCCATAATATGTTTCGTAATCATTGGTAACTTTTATCTCGAGAAAGACCTCCTCTAACATCATGAGCCCTTTTCCCATACCATCCTTCAGTTCCAAGAATACCAAAATCATAGCCTACATTTTTCTCCTTCCATACCTGAACATGGTAGAAACTTTCCAAATAAATTACCAATAATTGAAGAATCATCAACCGTTTTAGTCAAATATAAATACCTTAAATTATATCCCCCCTAATGTCCTTGTTGAAAAACATTAAACTACATAGTATAATTTCCTTACTGCATGGCTTTAAAATGCACAAAATAATTTTTTTATTATACAACATAATTTCCTTGTATTATGACTTTAAACATCACATCAAAATTTCATTATTTTCATGAATTTAAAATGCACAGTAGATTATCTTAGTCACACAACATTAAACTATGTGATAACATCATCCTTTTTCAGAAAAGGTGACTTCTCCCCCTAACATTGGTTAGTTAAAAAAATGTACCCTCCTTCACATATCATATTTATTTAAGAGTGGTTTATCATATGTGGCTTGTGTTGACACATATATTCCCTTATCTTTTAAACAAATTACCTTGAAAAAACCACTACTTATAATGTTAAGAAATATGAATATCTATAAACTTCCTTCTTTGAAGATTAATATAATTTCAAACTTCTTGGTAACTCCTTTACCTGACTATACAGTATGTTCCCCCATTGGATTTTCATACGTCACCCCCATAATAGGCCTCTCATCCAAATAATTCCACTACTTGACCATGCAATACATGCCCCAATTAGCCCTGAATAAAACAGCCCATGTAACAGGTTTTTCAATCGGTGGTAACTTTGAACTCACGAGATACATCTTATATTCTAAAATATCATGTTTAATATTCAGGAATCATATAATCATGGCTCAAGATTCTCCTTGGAAGCATCTAAAGAATATTTTAACACTTCTATCCACCAATCCTTGTTTATGTTATCATTTAAAAATTCATGGTCAAAGATTTTCAACCTAAAATTATAATCCTTATAGTCTCACATTCGTGAAATTAAACTTCCCACAAAATGATACACAATAATCACCAGGTTGGAAACCCGAAAAGGGTACTCTAAAAAAAATCATGTCTCAACTCCCTATACCTATGATCTTTTTGGTTTAGGAAATATCTTGGTATAAAATGTTAAAAGGCAGGAAACTTGTTAAACTGAAAATTCAAAAAGGTTGGTCTAATAAAATGCCAAGTCTCACCCAATAAGTCACCTTTATATTAATCTTAGGAAAAAGTTAGGGTGATGAAACAAAAGACAAAAAAATATAGGGTTGTCTATATGACCCTAGTAACAATCAAACTACAATCACAAGGCCCCTTGGATTAGAGAAAAAATTAAATCACCCCTTTTCCTACTATTTTAATTTTAATTAGCTGTTATGAAGATGTAATACTTTGAAAATCATATTTGATGCTATGATTATAGTACATAAGTAGGGATGGGGATATATATGATTGGAAACAAAATAATTTTAATTTATGGATCAAAATAAGTGGAACATCCACAAAATGGAGTCTCTCTATCTTATATTACAGGAGGTCATCAACGTAACTCATCATCTATTTAACGACCTATAGATCCCCATTATCAGCCTATTAAAACTTAATTAGATAACCAAATTCCATCTCCTTGGCTTGAAGAAGTGCTTTCATGGTGGCCACAATGGTATTTTACCCTTCTATTTAGGATTCTCCTAATGAACAGTGAGGTTGTTCAAGTTCTCCCTGAGCAGCATATAATTCTCGCTGAAGAAGAAATACATCAATGGACTTTTACTTGATTTTCAATTTCAATTTAGCCCAAATTTTACTATGGTTGGCCTCTTCCAGGTATAGTGCAACTCAAAAACCATCAATGTTGGTGAGCAGTTTGGCATTTATAAGGTCTAGCTGAATTTTATGCTCTTCCTCCCACTGGTGAATAGTCTCCTTCATAGTAGTGTAGATTGGATGATAATCAAATCCCAAATATCCCAACATAAAAAATAGATTTGGAAGTCATCCAAACCATAAAGGAAGGAATTATAGAGAAATATCATAGATAATTTTCCTAATGATCCACCAAGTCCGACCATGCATAATACTGAGAGCACCCTACAGTTTTATGTTTGAATTAGCACCAATATCGTTGGACAGGATGTAATCTAGAATCAAATCACTCTAATAAGTGCATTTTTTACTCTCTCTAGGATTACAGCTACCTCTCCTTCCATTTCTTATCAAGCTGATGTAGAAGCTTCACCCTCACACCTTGATGTAGAAGTTGATAATTCTAAATGATTAATAAACAATCATTGTTAGCTTCAAGGGAGTAGTGGGAATAGAGAATGATCAAAGTAGTTTGTGAAATTCACCTGGTAATAGGTTGGTATCTTGAGTAGATTCCCCCCCCCCCCAACATTCATAACTTCGGTTTCTTGTGCAATTACTTCTTAAAAAGGGACACTTATTGATATTTCTCTATCAACGTAACCAAAGGTTCTTGAACACATCCCAATTCTGAATTTTCATCAAGTACTTCTCCGGCAGTGGAGGTAGAATGGATTGGGATTCCCTATTCTTAAAGTGGATTTGAAATTTTCTCTATAGACAAAGTTATATGGGTTGAAATTCAATGTGAAATATTAGATAAAACAAGAACAAATATGCATGGAAAATGAAATAACAACAAACGCATATCCTTAATGTTCATTTTAAAATCCCCAAACTCTTTGATGGAACCTGTATTATCAATTTATTGATTACGAACATAAATTATTTCAAAATATATTAATTTTTATATTATAGCATCCTCACAATTTATGGTGTCTATGAAATGTTTCTTGGGACATATCTTGGATTTCTTGACGTTTCTTTCCACTAGATCTTCAACCAGTATTGCATTTCTAGGTTTTTTGGAGTTAGGAACAGCACTGAAACCTTCTCTAAACTTCCCAACATTTTCATTTCTCCCTTCTTGAGAAAAAAAGGTATCAATGTTGATTACCACAGATCCCTCTGGTGCAGGTGATAGATCTGAATTTTTTTGAAAAGAGGAAAGTTATAAATAGCATATGTCACCCAAAATAAGTGCATCTCACATTACTGTAACCCTCCTACCTAACTGTAGAATCGATAATAGATGTATCTTTGCCCCATGAAACTTCATCTGGAATGGTGATAGATTCATCAGTACAAATCTGTACCTCCCCCGATGTATCGTTCTCAATCCTTGATGGACCAGTACCAGATCCCTTAAGAGAGGAAAGTAATGTGGGTTCATCAAAAAGTTAATCATGTTTAGGAAGATTTGTCAGGAAATTTTTAATACTAGATTGTAACATGACTACTAACTGTGATGTATTCTTCAGACCAACTTTAATTCCCTTATTCTCTTCCTCTCATGAGATGGCGAAGCGACAATACAACTCTTTTTGGCAAAATATACCTAAAGTAATAGCTGATGAATTTCTCTTATCATCACCTCAATCATGGTCCTGCCACCTGGAGAGAGTTCTATAGACCCAATGGACTCATCCACCACCTCCATAGGGGTACCCATAGTCCATCACTCCATAAACATAGTCAAATTTTTTAATACTACTCTTTCTCCCTTGTCAAGCTTCAAAATAAAATACCCTCAAGATTAATGATTATGGATAAAATAGAAAAAAGGACAAATGAGGAATTTTAAATACATCATGAAAGTTAGTATAAATTTCCCATTTCTCCCCAGGATAAACAATTACCCCTTCAAGTACTCCTTGATCTAGCATGTCATATACTCTCTTTGTGGCCATGTCTTGATCATCAGTTTCATATATGAAATCCCTCACATGATTGATGTATTATGTTACCTCCTCTAAATTATTATCATAATGATAATCAAAGGGTGATTTAATATCACAAATTTCTAAAATTTGAAGGTTGGCATGGAGAAACTCCCACACGTGTCATGTTTTTTCAATAATGGATTTCTAAGGATCACATGTAGTTTAGATTTGACGTGTATGACTCTAGATAAAACTGAAAGACCTCTAATTGTAGAACCTATTCAGACCATCTTTATCCTCAAGAAGAATTTGGGGATGAGATGGAAACTTCCTCTGGATGATGGTGATAAGACTTCCATGTCAATATAGATGTTATCCTTTTAACCATGGATTTCTTGGTGGACTTTGTGTGAGAACTTTTTGTAGGTTCTGGAGCCTTCACATTATCTTTGATTTTGGCCTTCTTACCACACATTCCACTACCATCTGTTGTCATGGCCTCTATCTGATATGTTACCTTTGTCAACACCCCCTAATGGGATGAAGAACCCGAGGTTGTTGAATATATGGTCTTTAGTCCAATTCATGCCTCAGATGGAGGTATCATGATTATATGTTGGGATAGCTCAAGGGACATCATGATCTGTAATTGTATAGCTACCATTGGGTGATTCTCATACCTAACGTGTGTAGGGGGAAAGGTTCTTGATTTTTGAATACATTTAAACTGGTGAGAATACTGGTATAGAACATAATCCTCATATATAATCTCACTATCAACATGAGCTATAAACATGTTGTCCCTGAATGATATCATGTAAGCACTCATCTCTTAATTATTTTTCTAACTATTATCGAAAAACATCCTGGTTGGTGGGTCACCAAATGGAAATAAACTTAAGTATCCAGATATATTAAGCGCCTTCAATATCTCATCAGGTCTTATGTTTTGAGGCATAATCCTAGAGAATTTCTGAACATATAGGTGAAATTGACTGCCGGGGATGTTAACTGAATTTAACATTGAGTATGAACTGAAATGTGCCACAATCTATCCCCACATCACCTGGAATTTATCTATAATTTTAAATGGGGCCTTCTGAATGTACAAATGAAAAAAAACAACAATAAATTCTTATTAAAACATGGGTATCCAACCAAATATGCTTCCCCTTTGATAATTTTTTCACAATTACAAATTCTAGGGCCTCATGCCACCTCTAGAGTCATATACTGGGAGAATATTAATTCATATCCTTATGGAACGGAATACATCCAGGAAAACCTTCACATTAATCCTAAATTTAACTTTACAACCCCAATTCTTGTACTCACCCCTCTCCAATGTGGGAAAAAAATGTTCTTGAAGCACCTTGATTATCAGTAGTGGGGAAAATAGCAGGGTTCCATCAAGTAGGACCATTCTATTTTGTTGGTTTTACGAAATACCCCATCCATGCTTCTAGATGGATATCAACCCTTGGATGAGGATATATGTTTTTCTAAATCTTACTTGCTATTTTGAATAGATCATAGGACAATTTTGGCTTCCTATCACGGTATTAACATGTCATACTTGGTAGGATACATTCATCATAAATTTCCCCAAGAATGGGATCCCCGTAAATTTGATAGACATCCTAAAAAATGATGTCGACTTTACCATGTTTCAAATGAAAATAATTTGTTTGCGGACTCCATAATGATAATAATTTATAAATCATATCAACATTCTTGTAAATATAGGCCTTTCCTACCCAAATATCCTCATAAATATAGACAACCTATAACTATTTTATGAACTCCCCACAATTTTGGTGCACCCATAATACCCACATCCACTTAGTCCGGACTCCCCCCTCTGTAGCGGACATCCCAATATTTTTTCAGCCATGTTATTGATCTATCTTAGAAACACAGAAGTTTGATTCATGATAATTAGGTATTGTCTTGATGATATGTTTCTTCATATAATTATTGAATCCAATGTGATGTAAAATGCATCTAATAGTGACTGTTTCTTACCTGATGAGAACACCCTTCGCAGATATATTGGCATAGGGAGAATTCAAATGTCTCACAAACTAAGTTTTTGTTAAGTATCACTTAAATGATAAAATATTAACATACTTTATAATACAATTCAAATATATTGGAAGATAGTCAATTAACATATACTTTAGTTGATATGGAATCACACACTTCACCAAATCAAGAAGGGCAGTCTGAATGATGTCATAATAATCTAGACCGACGAATTTGATCATCTCTGTTTGATTCATAAAGGCTTACTTAGTTGAAGTCATTAAAGAATAAATTCTAAAACATATGATATGTCATTTGATTATATCATTATGTTGAAATATTCATTTATAATTTTCAAATTTTAACTTAGAAGAATTCAAGAAATTGGAAAAGGAATGTCCATATGCAGCCCTTTCGATAAGGTGAACCAATGCAGGTCCCTCGACAAGGCACCCTAAGAAGCCCTTTTGAAAAGGTGACCATGCACAAGTCCCTCAACAAGGTGACCCCACAACACCCTTTTAATGAGGTGAATCTATACATCACCTTCAAGAAAGGTGACTCTACCCATCCCCATCATTTTGGTGGATATACCTTGATAAAATCCTTCGCGGACCTTCTCAGATGCATAACTCGATGTAGCTGGGAGAACGAGCTGCATGGTGAGTGTAAAAATATGAATCCTTGGGTGATGAAAACCCCAAAGGCTAGGGGTATTTATAGGCATCTCCAACCTAAACTGCTTTCCTACAACCAACACCCTACATGGAGAACCTCTATGGGCACACGACGTGGAGAAGTTTCGTGATCCAACTACTCGATCAAGAATTTTCCCGTCATAATCTTGTACCAATTATTTTTACCTCGGGACTAAACCCTCCTACTTCCTTTAGGATCCAAACCTGGGGAGATTTTTTGAAACATCTTTTTGTTAAAGGAAGTAAAAAATACCATGAAGAGGTTCTTGAATATATTAAAATATCAAAGAATCTTAAGAGAAACCAGAATACCTGACCCAGTGGACCTACAAAAATACTACTCCCATGCCAAGGGTTCAACACAACTCTTTCCAGTGTAGCCAAAAATCCACACCAACCCCCCCCCCCCCCCCACACACACACCAAAAAACTATGTGGGATAGCTATGTTGAGGACCCGTGTAGCCCAATAATAGTTCTAAGCCTACATGGGACAACTACGCTGAGGAACTATGCAGTGGACCTATGCTAATAACATATTTTGACCAAGTTCCTTACTGGCCTATAAATAAGACCATTGGGCTCCTCATTTTAAAAACTAAAAAGTTAGAAGAAACCTCATAGCTCTCATCATTTAGCATCTTTTCTCAGGTCCACTGAAATTTCCCTTCTAGATCTCTAAAACATGAGAGAAGAGATAATTAATGGTATAAGTGAGATCAAGGTCCCTTTAGTGTCTTAAATACAAGATAACTATTTGATGATCCATTTTTTCATAAGAGGAAGTCACCTACGTGAGGACCTTCCCTTTATTAAGGAACTACATGAGACTCTCCCAAGGACACCAGAGGAGACCCAGGGTGTTTGGGTTAAGGCATCACCTCAAGTGTTTTCACCCCGGTAGTCTATTTACCAAGGCATATTCATCTCGTGCGACAATTTTTTTCTTATATAAAGCCCTTTTAGTTCCTCCTAGGCCCTCTATGGCACACATTCATGGCACACCTGCGCGACAGACCTATTCCAAGAACCTGTGCCCAGGACCTACACTAGTCTCCCTATGGACCTCTTCCAAAGCCAACTATGGAATGGATCCTCTCTCCTTGGTTATCTTGTCTAAAAGGGACCGAGTTGAAACTTCTCCCAAGACCCCATAATTTACACAAACATGGTGTGTGGAACACCATCATTTCCTCCATTTGGGTATGTATTCCTATGGTCATAGGATCCTCACACTTATTGTGTTATCCGGTCATGGTTCTCAGGGTGCATGTTGGTATATACCCCTATGGTCATGAGGACCCTTAGCCCTGGGGAAATGTTATGGAGTTCTCAGTCTGGAGGAATATGGTTTGGACCATGTTCAACCCTTATTTTCTTTGAGACCCAGAACCTCCCATTCCCAACAGGGAGGGTGAGTATCATAATTTATTTTACATTAAATAGTGAATTAGATCCTCCTCCAGCTATGGAAAAATTTTTTGGGTAGCCATCCTGGTGTAATCCCCTAAAATTTCCGATGGGAGGTTACATTCTTTCCCCATTACCCCTTCACATACTTCACTTTCATTAATTTTTTACATTAGACTCTCATTCAATATAAAGTTAATAGAGGGAAGTGTTGTAGGCCTGATATCTTCCACCAAATATGGAGGAAAAGTGTGTTATTATTCAAATCATCCTCTTTCTCTTGTTTTTCATATCGAAAATTACTCAAATGTGATTAGAGGTTAGTGAGGATCTTGGCATCCATACAATACACATGAATGATATAACTATGAGAATTTTGAGTCTTGTTAACCAAGATATGTAGGAAACCCACTTCTAGGGTCTAAACTCAATGTGAATACTCCTTATGAATAAGCCCCAATAATAATTCCCTTAATCCATGTATCCTCCTTAGGTGTAAACCCAAGGTTAATCCCTCATATCACCATGAATGAAAACATCCCTCATAGTCCCTTCACAGGGGATATTATTCTCTTGTGTAAGACCCAACCTATCATCTCAAAGGACCATACTCCACTTCGAAACATACCCTTGAGGGCCTCCATAAGTGTGGGTCCTCACTAATGAACTATATGGGCTTTGACTCCCACCAAAATAGGATACGTAGTAATCCTACCTATGGTTCAAACCCAACATCATAAACCAACCCTATTCTTTTGGGTTGTATCCCTTGCTGGGTATAATTAAACTGGAAAACTCATATCCCTTCTAAGTTCATTGGGTTGTTTTGGCATAATTCCCACACAAAACATTGATTGAGAACATTCTTCCTAGAAGTCCTTTCAACATCGTGTTAAACTTTATGGTTTTGTCCTCATCACACTACCTTAAAACGTATGATGTTCCCTATTAAGTGTCACAAAACTACATGGGTTTTGATTCCTTTTATAAGGATATGTAGGAATCCCATTTATGGGTTCGATCCCAAAATCAAACAACAATCATATCCCTTAATGAAGATAAACTCTAGAGTGACCTTCATCTACCTGTATGACAATAAACACCTGATTGCTCCATTTCATAGCTGAGAAACTAGAATTTTCATAATACCAACCAAAAAATCTCTAATTATTATATGAGAGGAATCCATTGATGTATAACCTTGAATACATATAGATATCTCCATCAATGAAGAACCTAGAATACATACATATGATAATGAATTCCAAACATGCTTATAATTGATTGTTAATATTGGGATAACTCACATCATAATTGGGAATTACTGAAGTTTTCATGAAAATATCATAAATATATAAGAGAGTCCCTATGTAGGAAACAATTTTACCTCAAAAGGGTGTGATGAGCTTGACCTCCCATCCGCTTGACAAATGTGGGTTCTTAAGCATCGTGGGTCAAAATCCCAAACGAGGGCCTACTTTTAGAAAGTAGGTCCCTATGAATAAATAACTGTCAGGTGTTTCCAGTTATTTGAATTAACCCATTAGTAACTGTTCTAAAATATAAAATCATCATGGGGTGTGAAATCATGGGTAAATAGATATATATATATTGACTAATGTTTGATTTATGATCAAGTGGTAAATATAATTTAAGGAGTCAATATAGAGTTAATTCTTGGAGGAATATATGATTTCCCTATGATTAAATGACTTAGATTCAAAAGGTTTTGGTAAAGGTATGTCATATAAAATATATGATTATGGTATATACATAATTGGATATATGATTGTATAAAATATTAATATTGTTTGAGGAAGGATATGTAACTTGATATAGCCTAAAGTGGTAAAGTATAGGTAATATTATATTCTTTGTATCAAATGATGAATATGTTAATAATATCGTCACCTACATTTATCAGCGAGTAATAACCAAAATTACAAGGATATAATTAATTTAAGGGGTATATTGTAACAAAATGAGATTTCACTATGTATTTTCTTTAAATAAAATAGGGTTTCAAAGATTGATTCTGAAGAAAACTAAATAAAAGTGATCTATGACATATTAGAAGAATATTTTAGGAAAATTCAAAAATTATATAATCGCTAGTAAAAAATTTTAACTTTTTTTTAAATTCATACAAAATAGGATTAGGAACACCTATTGTTGTAAAAGATAATTTTCAATAAAAATAAATTTTTTTTATATGTTTTATTTTAGTCTAAAATTTAAATTTATAAACATTGGATTTTAAAATTTGAAAAATGAATTTCATTTATCAAGTATCATATAAAAATATCTTAATATTAATTATTTGTATTCTTATAAAATAATATATTTTTAAGTGAATAATGAAAATTAGAATTTTTTCTAGAATTATAAATTTTATGACCTTATCAATATATGAGAAAGAAATAAAAATTTATAAAACATTTTAATTGATTAAATATTTATTTGAGTAGTAAAATTAAATATTTTAAAATATCATTTTGAACTTATAAAACCTATGTTCAGCATTTTAGAACATATGTGACATTTTATTCTAATTTAATTTTTTTTACTCTTTTCTATTAAATAAACATTTTAATGGTATATTTAATTTTTGATTGCTTTGGAAGACAAATATCTATAATATTTTTATAATAACACAATTTATATCATGAATTTAAATTATAATGATAAATTTATACTATATGTAAATTTTAAGCATAAAAACATTTTTATAAAAATTGTTTTTATTCATTATATGAACTAATATTAAAATTAAATATTACAAAAACTAGAAATTTTAAAATTATTTAATATTTTAGATAAAAATATTCATATTATATAATAATTTTCATTTCATTTTCAAGAAAAAAATTAAGTTATCAATGTAAATATTAGTTACCTTCTTAAAAAAGTTATTTTTAAAAGAATTCTACTTTTCTGAATATTTTTTAACTTAAAAAAATTAAATGAAAATATTTTATATTAAGGATCTAATATAATATTTAAACATATATAAAAATAAATTAAAGACTGTGGTAATTGGAAATAAATTTTAACTAAGATTAATAACACTCAATGATTAAAATGACATTTTCTGAAGAAGAAAAAAAAGTTTTCAGCACATTTTATATTTTAATTTAAAAGTAATTTTTTCATATTTTAAACTTTAATTAGATTAAATAGAGTTAAAATATGGATTCATAATATAAAAGTTTTTTAATAGCTTTCAAATAATATTTTTAGTGATAAAATAAAATTGATAATTAATATTTAATCAAGATTAATAAGTGTTAAAATGGGAAATCTAATATAGCTCGAATATTACTAAGTTAATTTGAATCATAGACTTTAAAAAATAAATATTCTCAGTTTTAAATTAATTCCTATATTACTTACAGATATTTCCCCACCTAAATCAACAAACTATATTGAAATTTCATTCTTACCCCTTACCTAACATTATTTTCCAATGATTTTCCCATCATTTTCACCTATAAAAGGATCTTACTTCCGCCCAATTAAAGTCACATCTCTAGTTATAAATTCCCATGAAAAATATAAAATTTTCTTTTTATAAAGTTCCTCTTCAATTTTATAATACATTATCTACAAAAACATTCCTCATGTACATCATTTCTAAAGGCTACATCAAGAGAAGATTCATGTTCTTAACATATGTATTACTTATCCTTTTACATTACCTCTTTATCCATCCCTTCCACCAACCTAAAAAATTATAACCATATTTTTATAATTAAATAAGTATAATGTTTTTATATTTATGTCATAATCGTTAGTTATTCCCCTCACATTCAATCGATAAAATTAAAATGTTGCTTGTGCATGTGTGCGGACTACCACCTACATGAACGACACATTTCACTTTTCATTACCACATTTAAAGGTTTTTTATAAATTGGTTTAGTGAATATATATGTTATATTTTTCATTATTTATTTTATTTAAATATAAATTTGTAATTCTATAATTAATAATATAAATAATATGACCTTGTAAAACTGACCTCCTAAAACGAACATACCAAGAAAAAATTGATTTATTTATAAGTCAAAACAAATTTTTCTAAAAACATTTTTTATCATAACACATAAAAATTATAACTAATTTCCATAATAACATATAAATAATGTCACTATAAATTTCTTATCATGATATTATAATAAAATAATCTCTTCTGTATCTATACTCATACCTAGATTGTACCAAGTTCTTCTGGAGTTGGTATAACCATGTACATTAAAAATACTATAAATTTATATCAATGGTATATTTGAAAAAAATATTAGATATTAATTACTAAATAATAAATATTTTTTTTGTTTCTATAATGTAAATATAAATATTTATCTCATTAATTAATGAAACATCATTAATTCGTTATAAATTACTGCAACAAGCTCGTCAATGACTTCGCCATCATGAAGAATAAATAAAATAAAAATGAAATGAAATTATAAAATAATAATTAATTAAAAATAATAAATTCCAATACCTTTAATTATCCACGATTGATGATGAATAACTAAAATATATTTACGAAAGTAGTTGAAAACTGTTAATATTACTTACACATGATATAAAAAAAGTTAATAACTAAATAATATACATGGGTATAATAAATATAAATTATGTTTATGAATGTTTAAGTATGTGGAAATATTCTAAAATTGGTTATTTTGATATCAATTGATTTATACAAGATCTTATAGTTTATTCAACTAAGTGAGAAAACAAGGTAAGGGATTCTCATCTTAAATACCTTCATTTAAGAAACATTCAGGTTTTGGAAAATTTATTTCATTATAACTGGTATTTATTACCAATGAATAAATACTAATCATATATTTTTGTTATTCTTGTTAAATACTAATCCAAATAATTTTATTTTCATCAATTAGAATTGGACCCAATTATTATCCTAATTTTAAGGATTTTTGGTAACTCAATTTTCATTAATTGAGTTATAATGTTTCATATTGAAATTTTTTTGGGTTCTTCCACTCTATTATTTACTATATTTTCTATTTTATTATTGTTTTCTAAAATTAATGTTTAATATAAAATAATTTTTTACTCTCTGGTTTTTTCATAAATGGTTTTTTAAAATTATTAAAAAAAAGTTCCTTTCTTTTAAGTATCAATTTTTTTCTTTGGATCCAAATTTTCTATATAAAATAATATTTCATTTTAAAGGATTAAATATTTTAGATTCATTTTTAAATTAAAATATTTCAAAAAAATCACCTCACCTTTTTAAAAATAACTTTTTAATGGACCTATATCTTCATCTTTTTTTGATAATGTTAAAAAAAAAATCTATGGTCTTTTATTAAGTTTTATTTTATTTAAACACATATTTTTTCACCTTTGTCATTTTATATGAGACTTTAACCCCACTGTTTCATGGTTCCTAAAAGAAATTATTATTTTACTAGTTTTATAAAATATTTATTTTAAAATCCTTTCAAAATATCATATATATTTCTTGTTTTTGATGTGAATTTTCTAAATCTATAAAAAAGTGTTATTCATCTATGTCAGTTCCCATTGATAAATATTATACTTGATAAAGGATATTACTCAAATTTTTAAATCCAAATTATTTATCTAAATGGATTATGTATTTTTTTCTATCAAATATATGATTTATCACTACCTTTTCCTTTCAAATCATTCACCGTGAATTGGAATAACTTTTCATTCAATGAATTTTCTTTATAAAAACTTTATATTTAATTCTTCTCATTAAATAGACTTCAACTAGATTTCATTCCTCATTTGGTTAGGGAATTTTTTTTCTCTTAATTATATACCCTTTATCTATATGGTTTAAACACCATATGTTTTATTATCTTGATTGAAAGGAATTTACCTAAAATTTTCTCAATATATTTGGATACCCATTTGTTTTTATAGATTCTTTATGATGTGATGAATAAAACCCATTTTCTTTCCATGGGTTATTAATTCTATATTAATTGAATGATTCAAATTGTAAGATTTAATAAAACCCAATATTATTCATGGGTTTTAATGATGTGATGGTTAGATGTTTTTCATATGGAACACATGTTTATTGTTCATCTTTAAGTGACGGTTTGGACCTATTTAGACCTATAATGAATTCGGTAAATATGTACATCTCATAGGATAATAGTAAAATTTGTATTCATGCTCGATTCAAAATGGAAAAAAGTTTTGATAAATGATCTGATATGGGAAACATGGTATATATTTATGATCCACTAAAAAAATTGATGATTGAATCCTGATACATTAAGGGAAATAGGTTGTGATAAATTATCCTCTATGTTATCATTTTTATACTCATGAATTTTCCATAACACTAAATTGTTCTTTATTTCTATTATGTATGAAATTTTATTGATGTATTTTTATGTTATTCAGTGATTTATTCTTTATTATTTACTTATTGTAACTTTCTTATGTTTCCTAGTTATACACATATACTAATATTATTCTCCCTTATGATCTTTTATTTTTTTCACTTATGCTTTCCTATACTGAGAATATAAACTCAACCCTTTATTATGTTTCCATTTACCTAAGTTAGTAAGATAATAATGTTATGAAATTTCAAGAATCATGTCATATGTGGAAAATATTTGGAGATGTTGAAGAATTATTAAGGATTAAGTAGTTTCTTATATAGTGGAAACAATATCCATTAACTGAAAAGGAATGAGTTTTTTTAATTATTTTTTTTCTAATTCTCTAAAACTATAAACCAAAAAGGTCTTGTAAATGTATTTTAATGAAATATTTTGTGTATGTTATGTAATTAAATGGTAAAAATTACAAGGTTCTATAACATATAAGTGTGATATTCATACAAATCACAAGAGTTTAAGTATAAATTCACATTGTATGAGCTATAAATGCATTACTAAATATGGTTAGAGTTAATAATATACTATAATTTCGTAATTCATAACTATCTTATAAGAGAGAACATGGTATTCTAAGCTTTTATAAAAATCAATCCTTATAATTTATCCATGATGTGGATTTAAGAGGACCATATCTTCATATATATTCAAAGGAAGGACCCTAAAATCATAAAGTCAAGGAATACATCCTACCATTACTAAATTATTCACCAATACTCTATCCATGAGAAGATAAATGTAGTGAAAAGGGGTGATTTAGAGCTTTAAAATAAGGTGAGATCAATAAATAAAGGTAATATTCATTAATTTAACATTTTCAAATATAGTTTCATTCAGTTTGGAACTATAATATTTGTACCTTAATCACCTGATATAAAGAAATTGCTACTAGATTATTCACATAGCTCATCATTTCCCATTCACCCAAGATGTATCAAGTTATACTAAGATATTTGAGATCCCTTTTGGTCAGACAATATGAATAAGGATATTGTTATGTTCACCTCTATTTGAATTATATGTTATCCAGTAAATATGGAGAATAAAATTTCCAAAGAGATTACAAACCATTATGTATCCTAATAAAGAAATGGGAGAATCAAACCTTAGGATTCAGAATAGGTATTATCAAGACATCTAATGAAACTAATTCCATGTGGTTTGGGGCTGATGGAATCACAAATATTTCAAAATTCATCACTATTTGGTAAGATTTCTCACTCAATAAAAATTTCATGATATATGTCAAGAAATTGGTAATGCTTTATGAGGCACCACTTTCGATCATATCTGATCATGATTCACGGTTCAACTCTATGTTCTAGAATATTCTTTAATATTCCTTGAATATTTAGTTGAACTACTGTATGGAATATCCCCCAAGACTATTGTCCAATAAGGTTAATCCAGACAATTGAAGACATGTTGAGAGATTTCTCGATAGAATTCAAAAGATGATCGTATTAACACCTTCCACTAACTGAATTGTCCAAAAAAAATTGTTTCCACTCAAGTCTTCAGAGATTCCCATATAAATTATTATATAGGAAGATATGTGTAAATTCTATATGTTGACATAATGTTGTTTAATGGAATATTCATGGACGAAAATTTATGAATGATAAGACATAGAAAGACCAATCAATTAAGAAACATGTTAAATATGCATAATGATATTATAAGATCTACACTAAAAATCATTGAAGTGACATGAAATTTAAAGTTATAGATAATTTGTTCCATCAAATATCACCCCAGAAGAGAGACGTGATATTTGGAAAGAAGGAAAATATGATCCCTATAAACGTTGAACACTTTGAAATATTTGATCATATAAGAGTAGGGGACTATCATCCTGAAGATCCACTAAACCTAGCTCGGATGTGGGATGTGTTTGATGTATCTTTCTTGAGGAAGAACATACTCCATATCTCACAGGTACTGAATTTGAAGTGGTATAACAAGAGAAAAAATATATCTTATGAAGAGACACTAATGAATATCTTGGGCCATAGAGACAATGTTCTTCGAAATAAGAAAACTGGCCTTGTTAATGTACTTTAGTGAAACCATATGTATGAAGAGGCAACATGGGAACAAGATGGTGCAATGAAACCGAATTACCCTCATATATTATCGTCCAAGAATATTAGTTGAAATTTTAAGGATGAAAATTATAAATGGGTTAATAATTTAATGACCCTGAATTTCCTATATTATATTTTCCTTTTTAAAATATATTTGATTCATATTTTGGTATAGGATGAAGAATAAAACTCATGAACTCGGTGAAATAAACTAATATTGTTTTATTTCTGAAAAAAAAAATATTTCATTACATGGATAAATATATTTCCTAAAATTATAAATATTATAATAGGAAAATAAACACAAAAAATAAGATAACTAATATAATAAAAATTCGATCATTTTGGTCTCTTAGAATTCTCACACCTACAAATAATATTTTAAAAAAGAAATAAACATTAGTAATATAATCATAATTTTAAAAATAAGGAATATTTAACCTTTAGAGTAATTTAATTCAAAATTTAATCAATAAAATAAGATGTATCTATACAAATTATAAAACCAATATGACCATTGGAATTATAAAACTAACAATTAGTAATATTAACATGGCCATTAGAATTAGTAACTTATATATTTGAATAGTAACATGACCATTATATTTTTCCATTTAAATGTAAATGATATTTTCCATGAATAAAATAAGTAAGTAAAAATATTATAATTATATAAAAAATATTCAGATTATAAATAATTTTATGTTCATTTTTTATAATGTGAATTTAAACATATTTCATAAAAACCATAATTTTCATGTTAATTATTAAAATTACCTATGTTTGAAAAATAGATCAAATGAATTTTATTTTTGGAATCTTCATGTTGAAATGGTATAAGGGTGAAGTTTTGAAATTTTCTAAAAAGGTTAAATTTTTATGTGAATAGCAAAATTATTATTTTTTCAAATATCACATGTTTAAAAAAAATAATGATGTAATAATGACCTAATAAATCCAAAATTTTATATTTCAACAAATAAAATTATTTAAAAATATAAATTATACATTTAAAAATAATAAAATTAATTTATAAACATAAAATGAAAATTTACAGTCTGAAAATGTATGGTATTCCATTTAAAAAACAAATTTTCATTTTTCTTCCTTTTTTATTTTTTTACATAAAAATATATTTATTGTATAAATTGTTTTGAAGTCCTAAAAACATATATTTTTAATAAAATATCATTAATTATTTCAATAATAACACTATAGAAATTTTTTACTTTAGAAGTAATAATTTATTCAATATTTTGACCCAAAAATACCCATGCCTCAATTATAAATACCTCAACACACTTTCCATGGAAAATCAATTTCCATATTCTTATCAATGCCAAATATATACCTAATTAACACTTATTAAGTCTCTTTAATACCTTAGATATGTCTTGGTGTCATCTAATTCCAAGCCCCCAAGTATTTAATTCCATAGAAAAGGAGTAAAACATCAACAATGATGTAATCCAATGATCATTTATTTTCATTTTTGTGTTCTTCTTTCTACATGACAAATCTATTTTCTTTGTATAACATTATAAATAATTTAAAATATAATTCTACAAAAAATTAATGTTATTATTATATTTTATAATTATTAAAATTCAATTAAAGTATATATACTCTCTTTCTGTATGAAATTTCAAAAAAAAGATAAATTATAATGAATCAAAAATGAAAACCCAAAAAGAAAACATGATGATTAAAAGTTTAAAATTAAATTAATCATTTCATATTTAACTAGAAAATATTAATAAAAAAATATTATTGTTAAAATAGATTAATAATAACTTAATTTAATAGAATATAATTTTGAATTATTGTATTAATAAACATAATTTTATATATATGAGGTGTAATCATAATTAATAAATGAGACTTAAGTTAAGGGGATTCACTATTGACCTTTATTTTTTGGATTTTATCTCTTTTTATATCCCTCTTTAAAGATGTTTAATGTGTATTTTATTATCTCAACACATTATTCATTTTATTATAATTATTTTATAATGATTTACTTAATCTATTCATTATGATCACAAATATATATGATTAAGAAATACCTTATAAATATTGTAATGGGATTCACTCTTTATAATTCTCTTTGGTTTCGTTCTATTTGACTAATCATTTTTTATTAAAAAAATGAATTCATTTATTTAATCGAAATATCATATTCATTTTCTTCATAATATTGTGTGAGGATTTTTATAGCATTTTATTTTTAAATCAATGATTTATACAAATGGGAAGCCTTACAAGGTATGTATAGGGACACTAGGACCCAACTCCTATGTTTGTTTTATCTCATATTCTTATATCCTTTGACTATAATTCTTTTAAAAAAATAATTTTAAATGTATTTTGTTATTCATTTATTTTTTCCCTTTTAGGTATATGCATGTTTCTACTTCTTTCAAATTTATTCTTAACTAACATCATGGTTTTTGATAAATAACTTTTTTTTATTTATCATACATTGATTCTTCTTATGGTCACTTTTATTTTTACAATAAATATGTTCTCTTATTTTCTTATTATACCCTTCTAAAAATAAATTGTTTTTTTTCTATTACTCTTTTGGGAACTTCTATTTATAATTTTTAAAATATTCATTATGGAATCACTATGTAACCCATTCATTCCTAAGGTTTTCGTATCATGTTTAATATTTATATGTGTGTTTCTTTCTACGCGGTATTCCTGATTATGATAATTTTTTATATAAAAAGTGAATTTATAATTATACATCCCTCCAAGAAATTGGGTAGTTTGATATATATCAAGATATTATGGGTATTATGTGGGAACATGATTCTATCTTGGTTAAAATTTTATGAAGTGTTAATTTTTATTCATATGTTAGGAATAAACATGATGTCAACTTTGTTTAGAATTTATCTTTGTAAGTTAACCACAATGTTATGGTGTTTCATTATTATGAATATGACACATTTTATGTCTCTTTCAAATAATTCTCTCATTCTTTTTTTAATTATCATTTACTTATGATTTTATGATTATGATTATTCTCACCTGTATATAATATTGATTCATGTCTCATGTGCCGTCTCTTTTACCAATCCCCTTAGTGAGATTTTATCTCACCCTTTCATTAATTTATGTACTCAAATGATTACATTTAGAGGATTTTGTAATAATTTTATAGGACTATTCTAAAATTTTTCAATAATTTTTAACATATAATAATTAATCAGGTTGTATAAACCTAATATTCACAAAACACTATAGCTTTAAATTCTAGATTTTATTATTTTTATTGAGTAAATGTATCCTTCAAAAAATTTATTATTATTTTTGAAAATTGAAATAATTCTAATTTCTCATTCACATTAATATTTTGCTTATTTTAGTTTTTATATATTCTTTTAAAATTCATCAAGGAACCTTGATAATTGGACCTAATAAATGACCATGAGTGAAAATTTGAAAAATTCTAGAAGTGAACTTGAAATGTTATTGTGAGTTAGAATTTGATAAAGTCCCGAAGTTCCTTTGAGAAGTGACTATGAGTAAAAATTTAACAATTTCTATAAGTGACCAAGAGATATAACCATGAGTGTAAATTTCACAAACTATGAAAGTGGACTTCAGAAGTGATTGTGTGTGAAAAGTTGAGTCTCAATTTTACTGCATGAATAAAAATTCAGTCACTATATGAAAATATAATGTGAATACATTAAAACAATGAAGCAACCACATGAAAAAAATGAAGCAACTTCATTAAAAAAGGAAGTGGGTACATGAAAAAAACACAAAGTTACTACATTAATAAAAAATAAGTGACCACAAGTTGAAATTTGAAAAAGTTTTGAACATTCCTTCTAACCTATCTGTAGTCACAAAATTTATTTTTCATATTTTAGTACAAAAAATTCTATGTTATATTTATAATTCTATATCTTTAATTATTTCATGTTTTTTATCATGTTTGTCTATATTTGACTATTTTCTAAATACATAACAATTATTTTAATACTAATTAATTTTATTTGGAAAAATATTATATATGATTAAATTCTCATCATGTTGGTTGATGTTTCATATTGATTTCTTGGGACAATGTGAGTCTCAAATTAAATGAGATTAGAATATGAATAGTTTATCCCACATACATTATATGAGTTTTCCAAGATAATTTCATTTTGATTCTAATTATTTTTTAGTGTTTTATTAATTATTTTAATATTTTATCATTATAAGATATGTTTTTATTTTTATATATTATCTAAGTAACCCTTATTTTACTGGTATCTTTCATGGACAACTACTTCTCTCAATTGAACTTCAGCTGTTTGAACATTTTCTACTAGAGAGATAATTGTTTGCATGAAACATAGCCTTTAAATCATTCATCTAGTTATCTAGTTATCTAGTTATAATCCTTCCTATTTTTTAGTGTTTTTAAACAAAATGGGTTATAATACCCATTAAGATATACTATTGTGGGTTGTGAATCCTGAAATATAATCTGGTATTGGGTTGTTCCTCATGGTTGGAAAAAGGAATACTAGTCAGGTTATGCCTCTAACTGGAAAAAGGTAGGTACATTTGGTCTTAATCGTGTAGGGGGAAGTATTTAAAATTGGTTTATGACTCCAGGTGGAAAAAATTCATTATGAGATTCTATTATAGTGGTTATAGTGGGTACAATATCTCTTAGTTATTGAGATGGGTAAATAGTGGACTAGAATCATTTAGATTTAAACCACTATAAAAATAATTGTTCCTATTTCCTTTTATTTTTCTGCTATATTGACATAATCATGATAAATGAGGTATAATAAACATTATATTTATAATTAATTTAAAATTGATAATTTTCCCCCTCCCACTCTTGGTTGTCTACCATCGTCCCGTTAGGACCAATAATTGTTATTTAAGGAGGACACCTAGCTTGATATACATTTTTTCCCTAGACATTTACAGAATTAACCATAAAAGGGAGAATATATATTTTAATATGAAAGGAAAAAAGTTAAAATGATGCATGGATATAGTAAAAACTACCTCATTTTGATGTTACTAATTATGTATATTTTCAATCTCAGATGGAATAATTCTTAAAGAAACATTGAATTGATCATTGAAAAATCATGGAAACAATACATGCTTCTAGAAGGTGAAATTGAATCATTAGTTGGTAATGAATTGGTATATTATGTGTTTAATTACCGGGTGATCAATATTTTATACTATGAAATAAATAAAAAAGTGTATATTCATTTATCCTCTTCTAAAAGTACTCATGAAATATGGAAAATTCAGAAAGTTGAACATCCTATCTTTGATAATATTATTAGAAAAAATTTGAGAATTTTAAGAGATAAATAGAGTTAATTTAAATGGGTGAATAAGAAACTTCTAATAAAATGTTACATTTATTTACTAGTATTATAAACAATATTAGTTATCTAGTAGAAACTATGGAAATCATGTTCCTGTTGAAATTGTACTTAGATCACTTCTGGAGAAGTGGCATACAAAAATATTACTATATATGAAAGTAATAACTTCAAGGAATATACTATTAATGATATTATTAGACCATTATTAAAACATGAGTTGGAACATAAAAACCTTATCAAATAAAATAAGTTAAATAAGAATGGAATTTTATTTAAATTAAATATATGTACATTATCTTCTCATTATGAGTTATAGATAAGTTGTAAGATATAGCCCCTCCATATAGGATTGAGAAGTGATGGGGGTACAACTAGGCCTCAAGTGACATCCCCAAGACACCAAAGGATGGAAATAAATTCCAAGGGCCACAAGAACAATTGGGGGATTATTTTCCTTATAAAAGATAAAACATCCAAACTATATAAATAGTAACCAATAAAACACCTATATGATCCATGAGTAAAAAAATACAACTTTGAACATAACTAAACCAATAAACCAAATACGATTATAATAGGAAACAAAAATAAATGCTAAAATAGAACCAAAAGCCCAAAAAACCCAAAACATCAAAGTGACATCAACCAAAAACACCCAATATGCTCTAATATCCAACTCCACATTCCATTACCATAGTATAAAGTAGCATCATTAAATAACTAAGATACCTTTCCTTCACCTATGTCATAATATATCACGTCTGAAAATTCACAATAGTTCTTGGGTATGGGGTGTGTATGAACTCATTAATACTTCCCTAATGACTTCAAAAATCACTCCACTATGAAGAAACTTTTTATAACAATTCATATAAAACAATTTTAAGTAGTAAAAATAGTTTATTTCAAATACATAAGCAGTTTTTCATGGAAATAATAAATCAAATCCTTTAAAAAATTTCTTAATTTTTTTAGAATACCCATTCCATGTCCACAGTCACTCAATCTTGGTGTTAATATTGATGGTGGAACTTCACATCCATACTATGACCCACTTTGATGTTAGTACATCATGACCATAAAATGTACATAATAAAACATTCCAAAAGTATTATTCTAAAATCATGACAATCAATTTAACAAAAACCAATTTCTATTCTAAAAGATTTCTTAATTTATTTGGCATACCCATTCCTTGTCCCCACACACTCAATATTAGTGTTACTATTCATGGTGTAACTTCACATCCATACTATGAACCACTTTGATATTGGTACTTCATGACCATAATCCTTACCAAATAACACATTCCAGAATAATTATTCCAAAATCATGCCAATCCATTTACAAAAAACCAATTTCCATTCTAAACCATTTATTAATTTATTTGGCATAACCATTCTATTTCTAAAAACACTGAATCTTGGTGTTACTATTGATGTTGGAACTTCACATCCATACAATTTTACACTTTGATGTTGTTACTTCTTGACCATAATCTATAACAAATAACACATGACAAACTAATTATTCCAAAATCATTCCAATCCATTTACTACAAACCAATTTCCATTATAAACCATTCCACATAAATCTATTTTATTATTTTAAATCATTTCAACAACCAATTTACATGTTTCAATCCAAACCATAAATTAAAAAAAACATTTTACTATTATTACCAAAGAGTTTTATAAAATCCAGTCAATTTCCAATATTTGAAAACTAAAAAAAATTATCATAAGGAATCATAAAATTTTTTCACTACCATCTCAATAAAATAATTTAATTAAAACATATCATTCAATTACTAATTCAGGTAGATATATTAGATAAGCCACCTACCTCACAACGGTTGGTAATAATGAATAACGGCACAAAAAAATCTAGATCTGAACTTTGATATCATTTTGCTTCACCCAATCCGTTGATACAATATCAAGATTCCCATCAATGAACATGAATCTATCTACCATATATTATATATTATATTTTTGAGAGAGGTAGAGAGAAGAAGAATATATATGAGAAGCAAAATGAAGATTTATGAATTTCCAATGAATCTAAACCTCCAACTCACTTTGATTTGATTAAAAATCCATTTTTTATTCAAAGGAAAAAGTCTACCAAGCCTTAAGTGAAAAAGTAATTAGGTTTATTGAGGGATTATGGGATTATAGGGGGTACAAAGTCTTAATTCAGATTAAATCCAATTATTAAGGGGTTCTAACTATATGTCGCACAATTAGGCCACACAGTTTGAAAAATCTTGTGTCTAAAAAGTAGTGAAACAATCATAAGACAACCCATTTCATGGTTGTCTCTCACTGTTAGACAATCCAAGAACCAACAATGATTTTCCATATATTTCAAGTTTTATGCTTTCTCTTGGGAACTCACATGGTTTGTCCAAATATTTCACTAATATAGAACCTAACCAATAACCATTGTCTTATCTCTCACAATTTCCAAGAGATAGTTCATGAATTATAATAGTTGTACACAAACTATTTACCTCCATAAAATCATCCAAAACATGCTAAAACACCTATAGACCTCCATAAACATAACTAAGAAATTATATATACTGAAAATACCTGAATAAAGGTTCATTTACCATAATATATGGGTTCTACATTCTCTAAACCATTAGTATTTCCGCCCTTGGAATGTAAAAAAATAGATTCCTATTGGTAGAGTTTGGTCCATTGATCTATCATTTCCTTTTAAAACTTCTATATTTCTTCATGAATTTGTCCATTCTACCATGAAACACCTAATATAACAATTATTTTCCCACGAAATATCTTATATTTTCTATCCATAATCCATACAACCACATAAATGAATGTAGAAACCAACTCTAGGTTAACGTGATCCCATCGAATCACAAGGTCGGGATTTTATTGACACTACTTTAACCTAGATACCTGAAACACATTGTAAACATAAATGAACATCAGAAGAAATTAAAAACAATACTCCACCTCACAATATCATTAAAGTATATCAAAAGGTATTTTTTATCAAGGATAAAACTTTACTTATTACCTAAATAATGATTCCCAATCCTTTAAGAGATTCTCAGAAACACTTGATCCCTTTCTACAAATGAAATGTTCATCGATAATGATTAGTATATGATTTATGAATACATTGTGTCATCTCTATCCTTTTCTAGATCAATTGAATCTTATATTTTGTCTCTTGTATAATAATTCTTCCAATTAGTAAAGTATCACATGTTTCCACTCAACAAAGTAGAGAACGATAAGGACTCTCATACAATGTTCAAAAGGATCCATATGTTTAAATCCCTAATAACTTTTATTATATGAGTACTCAACTAAGGGTATATTATCCTCCCAAGAGCCACCAAAATACATCACACAAGCACTAATCATTTCCTTCAATGTTTGGATTGTCCATTCAGACAACCTGTCTTTTGAGTATGATATATCGTACTCATAGTAAACTTTGTTCTAGGGGATTTCTGAAAGGATTTCCAAAAATGTGACATAAACCAAGGGTATTAATTAGATACAATCATGAATATAAAACCTTTAATATTTACAATAAATTGAATTTATATTTTGTACAATTATTTCAAAAAATTAGTTTAAAAAATATGGATAAATTGATCCAACTTTGTGAGATGATCCATAATCACCCATATGGAATCATGTTTTCTTACTTTCGTTGGTTGTACAATTACAAAATCCATAGCTATATATGACCATTACCACATCATAATTGGTAAAGACTGAATCATACCCACTATTTATTATTTCTCTACCTTGACCTGCTAATAAGTGAGGCATCTAGAGACATACTTCACTACAACTCTTTTCATACCAACCCACCAAAACTGTGGTTTCAATGCCTTTTAAATATTATATATTCTCATATGAATAGTCCATATTAAATGGTGGTATGAACTATGAATATGTTTTTATGAATCCAAAGGTACAACCATACGATATCTAAACCAAAATACAGAACTCTCATTCAGATTCCTACCCTAAATGATCTCCCCACCATTGAGTTTTTACCTCATAGTAACAAAATTATTATCGAATGTATGAGAAATTTTAACTTTCTCAATAAAATTAGCAACAAATGAAACTAGAAAGAAAACTACAAATCCACCTTGGTCTAGAAATTCTAGCTGCATATATTCTATGAATGACAATAGTTTCAAATAGTCTAAATCCTCTTTATCCAATTGAGAATATGAATCCCTACTCAATGAATCAACTATAGAGTTCCCATTACCTCGTGTATATATCAAGTCAATGTCAAACATATATAGATTCTCCATCCATCAGTGATGCCTTAAATTCAAATCTCTTTGTGAGAAAATATGTTTCAAACTCTTATGATCCATAAACACTGTGAATTTATCACCAAGGGTATAATGATTCAATGTATTAAAATCATGGACCACATTATTTAATTCTATGTTTTGTGTTGGGTAGTTATTCTAATGTAACTATAACTACCATGAAATATAAGAAAAAACATGTTATCCCTACATGATAACACAACTAAACCAATATCTAAATGCATCACATTAGACTACATAGCCATATCCATACTTTATAAATGTGAGGATAATAGCTTCTATAAGTATAACTTTAATTTTTTTACTGTATTTCTTGTATTCGATATTCCATTATAAATGAATTCCTTTCCTTATCAAATAATTCATTAGTTCGTCCAAATGTGAAAAATAAAATAAAAATTTTATATAGTATCCTGCTTAGAAAAGTAAACTAAGTATCTGAAATATATTTCTGGGTGGTTTCCAAGAGATGACATCTTCTATCATTTTTTGGATCTACAGAAACACCTTTTTCAGAAATGAAAAGGCCAAGGAAACAAACCCCTTGTATCCTGATATCACACTTTGATAACTTGGCATACAGATGATCCTACTGTAAGATACTCAACACTATAGCCAAATGTTTCTCATGATACACTTTTATCTTATAATAAACCAGTATATAATAAAAAAACCACCATAAATAATTCTATCTACCACTAAATTATTTGATTCATCAGTTCCATAAATATGACAGGTTAACTAATAATACTAAAAATAATAACCACATTCTTAAAGTGTTCATATCTAATTTTGAAAGCTCTTTGTAAAATATCCACTTTCCAAAATAACAATTTTTTAAACCTCAAACGTAATTAAATTTTATAAAACCACTAAACTCCCCTTAATTGATTAAATATATATCATAAATGCATGGAAGATGATACCAATTCTTAATTATTACTAGGTTAAGCTGACAATAATTAATATAATTAATGATAGTTTCATCTTCATTATTCAAAAATAGAACGGATGTTTCCCATAGAGGTGCAACTGGTAAAATGAACCCTTTTTCTCCCAACACTTCCAAATGAACTTTGAATTCCATCACTTTTTTTGTTCAATAAATTTGAATTTTTTTGGTTCCATTTATAATATTATACCACTATTCATTGGCCTGAGAAGTGATAGGCATGCTACTGGGCCTTATGTGACGTCCTGAAGACACCAAATGATGGTAATAAATTCCATGTGCTTTAAGAAAAATTGGGGGAAAATTGTTTCTTTTACCAAACTACATAAAAAATAACAAAAAAACACAATATGATGGATGATTTAAAAATATAACTTATAACATAAAAAAAAAAAACAATATCAAAGTACATGTAGAAACCAAAAATCATACTCAGAGAGAAAAAAAACACAAAACTCAAAACTCCAAAGTGACATCAACCAGCAATACCCAACCGACTCTAAGATCCAACTCCATGTGCCATTATCATGGTATCAAGAATAATAACTATAGAATTGAGATACCTGTCCTTTATAGGTGTATCTATAGATGACATCTAAAAACTCATAATAGTTCCCAAGGTGGGGTGAGTCTAAATATAGCAGTATTTCACCATTGACTTCTCAACTCAATCCACTAGGAAAATATTTATCATAAAAATTAATATAAAATAGTTTTAAGAGGTAATAATAGTTTATATAAAATCTATAAACAATTTCCCATGGAAGGAAGTAAAAAAATACTTTAAACAATTTCTTAATTTATATGGCATACCCATTCCATGTACTCACACAAAAACATCCACACATACTCACTATTGTTGTTACCATTTATTGTGTAACTTCACATCCATAATCTATCCCACTTTGATTGTTGTACTTCTTGACTATAATCCATCCCACCGAACAAACACTAAACTGATTTTTTGAAAAATGAGCTGATCTATTTACAAAAAACCAATTTCCATTCCAACCAATTTTTTTGTTTTAAAGTGCTTACATAACCACTTTACATGTATCAATCCAAAGCATAATTTTAAAACATCATTTTAAAATTATAACCAAATAGTTTTATAAAAACTAATCAATTTACACAATTTCAAATCCATAAAAATGGTATTTTTGAAAAAAAAAAGAATAAAATAATGATTTCACCAAAATTGAAATCAAATCATTTAATTAAAACAAATCCTTTAAGTTTTAAGCCAAGTGGAGATAAGATAGAATCCGCCTTCCTCACAATAGTTCAAAAATTGAAGAACGACATAGATAAACTCTATATCTAACCTTGGATCTCCATTCCTTCAATCAATCTAATCATAAAACATCATGATTAACATCAGGTAATGTGAATAAATCCCCCATGTATTAGATCAAATATTCAAAGAAAGAGAGAGATATATATATATAAAGGATATATCTAAGAAGAATAATTTCTTACTGACGAATCAAGGGCTCCAATTCATTTTGATTCACCTAAGAATCACTTATGGATTGAATAGAATGATATCTCAAGCCATGGGAGAAATATTAATTCACTTTATTGGGGGATTATGCAATTAGATGGAGTATAAAATCTTAATTCAAATTATACCCACAATTTTAGGTGTTCCAGGTATACACTGCATGGTTAGACCGAACAGCTTGGAAAACGGTGTGCCAATCTTGTTGTGTTATTGTCTTCAGCTAACCTCTCACATGTTTAGATCAAATGTCTTGAAAAAATATGAGCAAAATATTCTTTTTCCCTCTATTTAAATTTTCATGGTTACTCATGGGCACCCATATAGTTTGGCCCAACATTTCCCCAATTGTTCTCCTATCAAGTTCCCATTGTCTTCCCTACAAAATTTCATAGAGATGGGGCACAGTTTATACTAATAGTTCAAAAATCATGCACCTATAGAAAAGCCACCAAACCCCCTCAAAACCACAAAAAAGGTAACCCGAACATTATATAGACTCAAAATACAAGAAGAAAGGGTCATTTTACAAAATCTGGGGGTGTTATAGTAGTGATTGGAAATATAAAACATATCTTACAAAATGTGGATATAGAATAAAAAATATATTACAAAGGAGATCGTGAAATAAATATCTTATTGATGATTATAGGGAGAAGAATAAAGGTAATTTTAATTATAATTATTTTTAAGTTTTAATTTTTTATCAGTGTAGGAAATGGGGACACAATAATTCTGATTTCCCCAGATTTATAAAGGATGCGAATAAGAGGAAGAAATAGAATAAATAAAATAAGGAAATGGTATTCAGATGGAATTTCACTAAATATTCATGTTATGGTAAATAATATGGTTTGGAAACTGATTTGGAAAACTTATAATGAATGGATTCATCAAATCAGTAAATTGATTCTACTTATAATTCTTCCACTAAGTATAATTTCGAAAAACCCGATGTATAGGAATTTATTAAAGAGGTTAATATTCTTGATAATAAATTCAAAAATATCATAGTTTTATACAAGAACCTTAAGAGTTAACATAAGGTTGTTCTTAGTGAAAATGAAAATCCAAATAAATCTATGTTAGATGATACAAATTCTGAACATTCAAATATGTAAATTAGTTAAGAAAATATAAAAAATTATCTTATTGAAAATGAAAATATAAATTGATAATTTGACTTCATGTAAATGTACCATGATCATAAAATAACTAATTTTAAAAACATAATTAAGGAGAATTAACAGCTCAATATGAAATTGAATGTTTGAATTAAAATCTATCCATTTTTTCAAGGAATAAAATACTTTAATAAAATGATTATGTTCAATAAAATAAACAAAAATATATTTATCCATTATTATGATAATAATTTACCAAAAATGTATTAGTATTTATTTATTAAAATAATTAATGTAAGTATATCAACTAATAAATGTTTTAGTTGTCAAATGGAAGGTCATTATAAAAATGAGTGTTCCTTAAAATTTCTATAATCTCTTGTAAATACTGAGACTTTTATTTCAAAATATTTATCTTTTTTATTTCATGTAAATAGGCGTTTGATATGATTTTGTGTTCTAATGATTTCATATGCTAATTCCTTCAGGCTCAAGCTTTCATGGGTGCCGAATCTTTCATATTTTTTATAGAAAAATGTCTTTAGATCATCACAAATGATGTTTGGTACATAGATATCTGATTCCCAAGATACATGATTTGTGATATAACAAAATATAATAATTAAATAAATGTGATGGAGGTAATGTTACTTTTGTGATAATTCTAAAGGAAAGGTAAAAGGTTTAGGTTATGTTCAAATTTCATGTTTTGTTATTTTTTATAAATTTTTATATATTGAAGGGTTAATAAATAATGTAAAAATTATTTCTTGACTATGTGATGATTGAATGTTTGTCACATTTCAAAATTATACATGTATTTTATTTAAATATAATTTATTTTAGTTTTATTCAAATAGAAAAAACAACATTCATGCAATTAATATTTCTAAATTAAATGATGAAAATGTTAAATGAATGAATGATGTACAATCTGATAACATTTTCTGGAATAGTTCATTACGATATGTTAATTTCAAGTTAATTTACAAGATTTCCAAGAATCAAATAGTTTTATAGTTTCCAAAACATAACGTAGATATCACATTTGTCTGTGAATCTTATTTGAAAGGTAAAAAATAGAGAAGCAGAGTCCAGTCAACTAAGGGAGTAAAAACAATAAATCATCTTGATATTATTCATTTGATTTCTTTTTTCATATCAAATCTACTAGTTTGGATGGTAAGATTTATTGTTTTTTTAAAATTTATGATTTTACTAGAAACATGTGGGTTTATTTTTTCACTTAAATTTGAAACATTATCTAAGATTGTCACTTTTTTAAAATTTTCACAATTAGAAAGGACATTTAACTAATTCAATTAAAAGTGATAATTGTATTGAATTATAAAATCTAAAATTTATCTATTCTACTTTAATTAAATTCGTATTTCATAATTTATAATCCCTTCAATAACATTAACAAAATGGTGTACTTATAAGGAAAAATAAAACACTTTAAGAAAAGTCTAGGACCATGTTAAGTTAGTGTAATCTACCTAAATGTTTTTTATATAAATTTTTGAATATATCTTGTTATATTAATTATATAAATAATTTAATTAATTTATTGAAATATACACATCAATATATTTTTAAAAAAACATAAATTGTATATTTTATATTATTTGGATGTAAATTTGTATTCTAAGTAAAAATGATAATTTATATAAATTGGATCATAATTTGATGAATGTACATTATTATGATATTAAAACAATAGTAATGAATATATATTTTACAATAAAAGAACCATGTTTATTTAATAATCAATTCATGTTATGTATGTTGAAAGGTATTTCAATAAACTTGATGATAGTATTGATAATCTTAAGGATGAGTTTAGATATTTTAATTTTGAAGTGGAAGAACCTAAAGATAAAGTTTCAAATATTGAGGATGAGAATATTTTCTAAATCTAAACCTAATAATGAATGACATTGGAATACTCATACAGATAAATATATATATAATATGATTGGAAATATTGAATAAAATATTCAAACTATAAATTTTTTTATTAATATTTGTACCTATAATTATTTTATATTTTATTTTATACCGAAAAATATTGATGAGCATTTAGAAGATTATAATAGTATCTTTTAAATGAAAGATGAATTAAATTAGTTTTCTAAAAATAATATATGGTTTTAGTTATTTCACAAAATGAGTCAAATGTTATTGGAAGAATAGATTTTTTATAAATATAATTAATGAATATGAAAATATAGTTAAAAATAAATAAAGATTAGTATCTCAAGGATGTTCTCAAGAAGAGGATATTTATTTTGAATAATATTTTTCACCTATTTCTTGATTCTAATAAATAAAAAAATTATTATATTATTATACTTTTCATGGATTCAATTATTTCAAGTGGATGTAAATACCACTTTTCTAAATGGTCACATTCTTAAAGAAGTGTTTGTTGGATACCCCCAAGTTTTGAAAATGAAAACAATCATGATCCTAATTTTAAAATATCTAAAGTGTAATATTGTTTTAAGTAAGATCATCAATCTTGGTATGAAAGGTTATGTAGTTTTATTATAAAAACCATTAATAACTGAAAGGTTTATAGATATTTATTTATTAAAAAATGATGCAATATTATTTTATTGTTCAAGTTTATGTTAATGATCTTATTTTTTATATTAATTTGAAAATATTTTTAATGAATTTTAAGAATTAATGAATTTTGATTTTTATATTAGTATGATGGGGGAATTGAAATTATTCATTAGTTTGAAAATTTTGCTAGGGAATAGTGGTATTGTTCTAAATCAATCCATATTTGTTAAATATTTGGTTAATATATTTGGTTTAGATTCTTATAGAAGAGAAAATAATTCCATGAGTACTAGTAGAAAATTATATATAGATAAATCTATAAATTCTATTAATATTAAAACTTATAGAGGCATGATTGTAAGTCTGTTATACTTAACTTCTTCTATGTCTAATTTTATGTTTTTAGTTTGCATATGTGCTAGATTTAAATTTGATCCTAAAAAAATTAATATTAAATTTATTTAGAGGATTATTAGATATGTTAAAGGTTATTTGAATCTAGTTTTTTCTTATCCTACTAAAACTAATTTTTATTTAAGAATATATTCTGATTCTAATTTTGGTGGATGTAAGATAGATAGAAAAAGAACTTCAGGTATGTTTTACTTACATGGTAAATATTTTGTATCCTGGGATTTTTATAGAAAAATATTGTGGATATTTTAACCAATAAGTTTGAATATATATTTACTTCATCTTGTTATGATCAATCATAATTGACAAAGAAAACACTTTCGGATTTTGATTTTGATTTTGATAAGATTAATATTTTCTATGACCATAATTATATTGTTTCTATTTCTAAAATTCCCTTAAAATATTCAAGGACTAAGCACATTTATATTAAATATCACTTTCATAGTTATCATGTTCAAAAAAATATAAATATATAATTTATTTCTTTCAAAAAAATAGTTAGTGGTAATATTTACTAAGCCCCTATATTTAGGTAATTTTGATAACATTAAATTCAGTATTGGAATTTCTTAAATTTAATCATATAGTATATATTTAGGGGGCGTTTGACTCAGATTTTGAGCTAAAACATTAAATCTATTTGATTTGGACAATCTGTATATTGAATTTTTTTTTATTTTATTGGATCACTAATTTATACTTAAATAGTTTTTTACTGTATAGTTCATTTCAAATCATTTTACTGTTCATAGTGTTTCCATGTATCACTAAGGATTTTAACATATATTTCCAAAATAATTTATATTATTATTCACAAGTATCATTTTATATATGCACATATTATCTGGAAATGTATAAATTTAGTGGACACCTATTTATGTGTATGATGTAAATTTTAGTGTTAGTTTTTTTCAAGAAAAAATTAAGGGGGAGCTTTGTTTGATGTTAATATTATAAAGTATGGTTTCTTTTAGAGTAATAATTATTTCTCATAGGGAAAAAATTTAAACCTTAAATATTTTTGATAAATTTCGAAATGGGCAAGAAAGTTTTTGAAATTGATATTTATTTTTGGAAATTACCAAAAGGGTGAAATATTTAAATGGATCATTTGTAGAATTTATTAGTATTTTTTATCATTATGTTAATTCTTTTATATCATTAACCATAGGATTTTTCTTCTTTGAGTTTTTACATATTCTGGTTAAACCATCATGTGACCTTGAAAAATGACCTTCAAAAGTTATCATGAGTTAAAATTTGACAATGTAAGGAAGTAACTATGGTAAGTGATCATGGGTGAAATTTTGAAAAAAAATGGAAGTAGTCTTGAGAAGTGACCATGAGGAAAAATTTTACAAAGTCTATATGTAACCTTGAGATATTTTGTGAGTGATAAGTTGACAAGTTTTGGAGTGACCTTGAGAAGTAAATGTCAATGAAAATGTGAAAAAGTATGGAAACAGACTTAAGAAGTGACCTTGAGTGAAAATGTGAGTCTATATTTACCACATGAACAAAAATGAAGTGATAGCGTGAAAAAAAATAAAGTGACTACATTAACAAAAATAAAGTGACCACAATAACAAAAATGAAGTGATAAAATAAATAAAAAGTAAGTGACTATATGAACAAAATACATTATAACCACATTCATATAAATGAAGTGATAAAAAGTATAAATTTAAAAAATTGTTGAACCTACCTTATAAACTATTTATGGTCACTTATTTCCTTTTTCATATTTATTCCCAAAACATTCTCTGTTAAATTGTTACTTTTTATATTTTGAATTATTTCATATTCATTCTCTTTTTTATCTTGATTTAATTATTTCATAAATTCTTATCAATTATTTTAGTACTAAAGAATTATATTTGGAAGAATTTTATATATGAATAAATTTTTATCATGTGGTTTCATGTTTCATGTTGGTCTCCTAGAAAAATAGAAGTTTCAAATAAAATGGAACTGTAATTTGAACAGTCTACCTCACTGACTTTATGGGATTTTTCCACATGGATTTAAAGTTGATTATAATTATTTATTGGTAATGTGTTAATTATTCTAACATATATCATTGTACATCATGATTTAAATTTTATATATTATAAAATTAACCCATGTGGGTATGTTTTTCATTCATCTTAAATAAAAATACCACATAAATCATTAGGAAAGATAATCTAAAATGGGATTATTTCTATGAATTTATTATACATAAAAGAACATTATAAGACGAGTTTGATATATCTAGATCTACTGAAGAGGTTAACGATGTTATTAAACTATAATACTTCTAAATTCCTTGATGTTCAACTACTTCCCTTAACAAAACATCAAAAAAATTAGTCCTCTACATCTAGAGAGTTCACTCCTCCCTCAACACTTAGTCTTTGAAGAAATCATATTGTTCTATGTATTAATTCTTCTTATTATTTTTCAATTTTCATAATTTTAATGGGTTATACTACCAATAAAAAGGTAGGATTTTATTTTTTGACTCCCAATCAAAAGTAGGGCAATGGTTTGTGGCTCTCTGTGGGAAAATAGAAAACTATTCATATTGTGCCATCATGTGGAAAACGGCAGGTTTGTTTGGGTTTAAACCTCCAGGAGGAAAAGTGATTTGTGATTAGGTTGCGACTCAATGTGGAAAAAATTAATTTTAATATTACATTATATTGGTTATAGTGGGATTCATATCTCTCAGTTTGTGAGAGGGTGAAGAGTTTACTATCATTATTTAGATCTGAACCACTATAAAAATCATTATGTCCATTTAATTTTATTTCTACACTACAATAACATAATATCAATAACTATGATATAATAACATTTTAATTTTTAATTCATTTAAAAAGTAAAATTCATCCCCTCTTGGAAATATTCCAACTTCCTATTGGTACTTAAATTTATTTTATTTATCATAAAAATTTTGTAATAATCGTGTATGAAATATATTGGCCATTGTATCTTTGTAGGTTAACACTCTACCGTCCATGTCAGTTTTTTATGAAAACCCACTTAAACTATATGGGTCTCATTCTTTCAGGTACATCAACCAATTATCAAACATGGTTAGGGTATATAGATTTCATATCATATCACATGGCCTCTAACCATTTATTATAAATAGAAATGTTGATGGCCTCCACCATGGTTGTATGTTCATCATCATTAAAAATTACTTAATTGTCATATTTCATGATAAATATATATCTCTCTGGTTCCTAATGAATCTGTTTAGACCTTGATGTTTTTATTTTAGCCTAATTACATTTTTTTAAATAACCTCTTAGGGAACAATCTCAGTTTCCATTTTGTAATCAATTATCATTTTTTTATTAAAACTTCTCCAAACTCAATTTCTTTTCCACTGAATCCTTAATTAATATATTCTATCTCAAAAAAATATAATTTTGGACCATAAAAACTTTTTTTTAAATGGGAATATAGAAATAATATCACTTAGTTTCATTATTATAACCATAAAATAATCTTCTTTTATATTTGAGATTATTTTTATCTGATAAAAAACACTTTTCATAAGATTCATATCCTTAAATCATTATAAAAGATATTTTTGGATTTACCTTGGTACAAATATCACATGGTTTATTTATAATTACATTAAATTTAGTGTGGTTAAGTAATATTTCATTATTTTCTATAGAATATCAAAAAAATATAAAAGGGTTACATTGAATCGCCCTTAATAAAACCATGTTTATCCAAGTATTATTACACCCCTCAAACACATCATTCTAACATGGTGTTATTAGAGGAGTGATCTATGAAATAATTGGTTATTATTAAATTCTTGGATTAATTATTCGCTACCATGATCTGATTGGAGAATAATAATATTTTTTCTTGAGTTTATTTTCTACTTTATTTCAAAACAATTTAAACTTTTCAAATTTCTTACTATGGAAATCTTGGTCCGGGAAAAAGGTGGTCCTAAAAATTTATTAAATAAAATTAAACAAGTAAGGTCAATAATTACAAGTGATTTTACACAAATATGAGTAAATCACTCCTTTCATGTATACATCCACCATTTTTTTACAATAGTCTAGAGTCTATAAATCCCATATCGCGCTCATTTCCATGAACGTCCTCTTAGACAAAGAATTTATCATTGGATTGGATTATCTATAACCTTGTGAAATAATAAATTTAAGAAGATTAGAATTATTAATAAAATAAACTCCTTAAGGTAATATTTTTCAATGTATATTCATAGTTCCTACCTTTAATTCCATAAAAGAAAATTCAGAAATAGATTCAACCCTAAGGGAAGTCTAACCATAGCACACAGCATAATTGATAGCATTAATCCTAGCCTATAACTCTTCTTGATAGGTAGTTTCAAATCCAATATAATGATAAAAGAAACTATTAAAAAATATGTGATGGGTTCATAAGATACCCCACAACCTATGGATCCCAGCATTCTAGAGGTTGCACCATCAACATTTACCTTTATCTACAAGGTAATTGGACGAATCCAGTAAATAGACTTGAGAATAATGGGATTTCTAGGCATACCCAATACACCCGACCAATATAGAATCTATAGATCACTGATATAAGTGTGAATAGTTCCGGTTTTCAACTTTGAATCCACATACACCTCTTTGTGATAATAAAGTATACCTATATGGAAAGTGGGTGTTTTGTTATCAAATAGTCATGCATTCCATGAACTCTATATATGATCAATGATCAAGGATACTGGTGTCAATTGTAACTACTGACTCTGATTACTCTGATCAGAATAATTGAAGGAGATTAAATGTTCCTCAATTTTTTCTTTCAAGATTGAGGTTAAAACCAAACATGTTGACTTAATATCTTCAAATAATTTGAGAAAACTCACAAACCAAGAAGATATTTTTATTTTTATCTTCAGACTTCAAATAGAGATAATAGGATTAACTAATGTGTTTGAAAATCCATTTGAGATGATCATGTGAAGGTAATTTTTTCTTCTAGATTCTATAGAGTAGAAGGAACCTTGAAGTTTTAATGTAATGTACCTTCAAATTAATCATCCATGATTGTGAAATACATGATCCTTCACATTGAATCATGTAGTGGCATTTTTCATTAAACTATCCATTACTGTTGGGATTTAAAATGAGAGTATCATTATCCATAAATGGATTGTTCTATATATTTATCATAATCTATGAGGAAATAAAATTAAAGCTACTAAAATGAATCATGAAATAAACCATGGTTATTTGTGACATTTTCAAGCGATAATATTCAAACTATCAATAAGAGGGTTTTCCATCCACAGAGGAATCCAACATTTGAGATTAGATTTCCTACTGAACAACCACTTTTCATTGTGCATAATTTCATTAAAAGAGTGTTTGATAGAGATCCATACTGATGAGGCAAGATTGTATGAGTATCCATCAAGTAATTTTATTTTAAACATGTTTGATAAAAATCATAGGCATTAGATGGTAATAGATTCCAAGTAAATTTCCTCGTGAGACCATCATTAAGGATACTATTATATTTAACACCAATTACTAACATCTCAATAGGTTTGATGAATTAATTCCATGAAATAATAACAAACATCATTTGATGAACATAACGGGTTCATATTTAATTCCTTATCATCAATAGAATCTAATTGATGAGGATTCTTAGCCACCTGTACAAAGAGAATGAATAGATAAATTTAGATATAATCACTTAGTTGACAAGGCATTCCCCTCCCACTTAAGATATGGATTTTCCCTTCCACCTATCCAATTTATTTATGATTCCAATGAATATTCCTTGAAAAAAGTGTCTCCTAACATTTCCCAAAAAAAGGGGACACAAAGATAACTAAAATAAATAGATTCCCTCTTCACTCAAAGTCTTATAATGATTATATTTTATTTTCCAACTAAAATTACATCACCAAAAACAATAAAGGGATTTCTCTAGCTTATATCCTCTCCAACCACCTCCTCAAAGTGAGTAAAGAGAAAATTTGTGGTAGATATGGTTTTCAGTGAGGTTTGTCTAAGGAGAATGATACCATCAGTATACAAGATATGTGAATGGGTTAATTTACCCATACCATCTTTAATTGGCCTATATATTCTAATTTGAGTAATATCAATAATGAATTTACTTAAATAATCCTTAGAAATGGATGAAAATAATCCCTGAGAGCGGGTCCTCTTTCCTTACACCCCTAGTAAATTGGAAAAATCCTCTGGGATAACCATTAATTAGAATGGATAGCCTTAAAAATTAATAATGGTGTAAACCAATTTAATAAAGGTATTAGAATAGTGATACCTCCTTTGGATAAAAAAATAGAAAATTTTGTTTTAGTGTGTCAAACGCCTTGTAAATGTCAATTTTTAGTGAAAAGTTTCCTTTTTTTCCTATTCATTGTGATAACACTTTCTGAGGCTGTGAATAAGAAATTGCATATTCTTATACTAAGGAAAAATCCAAACTAATTTTTGGTAATGTGATCCATAATTATTCATCCCATCCTACCCATAATGGTCGTACTAATGATTTTAGGGACATTGTTACTAATGGAAATCGGTCTTAAGTCTTTAATTTCAATAGAATTATCTTTATTGGGTATCAAAGTAATGAAGTTAGAGTTGATTATATGGGGCATAGAAGTGTGAGTAAATAATTACTTGATTTCTATCTAGCCTTTATTTACCATTAATAGGTAATATAGTTTGGAATGAGATGGGATTTCCTCTCTATAGGGGGTGTCTTGATGCTGATAACTAATTTGTCTGTAATAATGTTTTTATTTATCATCCTTAATCTCTAGATCAGTATTAGATAAATATATCCTAGTCCATTCTCTTAGGAACTCTTTTGTATGCTTATTTTTTTATAAAACCTATTTAATGGGATGCCAACAGATTCCACCCTCCAGTCCTCTAAAATAATCTCACTACATCTAGGAATAAAAACTCTCTCATTGTAAAAATGAAAAGGTAGAGGAACTAAACTTGTAAGATGAGTAGAAAATTCATAAATGATAGGATTGTGATCTAATTATTTTTTAGGAGGGGTGAAGTCTAAAACCCGATTAGGACAACACCTATAGTCCATTTTCATAAATCATCTATATACCTTAATTTATTACCTATAATTCAAGGAATATCTATTACATTATAAATAAGATGTTGTAAATGTAATTTTAAGAAGATTGCATTGATCAGTTTAGGAAGATAACTTTGAAACCACGTTTTTATTAAAGTTTTATCCAAATTTTTCATTTAGCACCACGAAATTAATAAAGTCCCCCAAAACCAACCCTTTGGGATTCGTATTATTAGAGATAGCTTCACCCTCCTTCTATTGTAACCTTCTCCTCATGTATTAGGTGGATTCATACAGAAATGAGATAGAGAAAAGATAGTATAATTTTTTTAAAGGAACCAGAAATACTAATATATTTCTTCATGCATGTGCCAATACATATTCTTTCATGTTTAAAAAATAAAAAATGATCCATGTTAAGAATTTGATGATTCTGAGAAATGAAAGTATACCCAATAGAGTCCCATTTGAAAGTTTTCAAGTTTAAAAACATCATTTTTAGATAAAAAATTCTAATAACCATAGGTTTATATGCCAAAAAAATTATAAGTTCCCTTACTTTTAGGGGATTCCCAATCCCTTGACAATTTTGATAAGAAGAATTCATTATTTGAGGGCTTTTCTCTTGTCTGGGTCCCTCTTTATTGTCTAACAGTTTCATGACCTTTTTTTATCCATTTTCTTTTTTCGGTTCATATATTATTTTCCTATCTTCTATTAAATCATCCATATTCCCCGCAACCAAAGTTGTATTCTGATTATCCTTTCCTTATAATCCATTTTTTTAGTTCCAATTTTCTAAGGATTTTTATCCTCGGCCTCATCATCCCAAAATGTACCACTAAAAGGAGTGACTTTTTTTTATGTGCTATAAATTATTAGAAGGTTTTTCCATGGATAGATGTCTTCTGGGAGCCTTATAACAAGGTACCTATGAGAATCCACCCACCAAGATAGTGTGTTCGACATGTTTTTTTTTATATTTCTCTTTAATATCATTCTTTCCAGGACTGATAGGTGTACTGGTTCGATAGACCTATGAGCCCCAAAAATTAGAAGAAAAAAATGATAGTACCAGATTAATGCTTCTTAGGGGTTCTTGCACTTCCCTTCTCCATGTTAGCCTCCTCAGAGTGGGCAGCAGAAATTCAATTCTCATATGAAATAATTCCTTTTGGATCCTCCAATGATGTACCTCTATTAATGTTCAAGACATGTCCATTTTCCATATAAGGTAATCATCTTCCTTCTATATTTATGGTTTCATGTCTTTTCTTAGAACCATAATTATTACTAGAAGGATCATTGTTAACATCCACAGCCTCTTCAGCAATAATGGTACCATTGGAAATTTAATTTCTCATGTCCCTAAATTTTAGAAGGGGATTCCCATTAAAATAAGGTACATGTAGCTCCTACTGTAAAACCCCTTCATAGTTTCCTATCATATCTCCATCACCACTAATAGGAGAACAACTAGTGTCCAAAAAATCTTTTGTGTGGTCTTTTTTGACATCCACAGACCCTCTAGTCACCGGTATGTAATGTTCATGTTCTCCATAAATTCCCTCCATAGGATTATGCCCCAGATCTCCATTCCAAAGAATATAGGAGGTTCTGGAGGACATGTTTCCATTCACATCAGAAGGATGAATTTTATCCGTTCCCTTCCTTCTTCTATAATTAACACCATCAAGCCCGTTAAATTTTCAAAAACTACATTCCCTATCTCTATTAAATTTAGTGGTGAGATGCCCACAAACCGACAACTCATGAATAATCTAGGATTCCTCTCATATTGGATGGAATCATTGACTCTATCATCCCTTTTTTTCAGCACAATATCTTATACTAGAGTGCTGGACATATCACCCTCCACAAGAATTCTATCATAATGGTCAAATCTTGGATTATCAGTTTACTTGTCTATTCTAATGGGATTCGTAACATCATATGTTATATCCCATAAGATATTTTTGTTCCAATATAACCACATTATCCTATATATATTAATCCACATCCGTGTATGAGTGTTCCTTACATTAATAGGGTTAATGTTCCTATTTAATTCCAAGATTCTTAGGAAACTGGGCTTTAGGGTTCTTGAACCCATGCTTCATGCTCTTCTCTTAGAATCATCAGAGGTAAAAACTATATAGTAGTATCCCCTACCCATTTAGATAATTATCCAATAATCAATTCCCCATATTTCTATGATTATTTTAGTGAAGTTATGAAATTTCTAGAGATTCTCACCATTTAGAACCAGAACCCATGAAATAATGGAGTACTTATTTAATATAACATACTTTTCCATGACCTATTTATTATCTTAGTGATGTGAAACTCTACACTTATTGATGATTTTTCTAGGATGAGGTATGTAAAAATCTGAAAAATAAATATTGGCATTATATTTCACCACCTTCACAAAATTCCTCTTTGAACTAGTGTCATTAGTGGGAGTTCATATCTCTAAGCATGGCCTGCTCAATGCAAGTTGGAAGAGTTTTGTATTCCCAACATGATCATTCAAAGTTTGACATTTTGAGTTATCCATATATTTCATCTTCTCACAAGCATCCTGATCCCTAGGGTTGTGATTTTCTGTTGTCTCCCATTTCTCTATAATCCCACTTTTTAAATTTTTAACCATGTATTTCATAAAAAACACATATCTATATAGACTGAAGTCATTACGTAATGGTTACATATTTCATATATCCCCCACATTCTTGTCTACTCATTAGTTTACATAAATAGGTATGTATTATGTAAAATAATACACTATCCCTACCAAATTATTCTCTAAAAAGTTATTTGTTCATTTCTAATAATAAATAAAATTTTAATTTATAAAATTATTTATAATAAAATGATTTAAAAAAATATTTATAAAAAAAATTAGATGTGTTTCTTATTTATATGCCTAAAAATAAAATTGTAAATAAATTTACTTTTAAAATCGAACTTTACATTATTATCTTGAATGTTTTGGACCATATTATCCATGTAAATAATGATTATATTATTCACAATTCCATAAAACATTAATTCATATATATATATATAACATCTTCTATTCTAAATAAAAATTTACAAAATAATTATATCCAAATAAGATATAGAAATAAAATTTTTATATATACTTGAGTAATTGTAATAATTTTCGAGTTCTAAAACTAATTCATAAGATAAACATATATCATATGTTTTGACTTATAAGGTGGAAACCCATTCCCCATTTTTAATGTTTTGATTTACTTCCCATTATTCAATTGTCTCTAATTTTTAAGAATTTATTTATAATCATAAATTTGTGATACACACCTAGTATCTTATAACTATGATTCAGAATCATAGAAATTGGTTTCTATAACATTAACCCCCACATACTCGGAATAATTTTCATTAATAACATTTTTCAAGAATAGATACTAATATATTAAGTTATAAATCTAACATTTAAAACACCTCAAAATGATGTTCATGTTTCATTCTATAATAGACAACCCAACATATCTTTACATGAGTATCATTTTTTATATTAATTCTATATGAACTTTTACTGAACATACTTCCACTAAAAATTATGACCTTATACATATATCTATTTAGTTAAAAAATTATATTTTCATCAATAGTGAATAATTTTTTCATTTCACTCAAAATTAAAATAGTTTATTAGGACACTGATATAATGTTATAAAATATTACTACTAAATACTTAATTGGATAACTCCTTACCCAATTTATCATATGAATTATCCTACCATGATTCATTTGAGAGCCTAATCCAAATATTTAAAAATATATTCCCTAAATCATTTACATATATCATATATATTTTGTAGTAAAATATAAAAAATAGTAAAATATTTTTTTATGATGTAAATTGGTTTTTTTCATGCATATAACATATATAATGTTATTTAATTTAGGGGTAATCATATTTCATGGAATTATATCCCATTATTATACTATAAAAAACATAAGGTATAATTGGACCTTATTTTAAGGTTACATTTCCATCCAATCATAAAGTAAAATATGTATATATGGTAAGGAATATATATGTTACTTCCTACGATCAAGATGGTGGATAAATCTTAACAATAAATATTTGGATGAGATCTTCCGCATAATCTATTATTTAATAAGTGTTATGGAACATCCTAGAATTCAGTAACCCAGATTTTGTGTCTATTTTATTACATTGACATAGATACCAGGGTTCTAATCTTGAAGTAATAATCAATTTAGTATTCTTGGAGAGCTATAAACATACATAATGCCCATTTTTCATTTGGAATAAAATAAAAACCATGGTAATAAAATAATTTTTATAATCCTTGAACACATTAAAATAATTATTCTTTATAACCTGAGGGAAAGGAAAAAATAAGAGTTATCTCAAATGCTCGGTAATTGTTACACACAGTGAAATCTATCATAATTAAATAAGGAATAATCAATTTTTCATGGTAAATAACTGAAAGCGTATTTAATTTAATCAAAAACATGAGCATAAAATGCATCCATGGATAATATCAATGAAATAATATCATGAATAATAATAACTAAATTATCAATGAATAAAATTATTAATATTGGATGTTATGGCCATACATTATGATATCTATATTTTCATTTCCTTTCACTAAGATAATTTAATCAATTGGTTGGTATACACTGAAAACCTATTTTATTTGGAAAAATAATTTGTCTCATGAGACTTGTCGATGAATCGAAGGGCTATCTATAACCTGTCCCCACCATTCACAATATATATAAAGAATACCTCATATATTTAATGACTAACTCAATTTATAAACAATATTCCTTATCAATAAATATATATATATAATAAATAATTTTGAAGATCAATATTTCCTTAGTTAATCAAATAACTTTAAAAGTAAATCATTGTATGTCGAAGTAGTATATGATTTATGAAATAATCATATCCCGTATAAAAATAATATGAATACTTAAAATGAATGTGATTTTTAATGATCAAAATAAAGTGAATGTTTCATGATAAAGTTAATGACCACAAAATTAATAAGAGAAAATAGATGACCATAGATTCATCATAAATATATGTTTGGAAATAAAATCATTTCATTTAAAGAAATAAATAAAATCAATGAAAAATATAAAAATAATCTTCCATTTAAGACATTTACATGTAAAACTATTTAAAATATGTATAAGAAGCTAAATATCATAAAACTTTATGGTCGAATGAATGTATGTTAACGTAGAATACATTAAAAAACATACCTTTTGACTTTTTATTAAGAAAGTTGAAAACTATTTTGGAAAACATTATAAAGATTCCTTTCATACATTTTAAAAATAAAATTATAACCTAAAATCCCCTTGGAATTATTTTGATTAATAAAAATTTATTTTGTAAAATATTTTTGAAAAATATGGACATCGAAGAAAATATATCTGATTAAAATAGAAAAAAAAATCTTTTAATTTTTTTTCTTGACTAAATTTAACTTTTAAATTGAAACACCTTAAAAAATTATAAATGAATTGAAATATTAATCATCGTTAAAGAATAATTATTCATATTAATTATATAAATTTTTTATTATATACACCATGAAGAAGTAAATAGGTTCATAATATCAAATATGTCTCAATAGAGTGGAAATTAAGATTAAATTCCATTAACACACACTTCCCTTTTAGTTGAATATGATTTAAACTCATGTATAATGGTTTTAAACATGTTATTAATTTATTACATAGCCATATTCATATTTATAATATCATATATGATCCTTTTATAACATATTATCACCCATTCATTAAAAGTTTTTCATTCTTACCATAGTTTTGGGTGTTAAATGATGTGTTTTCTCATGCACGTTTTTCCATGAGTGTTCTACTTATTATACCTAGGATATAGTGAATTAATATACATAATGATAATATTGTTTTAAATATCATATTTTTTCATTATATATCATTATATAATCATTTTTTGTATTTTTACTAGAAAAATGAAGTGCATCGCTTTGTGGAGATGGTACGTAATGCTATACAGAAGAGACATTATAATTACACTAATGGGTGAAAGGGTATGAAATTAAATGATATATTAAATTTATAGAATAAATATTATGTCATAAGTATCATATATATTCCTTATTTCCATCGTTATGACTATCCCTATGAGTCTGCGATGGAAAATAAATTACATTTGTTCGTGAGGCGGCAGTACGTTGCGCACAAGAGAAATGGTCTTGATTCACATTTTATGGAGATGTAGAGGGATAAAAATTATTAAATAAAAATATTAAAATATCACTATATTATTGATACTTATGTTATTATATTTTAATTATTAATACATAATTTAATTTGATAAAATAAGAAGTAAAAAATGAAAGATCTTGGTGAAGACAGTAACCTTTTCTTAGAAAACCCTTTTTTAAATAATAAAAACACTAGGGTTGGCCTTCTTGGAATAAATAAATTCAATATAACATGGATAATGATGCTGGGGAGAGATTTTGGTAGGTTTTTGTCTAGATAAATGTCTTAATAGGTGACAATAAGTGAGGGGAGGATGTGCCATTTTATAATTGAAGTAAGTGTAACACTTATAATTTTATAAGTTTTTACAATAATGTCAAGTATTTTTCCTATAAAAATGTATCCCAAATTTATCATCTTATGTTTTGGTTTTAAATATATCCAACAAAAATTTTGGAGAATTTTTTAGGGCCTTTTAACTCTTATCAATATAGATTAACCCAGAGTAAACAAGTTTTCACCTTAACCTTAGTAACATATTTTTATAGTTTTTAATATTCATTAAGACAAAAAATTATATTGACCATATTAAATAATATTAATTATAATGATTAAAAATCTTGAATAAATTTTAATAAATTCAATTCACATAAGTGGTGGAATTTAATTTAGAAATAAGCCTACAAATTTTTTCAAAAAATGGTTTTTCAATAAATCCATTTTTTCAGCATAAGATGATATATCATTAAATATTTGGATAAATATCATAATTTTATGGATTTAAATTAATATAGTCAGATATGTAATATTTAAATATAATTTATATAATTCATAATTAAATATTATTTTAATTAATTAAAATGGAAAGGCATTATGCATTTAAAAACAGTTTTCTGAAAAATATCCATTTTTACCTCCAAATGATCTTATATTTATTTCTATCAAATTGAAATTAAATAAATTTTTAATTTTAAATATTATAAATAATTATTAAAATTAAATGTATGAATATTTAAATACTGTATTTTAAATCATTTATAAAGGTTATTTCCAAGGAAGATTTTCAAAAACTCATTCTTAGCATATTTTTACCATGTATGCTCAAAATTGATATTCACCCTATAAAAATAGAATTTTTATAATATAAAATATTAAAATGTTAATTATATTCTAGTTTTATTAAAAAAATAGGGTTTAATTACTATAGTTTATTATTGGGATCAATATTTTTTCTACCTACAAAAAATTTAGCCTTGGAATTTTCATAAATATTAATTTCTAAACAAATGAGTGTGGTTCTTCTTTATAATATCCCACTATTCCCACATTTCAGCCTCCATTTTATGATTTCTCTAAAGTAACTTTACCATTCAATTCATATGATTCCTCAATATTTTCTCTATTTTGTTAAGAATCTTGATATTCTATTAAGGAAAGATAGATCTGGTTCCAATTCTATTTCTTCAAAGGTGAGAACATGCAATGGTTCTGAAATATACTTCCTTACCATTGATATATGAATAAAAATCATTTAAATTAGAGATATTTTGGGGAATTTCCAAAAAATAATGCATATCTACATTTCATTCTAGGATTTTAAAATGTTAAACGTATATGGGGCTCAGTTTCCTTTTCTTATCAAATATTATAACACCATTCCATAGAGATACTTTGTAGAAAACCTAATCTCGTACTTGGAATTAAAATATTTTATTTGTTAATCGACGTAATTATTTTTTCTTTTTTGGTCTGGATTAATATGATTCTAAATATTCATTATCTTTATTTTTGTCTCCAAAATAAGTTTAGGGCCTATAATCTTCCTTTCACCAACTTCATCCTAGTGTGTTTCAGTGTGACGTATCTTTTAATATAATTCTTTATATAGCACCATTTAAATACTTGAATTTAATATTTTATTATAGTAATACTCTAACAAAGTTAAATAAAGATCTCGCATACCTTTAAATTCAATTAATATGATCTGAACACATATCCTAGAGTTTGAATAGTACTTTCGAACTGTCCATCAATTTAAGGGTGATAATAGATGCTCAAAAGAATCCCTATATTAAGATCCACCTGAAGAATTTTCTATAATTCTGATGTAATCCATAGATCATAATCAGACATAATTTCAATAGTTTCACCATGAAGTCTTAAAACTTTATTAATATATATTCGTTCAAGGTGCCCAAGTGTTAAATATTCTCTTATAATAAAGAAATGTGCATATTTGGTTAGGTGATCATTAATAATCCAAAGAGCATCATTATTTCTAGGATTATTTGGTAATCTAGTGATAAAGTCCATACAGATTTCATCCCATTCCCATAAGGAAATAGGTATAGGTTTTATCACTCCTCTAGTATGTTTTCTCTAAAACTTCACTTATTGAAAAACCAATAATCTTGATACTATCAATAGTTCCCCACTTTATATTATCCCATCAAAATTACTCATTCAAATACATATACATCTTGGTGTTACCATAGTGTATATAGAAATTTGAGCTATGGGAATCATCCAAAAATTCATATTTTATCCCAGGTATATATAGAACACCTATATTCTTTCCATATTTCATAACATTGCCTTCATATATGAATAATTACAATTTCCCATCATTCACTAATTTAATTTTCATTTTAGAATAATCATATTTATGTTAATAAATGTTTATCTTTTCCAGTAAATTTGTTTTGGAAATCATTTGAAAATGTATTGATTCTCCCCCTTTTGTAATAATTCCCAAATCCAAAATCACAAAATTCATGAATAAAGGATGCCTATCAACCCTTATTTTGGTCATCACTCCGTGATATTTCATACTTGATTCATCCTCTACCTTATTTTCCTTCAATATGTGGTAGTGTATTGAGAAATAATAATCCTTGACTAGATCGAGCCTCCTCTTTTTACAAATATAGAGTTATTTATATGAAAATATTTACCTTAATCTCTTATGGTCAATATATATCACGCATATTTTACCAAAGAGATAATGTATCCATATCCTCAAAGTAAATATTGTAGCTTCCAACTCAATATCATGGATTGGATAATTTATTAATGATTATTTAATACCCTTGGTATATGTATAATAACTTTATCATTCTATATAAGGACACAACCAAGTCCCTTCTTTTATGTGTCGTGATATATCAAATATTTATCATTTGTTGATGGTATATTCAAAATCATATAATTGAAAAATCTATTATTAAATTATTAAAAATGTTCGTCACATTTCTTTTTCCATATAAACATAACCTCTTAACATGTAATCTGGGTTAACGGGTCATCCAATTAGGAAACATTTTGAATAAATCACCAATAGTAACCTATTGAACCAATTAAACTACATACCTAGATTATGTTCGTTGGTGTAGGAATTTTTTTTACTGCATTTTTCTTCATATGATCAACTAATATTTAATTCTTGGAGAGAATGTGTTCAATAAAATAAACAATCTTAATCCATGATTCACACTAGAAAAAATTCCCATATAAATATTTTCCTTTAAAATTTTCAATAATGATCCTCCTATGATTATAATAGTACTCATATGTTTTATAATAAACCAATGTATCATCAATGAATACCACAAAAAATTATCAAGATACTACTTGAATAATATATTAATTATATTTGTAAAAATATACTATTCATTTGTCAATCAAAATTTAATTGTTATAAAATCATAATTTTTATACCTCATTTGATGTTTTTTTCTCTAAAATATCTTCATTCCTTACTCACAATTTACGATACCCAGAATGGAGGTAAATATTTGAAAAATATTGAGAACTGTGATGTTGATTGAATAAGTAATCAATGTGAGATAGAGGATACTTGTTCTTTATCGTAATTAAATTTATTTCTATATAATCATTGAACAGCCTCAGGGATCCACCATTATTCTTAACTAAAAGAACAGGGGCTCCCTAAAGTGAAACATTATAGATTATAAATCCCATATCACAAAACTCCTGAAGTTATATCTTAAACTCCACTAATTCTAAAGTGTCTACTCTATAAAGATTATTTTATATAGGTCATGCATTAGGGATTAAATAAATAGAGAACTAAAATTCATGATCTAGATTATTTATAGATAATTACTTAGTAAATACATCAATATATGCTTATATTGTAGGTACATCCTCAATTTGAAGAAAACCATTTCCATCTTCAGGTTGTGTCTGTTATGTTGGGTCGGAATGGAAAGGATAGAGACATTAGAGGGGGTAAATTTAGTTCCTTTATAAACATGATAAAAACAACAATTAACCCTTGAGTCTAAAGTTTAGTATTACTTCTATATTGAAGATGAGTGAGCAGAGGAAAATAAATAAAGAAAAAAATGATTCATATTGATGTGTAGTGTTTTATGGTAAATAGATCCCTTAGTCCAATCCAACAACATTCTCTCAATGAGGTTGGTGGTTTTAAATAGTAGTTCCTCTTATCTAAAGACCTATACAACTAATTTCATTCCATTAAAACCTCTACAAAAAATGTTTTCTATGTACTTTTAGTTCTTTTATAGGGAACCAAGATATCCACAACATAGTATAAGAAGATAATAATCAACCAAGACTGAGTATGAGTAGTCAACAGTTCGGTAGAAAATATTTTTAGATGAAGAGATCCAATACTAGTTTTTATCATAGTTTTAGAAAAAATTGATAGATATATATAATCTTCAATAAAATAAATAAGTATAAAAATATTCTTCAACATCAAATTGTCTTCCTTTAAATAGTAGCAGGGAAAAAACTAGGAATATGATCAAACATGTATGTCTCCAAAGTGTATCTCTGATAGATGATTATTCAAATAGTAACAAAATATTAACAATGAAATGCAGTAGTGGAAATAGTGAGTCGATCAAAAAAATAAGAATCAAAACAAGTATATCTCCAAAGTGTATCTCTGAATACAATGACACGTTGTGGTTCTGGTTTGTTTTCTTTTCTTTAATAAAAATTGAAATGATGATGATTATACATTGACAGGTTACTATTTTAGAACACACTTCTATCTTTGTATCATTATAAAAAAACTCTTAGTATTTAACATGATCGTCAATTTTCTTCATGTAAAATAAATCCATAAATATCACATGATAAACCATGTTTATTAAAATTCAAAATAATTAAACAAATTATTAACATCCCTTAAAAATATAATTGATTTAATCTATTGAATATGATCCTTTGAATCGGTCTTTAAAATTTTTTAAATAAATATTTAATCCAATGAGATTGTGATAGAAAGAAGAAAAAATAATCCATAATTTTAAACTCTATATATGACCAAGTCAAACATAGGGTTTCTTTATATAGTGATAAACATAAAAAGTATGGTTTAAAACATATGGTCTATTATAAAATTAGGAATAATGAAGAATATGTATGTTCCTCAAACATAGGTTTTCTTAAAAAGTAGGTTTCATGATCAATATGTTTTCTCCAAATGTAGGGTTGGAAATTATAGTTACTTACCAAAATTAGGGTTCTCAAACAAAATGTTCCTACTAAAACATAGGGTATAAATAGTGGTTCCAAACTATTTATAAAAACATCCATAATATTTATACTTTGATAAATCAAATAAATTTGAAATGTTTTGGATCAACACATTCCCAACAATCTCTAGCTTTTTTATGATAAAAAAACCCATAAATCTATCCAAAAACATTTCTTCCTAATTTTGTGACATAAAATAGAAATTTATAAATAAGATAACACATATTTTACATAGAAATATAAATAAAAAATATATATTATACTAAGGAAATAAATGAGTATTTTGTAATGGTTAAAAATTTCATCATCACGCTCCAAACTATGAACTCCTTTACTCACAATAGCTATAAATTTAGATATTAGTTCTATTATTTTTTGAATATCTCTATATGTTTAATCCGTCAGAGAATAAGATAGTTTTTGAACTAAAAACTGTTTTAGTTTTTTAAGATTTTCGATTATAAATTTATTAATTAATAATTTTCTCTATTTGAATTACCTTTTCCATTTAAAATAATGAAAATATTCAATATAAATTGAGTTTTCCCTCAAAGTTTGAAATGACCTTTGAAGAGAAAAAAAAAATTGAAACATAAAGATTTTACATATCTTCATAATATTTTCTAAACCTTTTTAAATCATCATGCACATTCATTAAGTTTACTTTTAAAAGATTAAAATTATATATCAATAGTACATAAAGTATTCCATATTTAACTATTTGATAATATTAAACTTCTTGTTCATAAAAACTAGGTATTTATATACATTTGAAAAATGATTTTTCTAAGGAACCCTTAACAAAAGAAACTAATATTTCACCAAATAAATTTTTCATAACTTCATGAAAATAATTATCATTATTATATAATTATTTTAACTTTATCTTAATAAAATACTCTAAATTATTAAATATAAAAAAATGATCCAAAACATGAATTCTTTTTATTTGAGAATAACATTTCACTGATCATGATGTCTAAAGATTATTCATGTCACTCAGACTGTCTTATTTGGAAGTCATTGAGTTGTACATTAAAATAAAAAATGTGAAAAGTTTTATATGGTTTGATAAATATTTTGGTTTATTAAGAGGAGGAAGTAAGTATCATTAATAGTTTTCAAATTATGTATCAGATTCTTGAGGATACAACGTGGTAATAATTTCTTAATTTTTAGTTTAAAGGGGGGTTTTATGTAAGAGAATGATTTTATAAGAATAAATTTAAATAATTGAAGAAAACTTCTAAAAATAAGATTGTTTTGAATAAAATGAGTTTTATGAAATATAATATCAACACAGTTTTTCATTGAAATTTAATAAACTTATCATTCTTTATGTGATTTAAAATAATAGAAGAAAAACTAAAAACTTTCCTTGAATTATAACTTCTCTTGGAAAACTATTATTAAGATTTATAAAACATTGTTTAATGAAATAACAAGGAATTTTCAAGTAATAAAATGTTTCCACATATTATAATACTTTGGTAATTTTTTTAAACATCTTAATATACAATTAAATTATTCGGTTTTTATAATATTTATAAATGCATTATGTTATTATAATTTTTTAATGGATCATCACATAAGTGTTAAAAGATTTAATTATTTAATCATAAAAGGAAAAATTTACATAATGTTAATAGCTCCATATTTAAGGATATTTTCTTTCAAATAAAGAACCACTTTAGTTTTGATCACAAATAGAAGAAGTATTGGTTTTCAAACAATCCATTCATTAATATAAAATTGGATTTTAGTGGCATATATTTTCAAAATATCAAACATAATTTCTTTTTAGTAACCATATTATTTTGGGCATGATACTGTTTGAAATGAAATATTTAGTTAACCAAATATGTTTACTTTGAGAGGAGACTATATAATTAAATCTAGATAATGCTTATGAATAATGAACATGTTTGACACCACATAATTTTATTTTTCTAAAATAGATTTTATTATCTTATTGTCCATTTATTCCAAAGTGAAAGCATTTAACACTAGATATGCTATCTCATTTTGAAGATGGAACAAAAATATTCAAGATAATTTAGAATTTTCTCTATTACATAAAATTACAAACATACCATTACTATTAGATTTATTTTTACAAATAATTTGATTCAAATATTTTCTCCATTAATAATCATGAAAAAGGATTTTTTTAAAATTATCAACATCAACTAACAATTTTTAAAATTTTATTTTCATCTAAAATGAATGAACTTTAAGAATAATTAGATCTTAAATTTGTACTCTATTTTGATAAAATTTCATTATCAGTAGTAATATCATCATAAGATATTATAAGCTTTCTATGATTTTTATTTAAAGATTCAAAGTTTTCATAATTTCATAAAATAATTATTATTTAATTCATCATAATATTTTTTCAGAATTAGAACTTTAAGGGTAAGAAGGTTGTACCTTATCACCATGATCCATATGAAATAGATTTACTATTTGATTTTCATGCTTGGATTTAGAGTTTTTAGTGGATCCATAACATGAATCATTATAACCACTCCATTTATCCAAGATGAATTTAAAACCTTTTATTTTATAATCATTCTTCCTTTGAGATTTAATCACAGTATAGTTAGTCTTTATATGATATTTCCCTTGAATTCATAACATCTATCTTATTTATTTATTTTTAATTGTTTATTTCTATTATTGTACAATTTTCTAAAAAATGTATGAAGATATGATAGATCTTTACTTGAATCCAAATAACATGAATCAAAATATTCTTCTATAGTAATTTTAAGTGAATCATAGATTTTTTATTATAGATATGATTTTTAGCTTTTTCTTATATCTCAGACACTTCGTCAAGGTAAAAATGAGTTCTTTTATATTTAACTATTTAACTGGTGTGGATTGATGAATAGAATAAAACATTCCATTATACTTAGAAGTTAAAAATATAAGTACATTTAATGTATGATCTAGTTCTCTAATAGTTCTCCTAAGGTAGAAACATTGTCGAAATTTTTTATCAATCTTCAATTCATCTGAGTGATGATTTCCTATTCATAAATCCTGAATATATCATATTTCAATTTTTTAGTGTTATAACTTAGTTTCCTAACTTTAGTAGTTCCTTCATAGACAACATAAATGGTCTTCTACATCCGACATAAAATAGTACCTTGATAAACTCAATAAAATCCATGAGTTTCCAATTTAAACACTATATCATTAATAAATCTTGAATTAATATTATATTCATTATCTTGAGAATCATTCCACATTACTATATCTCTTTCAGTAATTTTGTAGTAATTTAATACTTTCAAATAAACTCTTTTTACATGAATTTTAAAATTAATAATCTTGTGTTCTTTCCACCATCCATAATTATCATTATTAAAATACGATGCTTGAATCATTGGTATTCTATCTATAAGATCACCCATTTGAGATTTATCTTCTTCATGATCTTTAACTCTGAATTGTTATAGTCAAAGGAAATATAACCACTTGAGTTCGGACTTTAGATAATAATTATTCGTATTAGAAAAAAGTGGAAAATCATAAAATATTTTAATAAAGAGAAATGTATAAAAATATATCTTACTTTGATACAAATTATTATGTTTTAATGTAAAATAATAATACGTAATAGAGGGGTAAATTTTGTTCCTTTAAAAAACTGATATAAATAATACTTACTTTTTGTGTTTAAAAATCTTTTTCTATTCACTATTAAAAATATGTGATTAGTGGAAAATAAATTTAGAAAATAATAGCACAAAACAATATATAGTGGTTCAGGTAATAAAGATCCCCTATTCCACTCCACTAACACTCTATCCATGAGCTAAGTGATTTTCACTAGCAGGTACCCTTTTCTGGATATTTTTATAACTATGTGTGAACAGTTGACACCTTTATTGTAACGATATTAAAGGACCATATAGTTATTTTAGAGGGATCCAATATCTTTAATTCTTATTATGAGAACTTGATAATAAAAAAACTGAGTATGAGAAGTTGAAACATCAATATAAAATATATTGAGATAAAGAGGTTGAATACTACTTCAGATCAAAGTTTTAGTAGTAACAGATTGATATAAATGAACATCAATGAAACACTGTATTAGAAAAATATTCTTCAATGTCAAACATAATTCATTTAAAAAGTAGTAGATAAAAAACTAGGAAGTTGATCAAACATGTATGCCTCTAAAGTGTATATTTGATATATTATTCATCAAAATATATAAAAATGATAATAAAGAAATACAAAAACAAAAATCGCTATTCGATAAAATAGAAAATAATCCAAACATGTATGTATCCAAATTGTATACTTATAGATTATGACATGTTATTATTTACAAATTCACATTTATATATGTATCTTGAGAAAAATAAACACTCATTATTTAACATGATAGTTGATTTTATTCAAGTCAAACATCTCTATAAATATCATATGATAAATCACAACTATTCATATCCAAAACATTCAAATAAATTCAAAACATACCTTGAGAATAGTAATGGTTTTATAAATTGAATATGATCTGTTGAGTCATACTTTAAATGTCATTAAAATATATTTAATCAGGTGAGAGCATTTCACAAATCATGGAAATAATCCATATTTTCAAACTCTATATTTGACTAAAATCAAGGGTTGTTTTAATTTTTTTTCATGATACTTTCATTTACTTAAAACTAAAAAATAATGGTTCATTACCAAAATTAGGGATCCCAAACCACATTTTCCTCTTAAAATGTATGGTATAAATAGTGTTCCTAGAATTATTATAAACACTTCTAATATAATTGTACATTGATAAATTGAATAAACTTCTATGAGATTAAATACTAAAAATTCTTCCATAATAATGTAATTATTCGAGTAATCATTATATTAAATTTCACCAAAATTAACATCATTAATAATATAGATGTGGGTGTTTATGAGAATTAAAATCAAAAGTAAATTGATAAATTTTTTGTATCAACACATCCTCAACATTCTATTCTTCCCCAAGAATATCATTTAGAAGAGCTACTAGGGTTGGATATAGACATGATTCAAATGATGACGTCTCGATTCTAAAGACAATAAATTCCACTTCTTCATCGCGAATTAGAATTTCCTTCTCTTTGAAATAAATATATTGATTATATTTTGAAATATAATCCAAAATAATTATTATATCATATTCCACCATAATTATAATAATAAAATTATCAAACATGGCATGTTTTTGTGTCATAATGGGAACTACCAGATATGTCCTTGTTGCAGGGAGATTTCCACTTGGATTTTGGATAGACAACATCCTTCTTAAGTTTGTAGGGAAATTTCTGATTTTCATGGAAAATATGGAAGACATTAAATAGTGTGAGTATCCATAATAAAATAATTCATTGGATAAATTTAAGGCTATGATTAAAGTATTTTTGACCACATTATTGGGAACTTCTACCATAGCTGTAGTGGTCGTATATAATTAATCTTCTCCCCTTTTCCTCTTCTATAGTAGATAATCGTGATTCTTAGGACATTAGTCATTAATAATGCACCATTACATTAAATTTTAATCAATTGATAGAAATGGTATATTTATTTCCCTTATATTAATTATACAAATTACCCTTATCTCTATACTTGTAACAAACTCTCTTTACTTTGAAGCATTTTTTAGGATATTTCTTTCCATAATTTTCATATATTGTAAATTTATTCATCTACTTATTTTTATTTGATGTGTTCCATTTTTATTGGTGTTAAAATTAACTATTATTCTATTTATTCCCCTTAAATATATAATATCTAGAAAATTCATTACCTATTTTGATACAGTGTAAAACTATTTAATCATTTGATGAAAAAGTATGAGAAACTAGTTCCCTTTAAAAATTTGGCTTAATACCTTCAAATAAAAGTTCAATATTATATTATATTTTATTTATGTGATTCATATATTACCTAGATAGTCTTATAAATATAACCCCATACTCTAAAACACTTTATTCTTTCTTTTTCCATAAGATGGGGAACTTTCTCTTTATTTCAGTTTGCTGCTCATGAGGGAAATATTTACTGATGAATGTTTATTTAAAATATCAATATTTTATATTTTATATTTCCTATTTATCTCAATTATTTTCGTTTCCTCACCACCAATGATCATTGTAATCTTTAATACAATATACTACAAGTATAACTTTTTCCCTGTAATTGCACACCAAGGCTAGAAATATATTTTCAATGGACTTAATCCAATACTTAGTTACCTTTCTATTAGTAGTTCCACTAAACGATGGGGTATTCTATCACATAAAATGATCCAATATAGATTTATTATACAATGTAACATCATGTTACTCAATATTTTCAATGTTATTATTCATAACCTAGTTCATTTTCCCTAATATATCTATAATCTTGTCAACTCCAACACCAGTTGTATTGGATCACTCATCTAGTAAATTTTTACATTATCCATGAGAATTAATACCATTATTTCTTCCAGGTTCCATTTCTAAATAATGGAATATATTAGATTATATCATATCATTATGAATTTTAAATCATAATATATAATTCTAAATCTAATATAGAACTTAGCATAAATTGAAAGTTGATGCATTATAATGGTATGGAATTACTTCCAGTGGACTATAATTGATACCTATCAGGGCACTCCATGGGCGGCTACACCCCCTGGGTGGGACACACCACCATCCCCAGTGGCAGCCATTTCCTCATGAAGCCCTTGGGCAGAGAGCCATGCTTCGTCCAACGCTCACATGTGAGAGTTCCCAAGGATCGGATACATTCCTACCTCCATTGCCTCTGATACCAACTTTAGAGACCCAAATCTTAACGTACATGGACTTTAAATTACTTTTGCTGAATACTTAGTACATAATAAAAACTCACACACAAGGATCGTAATAGTTTAGTGTCTTTGGAAACTCGGAACGTAATATTCTAATCGTGGTGAAAGATCTCCAACATCTCCCATAAAGATCTTCTTTTTTTTAACCTAAAACCTTTCTTTATATCCTGGGGAAAAGAAAACATAAAAGGGTGAGCTCAAATGCTCAGTAAGGGTAAACAACAGAAATATCAATCACATCATATTCAAAAGAACATAACATTTTGGAAATCATAACCTGCAAAAGAGAGCATAATTTCATAACATGGGATAAATCATGGTAGTGAAATGTAATCACAATAATCATAACTTAAAACATGAAACTTTGTGGCATTCACACATAATCATAGAGAATCATTTCTTGTTAGTCAAGACTCATTGCTAAGACTATCTTAGTGGACAAAGTCCCTTTCTGAATTGAGTAACCCTCGTTTCAGTCCTGTTTCACTGAACCGGTATAACCTACCGTTCCAGCCCTGTCTATCTCATGAGATATAAAATCTTTACCCAATGCATTGGAGGGAGATATAGGTCACACCCATCTCATAATGATACCATTCTTATGTGTGCCACAAAATCATAAAACATACATCATAGCATAACCCATGTAATAAAAATGGGATTCTTAAACAACATGACATCATAAAAAATTCATATATTCATAAAAATATTTCCATCACAACATAATCAAATCCATGTAATAATAGGGATAGAAACAGAACCCTTTATTATCTTAGATGGAAAATCATTTTGATAAAACACTTGAAATCCATTCTTGAGGAAAATATCCTTTCTAATTCAAAAACATTATCCTTTCTTAACATGTCTTAAAATTTAAAACTAAAAGAAGTTGATTAAAAATAAACTTGAAAACTTTTAAAGGAAGCTTCTTTGAAATAATGTTTTAAAAATCCATTCATGCCGTATAAGTTAAAAAAACATTCTTCTCGTACTTTTGTCGGAAAAGTCAAAAAAGTACCTCGTAAGAAAAACGACAAAAGATTCCTTTCATATCTTTTACTAAAAACTCACCGAAGGGTAAAATTGGATTTAAACAATTGTAGGTGGATGGAAATAATATTACATATTGAGGAAATATGGATTTGGATGATAAAATACACCCCAGTAAATACTAAAGTATAAACAATCTCGGATAAAAATGAGATTGTGATATTTCCCTTACCTTAGGTCCGACTTGCTTTGTACATGTCCGAACCTCCTGTATAATGATTTAAATCATGTTATTGACTTATTCCAGAATCATATTCATTTTTATTATATCATATATGGTCCACTTATGACTTTATATTACCCGTTCTTTTGTAAATTCATGTTAAAGAAGCGTTTTGGGTAAAATCGTTTCATTTATCGTAGGTGTTTTTAACTTGTAATTATTAATATGATTACTTAGATCATGATTACTTATATCCAGAATGTAAAACATGATTTATATATCATATATATTCAGAATATACATATATGTAATATATTGATAAATGGAATGAAATACACCATTCATGGAGACGGTAGTCCGTACGTACGCATGAACGCTGTTTTCGTTTCCTTATTGAATTGAATAGAATTAAGTAGATGACATACATATAAATATACATAAATACAGTATCATTATTATTTCATATATTTCATTAGTACTTATTATATATAATCATTCATGAATGGTTAATCATTAAGAATGAATCTCATCGCGTCGTGGAGACGGTAGTCCGTACGTACGCACGGGCGATGATATCATTTCCATAATTATTGAATTGAATTGGAGTGGATTATACAATATATCAGAATCAATATGATGTTGTAATAACTATGTATAGTTATTCGTTACACCATTATACCCATCCATGTAAGGTGGTGGTGGAAAATAGATTACACCATGGCGTGGAGACGGTATTCCGTACGTACGCACGCGCGGTGATTTCATTTTTCCGTAGGATGGATAGAAGGTGAATTAGGGTTGTTTCATATTTATAATAACATATCAGTATGTAAGTAATACTGATGTTATTACTTTATCATGAAACAACTAAAGAAGAAGAGGTTGAAGAAGAAAGAAATTGAAAAGATCGGTAATGGATATTACCTCTTCTTTGGAACGCTTCTTTGAATCCTCCACTTAGGGAACTAATATTGGTCTTTGAAGAATACCAGGACCTCTACGATTATTCTAGGGAAGTGGAGAGGAGAAAATGGCAGGGGTTGGCCGAGCTTGAGTGCTCAATTTGGTGTGAGGAGGAGGGGGAGGAGGTGCCCTTTTATAAGGGAGGAGAGGGGAACCTTAGGAATATCTCAAAATATTATTTTATATTAAAGTCAAAATCGGTTTATAATGGTTCCAAAGGGTCTTATTTCGAAGATAAAGTGGGGAAGGGTCGAAATCCTATCAACCAATAAGATTTAGACATGTTTAGGGTATTATTTTAACCTTATCAATTAGATTTATCTCTAAGTTAAATAATTTAACTTTTACCGTGTCTTTTTGTTTTCTTTCACTATATGGTTAATACACTTACTATAACATCCCAAAAGAACCCCAAATTATTTATTATTAATATATATATCCTTATCTAAGTCATTTGGCCAAACCTTAGATTTTTAGGAATAAAATAACAATTAATAATATAATATTATATTTAAAAACTATTTTGTGTCAATTTTGACACTATTTGATATATGATTTTTGTGAATGTCATAACAGAATTATATGTTCGAAAAAAGTTTATTAAATAAACACTAATATATCATAGTAACCTATAAAATTAGTTTAATTCATAAAAAGTTTCAAATTATATTCATTTGAGCATTTATAACATCAATTATGTTAACATCTCCTTAAAAGTGTAATTACTGCATCATCGTTGTGTCACAAATAAATTAATTTATTTGAAGTCTAAAAATTATAAATAAAATATCATTATGTAGGAAATATTTTTATCTTTCTAATGAATATTTATAATATAATTTATCTTATTCACAACCTTATATAAAAAATGTTTTAGTAAATAAACTTTAATTTTAACTCTTTTAACTCTTCTTTGAATTAAATAATAATAAATGTCCTAATCTAATCCAAGTGGGCCTAAATGATAATTTTTTACACTTAAGGTTGTTTTTGGTCGAGATACACTTGTCCAATAGAATTAGGACAAGTGTTAGAGTAATATTAATATCATTTTTACCCTTAATTACCCTATTTACTTTTAACCGTGGTAAATAAAAGTAAAAAGTTACTATTCACCAAAAATTATTTTGATCTCATTGAACCACATTTTACTTACTGACATCAACCGTGTCTCTCGGATTTTTGAAATTCCATTCACAGAAGCGGTAAAATTAAGTTTTATGAAAAATTTAGTTTTTTTAACTAACACTTAGTAGTTTCACTATTCATCAAAAATTGATGTTTTTCAGAACAATGCCAAAATTTCATCCTAAGCTATATTTCATATTCCGAATTAAAAAATGAAATCTATTTTACCAAATTCATAACATAGAAGTTGCATTAATTAATTTTATAATTAAATCCCGCTGTTAAAATAAATAGCGTGTTTTCAGGAAACAATATATTTCAAAAGATTGACACTTGATTATGTCTGGTTTAAATGTGAAATTACAACCAATGACCAACATTGTATTAAATTGTAAAAATATATTCTAAATATACTTTAAAACCACTCAAATTAATAATTTATCACTATTAATTATTTCGATTAAAAAAGTTGTTTTTAATTATAATTTAGTAATTTTCACTATTCATCAGAATATGAAAGTTATCTGAAAAGTACCAAAATTCACCTTAGGCTAAATTCGATACTCCGAATCCAAAAATGAAGTCCATTTTGAAAAATAAAATTTACAAAATTTCAAAAAGTGGTTATTACTATTCACAACAGCTAGTTTTAATAATATCTTAATAGCATATCGTTGTTTAGCGAAACTTGTTGTTGCGTACAACACACGCTATCGAGGAAGGTCGTGATTGCGTGTAATGCAAGGCAAGTCAAGGATGTGTGTTGTGCATGCTCCTTTTGGTGTAGCGTACAACACAAGACATAAATAAAATTAAAAGGAACATTTTTCATAAAATCTCGGGCTGTTACATGCATTATTAATATTAGAATCTTAAACATGGTATCATTGAGAACATCTTTAAACCAAAAAATATTTGAAAATATATCATAATGATTTTAAAAGAAAATTTGAATTATCATAAGATTATCCCCTATGATTTTCAAAAAAAAAGTCCAGAGCAAGTTCCATTCATCATGCACCAGAATGATGGTTGAGATATACTCGACCAAATATTTTCATGGTTATTACCACTAGATGTGTCTATTCCAAAACCATGTCCACTTTTAGTATCTAAAAATAGATTTATTTATAGGAAAACCAAAAAATATATACCTTAAAAAAACATTTTTATGTTATCCAACACTTATCTTTATACTCAATGTTAGTCATATGGTTATGTTCCCCAATATATTTATTCTTAAATCTAGTTCTTAAGGTTTCCACTAAACTTGATCTGATACCAACTATAACAACCAAGACTCTGGTAACCCAGAGTTGATATCTTCTTTATTACATTGGCATATATACATGGGTTCTAATCCTAAATTACTTATCAGTTTAGTATTCTTAGATATACATATATATACATGATACCCATTTTACATTAGGAATAAAATATAAGATATAATAATAGAAAACATTCAAAATCCTAGGAATGATTCAAATAATTCATCTTCATATCCTAGGTAAAGGAAATAAAAAAATGGTGGTATAAAATAATCATTAAGTTTTATGTACAGTGGAACCTATCATCAATAAATAATTCAAAATCCATATGGAAAGGTAAATAATTAGAAAAAAATACCATTTAATCAATAACTTGACCACAAAATGCATTAATGAATAATATCAATGCAATAATCTCATCAATAATAATAAATTAATTCTCAATGAAAAAAAATTATAATATTGGATATCATGATATTATAAATCAGGATATATATATATATTCAATACCTTGAGACATGAAAGTTTAATCACGGGTAGGTATACAATAAAAACCTATTTAATTTTTCTAACTAGTTTGTCTCATGAGACTTGTTAATGCACCGAGGCACTATATATAATTGGGACCCACCCATCACTGCATGTTAAATTAATTAATCATATATTTAATGCTCAATTCAATGTATAAAAATTAATCTTTATTAATAATTATTTTTATTGAATAAATAATACAAAATATAAATATTTCTGTAGTTAATCAAATCAATTTAAAAGTAAAACACCATATGTATAAATGGTATTAAGTTTATAAAATAAACATATACATGAACTAAATAATATTGATATTAAATATAAATTTAATTTCAAATGATAATACGAAATTTAATGTCTCATAAGGAATTTCACAACCATAGAATTAATAAGAGATAATAGATTTACATAGATTCATCGAAAATGTAGGTTTAGAAATAAAATCATGTCCTTAGGAGAAATAAATAAAATGGAAGATAATTCTAAAATAAGTTTTCATTTAAGGACAATTTTTAAAACCATTCAAAACATGTATAAGAAGATAAATATCTTAAAATATGTATGGTGGTGAGAAAGTATGGTATATCATATATATTAAAAAAATCCTTTTGAATTTTTGTAATGAAATTTGATAATGAACCTTTTGAAAAGCATTATAATGTTTACTTTAATTAATTTTAAAAAATCAAAGATAAATTAAAAATTCCTTAACAAATCATTTGATTAATAAAAATTTCTTATTTTAAAACATTTTTGAAAAATATAGACAAGGAAGCAAAATATATTTGATTAAAATAGAAATAAAATTAGTTTTTCTCTTAAAGATTTATTTAATTGATTCAAATTATAATGATAGGAATGGTTGGATGAAAATATGGAAACATCTTTAAATATTCATATCATAAAAAATATATATTTTTTTTATAAATGATGGATTATAATATTCCTTAAATTAAAATTAAGGACATCCCAAAAAAATGAGATTGTAAAATAAATCTTTACCTCTTAGATAACATTTAAATTTTAACATGTTGGATGAATAAACATGAATTGATACATCAATCATCATTAATAAATATTTATTGATGTCAAATATATCAAAGGTTCAGTATATACATGTGATAAAGATAATAGGTTTCAAGTACAAAATACGACTCAAGAGAGTAGAAATTGGGATGAAATTATTTTACCTCAGGCTTCCCTTTAGTTTAATGTGATTTAACCTACATTATAATGGTTTTTAAAATGTTATCAATTTATTCCAAAACCATATTCATATTAATAATATCTTTTATTATCCTATTATAACATCTTATCACACGTTCATTAATAATATTTCCTTATTACCATTGTTTTGGCTGTTAACTTTTTAGTTTCTTCATGCATACTTTTTCATGTAATTTCTAGTTCTTGGGCACAAGATATAGTTCCATGATTATAAATATCATATATTTTTTATTATATACCTTTTTAGAAACATTCTTAAAATTTGAACATGATAAATGAATCACATCACTTCATTGAGATGGTAGGTTATACGTATGCATGAGCGACATTATCATTTCATTTTTTTAAAGCTTGGGGCTGAAGCCTCAAATTTATTAGTAAAGCAGAGTAAATACCTCTTTAACTTGGTATAGGGATACCTATTGCATATCTCTAAGGCCCAATGGGAATTTATCCCATTACATGGCACGTAAGACCAAATGTTTTTTCCAAGTCCCATTCTGTGAATAGTACTACTACAGTATCCACCTACTATAGTGACACACAGTACCCACCGCTGCTACAGTGACATGCCGCCGCTACAGTTCTTGTCGCTACTACAGTACTCGCGCCCAATGGGTTTTGAACCCCCATTTTTTATGTTGGATTATAGGGTGATTACCACTAAGCCAAACCCCAACTACACATTATCATTTCATTAATGGGTGAATGCGTAACGAATTAGATGATATATTAAATTCATAGAATTAAAATTATGTTAAAATTATCATATATACTCATTTATTCTATAATGATGAATATCCATGTGTAATTTCCCGACCCATGTGCCACATATCAATTCCCTAAGCTAGTCAATCACATGACCTCAAGCGTGCCTCCTCATATGCCAGAGGTTGCCAACTAGTAGTGAGGTTCTAATATCAATCATGGGGATACTATACTCTCTTTATCATATTAACACACCATGGGAAATAAATAAAAAATAAAAAAATGATATAACATAACTTTAATAATAGTGTATCACTAGATAAAAAAACTGTAAATACAATGTCAAAATTGAACATTATATATGCCATGCTAAAGTGCATTCCAAGTGTCAAAATTAAAACCTAATAATAAAGACACTAAAAACTCCCAATCTGTTCTCGAACCAAATTCAGTTCCCTCATGCATGCATTATCCCATATCATCAATCTAACACAATACCTTTTCCCTTAACCTATTCTACCATCTTATAATCTATTCGGGTACCAATTAGGCAGCCTGAGTAAGGTGTGAGTAAAACTCTATAAGACACCACCAATTAAATATAAAATAATATCCAATCGATAATAGTTTATGTAGTTTAATAAAGAACAAAATACAAGAAATAAATTAAATGGTTTATATTTATTAATTTACTCTTTATTTAACCACATATCACCCGGGTTCTTGAGGATACTCGAACTCAAATAATATACCCGAATGTCATGTTACCATTCATCATTACATAATTTAATTTATATGTTATCATTCATTTTTAATAAACAATATTGGATTCAACTATTACCATCCATCATTTCATAACTAAATTACCATGTTACCAATCATATTAAATAATACATGACCGAATTAAACTATTCCCATTCATCATTTAATAATTGAATGACCATATAACCGTGCATATTTAATAATAAAGGATTAAATTCCACTATCACCATTCATCCTTTCATTATTTAATGAACATGTTACCATTAGTATTTTATAATACATGATTAAATTTACATGTTACTATTCATCATTTCATAATTGAATGTCCATGTTACCATTCATAATACATGGTTGAATTTCCATGATACCCTTGTCCATTTAAAGTCACATATATCACAATATCATAATACCATATATATAAAAATGTTACATTTATCACAACAACCCATTAATTAATTCACCAATTAATTAACCAAATATAAAATTTTCATATTCACATCATTCCATTAATTAATTCAACAATTTATTAATCCTCTAAAATAATCTCACCAACCCAACAATTAATTATTCAATTAACATTATAAATATCACATAATTAATTAAATTATTAATTATTCACTTTTATAATCATAATAAGATCGACAATTAATTCAACTAATAATTACCGCAATTCAGAAATCCCAATATCACATAAATAATTTAACAATTAATTATTCTTGATTCGCAGTCACTTTATCAATTAAATCACTAAATTAATTAATTCTATTAGAAAAACTCAATTTCTAAATGAACTATAGAAATTATACAATTATATACACATAATTGAAATCATGACAATGGGATTTTAATCATAGAAAACCAACCTCAATTCATTTTTGAATTATCACTCAACAGAGAACCTCAATTTAAAGATTATCAATCAAGAACATGATAAAGAACACGATCTAAATCCAAAACATAATTTCATGATCAAAATGAAACAAGATATCTTAAATCTAGATCTAGATCCAACAATTATAGATATAGATTCCAAAAATATATATCTATATCCAAAAAAACAAAATATACAACACACTAAAATAATGGGAGAATAATGGGAGAGATATGTGACATCAATTGTGAACAAACCACAAACCCGAAGAGGTGAATATCTACCAAACGGGCTTTGAATCACCAAGAACGGAGGTTAGAGACCATGGAATCCCTCTAGGAGGCTCTGGAATCGAGAGAAATCAATTATGGGTCAAGATAGGGTGGTTGAGGTTATAAGAAAAGGGTTCAATAATTATTTTAATAACATTTGGGGGATTTACATCTTGAACACATGATTTTTTTCTCTGTGCGTGCGGTTTCCCCTAACCGTGCCCCTTAACTGTATGCCTCTTCTAGGGGGTGTACAGTTTATACTTTTAGGCAGAATGGTCTAACAAACTATGTGATATTCATGTGAATCCTCTCTATTTGGGTTTTCAATATTTTCTGGGCTAGGGCGCATAGTTTGGAAAAACTATTCACCAACTGTGCACTTTCCCTCTTTCTTCCTAATTTATCAATTTTTTCCCAAACTCATCTCATGGTAGAACTTAAATAAAAACTAAAAAAAAGTGTTCCTGAAAAAGATTATAATTCATCTCCAAAAAATATGTGTTTTAAAATCTCCCCGCCTTATAATAGCTCGTCCTCAATTTGCACTCCTGAGCATCTCAATGATTCCATGTTAAAAAGATCGGGACACTAATCCCTCATATCTATATCTATTTTCTATGTTTCCCCCTAAAGATGCCCAATTTTCCACAATATATGATCTATTAAGATGATATTTCCCTAAAACAACTTCTTACTAAAATCCAACACACATATCAGATGTTTTTTATAGCATACATCAATATGAAGCTCAACATAATCCACATCGATCACATGAGAAAATTTGGGGTGATATCTCTGAATTTGTGACGCATTAAAAACATCTTAAATAGTGTTGTATCTCTATGGAAGATCTAATTGGTATTTCACTAGCCCGATTCTCCCTTAAACCTCAAATGTTTCAAAAAAAACCTGGGTTCTAGCTTTCTATGTCTCTGTATCCTATGGTGAACTAACGTAGTTAACAACTCGAGGAATACACTATCATACTCTGTAAACTCTAGGGGTCATCATCTTTTGTCAACATATGACTTCTATATACTCTGAGATATATCCATATTTTTCTAAATCAACTGTACCTATTTTGATGTCTCCTTCAAGAGACTTGGTACCAACAACTCTGACTCACCTGCCTCCATCCAACATTGAGGTGATCTGCATTTCCTACCATAAAGGGTCTTGTATGGTTCTATTTATATAGTTTCTAAATAATTTTATTTATAGGAAAACCTCATCAATTCTAGGTGATTCTCCCAAGACCCACCAAATTCAAGAACACATTCTCATAGTATATCCTCAAGAACCTATATATTACACTCTAACTACCCATATGTCTATGCGTGGAAATTTTTACTCAAAAATACATGTGTACCAAGTCCCTTCTGTATTCCCTACTAGAATCATGAAATAAAAAAGTGAGTCATAATCTAAAATAATAGTCTATGGAACCCCATGAAAAAAGATTATCTCACAAACATTCAAATATCCCAGCTACTCCATTGAGACAATATCTTATATAGGAAAAAAATGTGTTACCTTTTTTCAATAGTCTATAATCACCCAGATAGTGTCATTCTTCTGAGGAATCTTAAGGAGACCCACCACAAAATCCATGGTAACTTCATCCCACTCCCATTCTGGAATGGGTAACAGCTGTAGTAAACCACCATGTCATTGATGATCATCCTTCACCTTCTGACAAGTGTAGCATCATTTCACGAACCCCTATATCTCATTTTTCATACCTTGCCACCAAAACTATCGACATAGGTAATGGTACATTTTTGTCACAATTGGATGTACCTTTCATTTCAAGTCATGAAAAACATGAATATTCTCATCCCTCATACTCATAGGCACAAAAACCTAATTTCTGGCCAAGATGATCTCATCCTCATCTATGCTTCAATTGGAAGGTGGCTCCCCACCTTCAAGGCTTTCCCTCAAGATCAATCAGTATAGATCTTCATATTTTCTACCTCTGATACGTCTGAAAATAAAACACTCAACTAAACCTGATATGAGACCCATAGTCTCATTACTCTTATGAACTATAATGGGATTCTTATCCCGTAACTCCATCATATTCAACTCATCATTAGACTCATAAACTACATGAGGATGAGTTTTCCTGATCAAATCATCTGCAACACTATTCCCCTTTCCAAGCGTATATGGTAACTCAAAATAAAATTACAACATATAATCAACCCATATCCATTATCGGTGATTCAAATATCTCTATGAAAATATATACTTCAAGTACTTGTGATTTTTATACACAATAAAATTTCCACCCAACAGATATTGCCACCAACACTATAGATCATAAAAACTACTCTCAACTCAAGGTCATACATAGGGTAGTTCTATTCATGCGGCCTCAAATAATGAGAATTATATGTCATAACTTGATCTACATGTATCATCATAACTTCGAGCCTTATCCCATATATATCACAAAAAAATGGGTATTCCCCACCCAGGTTAGGTAGGATTAAAATTGGTTCTGATGTCAACCTATTCTACGGCTCCTAGAAATAATTGTCATATGCTTCTACCCATTCAAGATTTATACCCTTTTGGTTAAATCATTAAAGAGAAACTTCCAATTGGAAAATTTCTAGGATGAACCTCTGATAATATCTATCTAAACACAAAATGATATAGATACCAAAATGGTTCTTGGGGCACCAAAGAAATCACTTCCAAACCCTTCTCTAGGTCCACAAAAACACCTTCATCCAAGATAATGTGGCCCAATAACTGTACCTTATAAATCCCAAACTATCACTTAAGTATCTTGGCTTATAGATTATTCTCTCTCATTTTACTCAAAATGATGGTAACATATTGGGAATGATTGTCATGAGTCTTGGAGTGAACCAATATGTCATACAAAAAAACTACCAAAAACTCATCCTTGTATGGTTGTAAGATTCTATTACTCGAGAAAATAAACACTTCTTGTGTGTTCTTTAACCCAAATGACATTAAAAAACTCATAAACTCCTTGAATACATTTCAAATCAATCCTCGATATATCAGAAGTTCGAACTCTCAATTGATGATACCCTAATCTCAAATCAATCTTTGAGAAAACACAATCTTCCCTCAATTGGTAAAATTGATCATCAATATAAAAATGATAATATCAGTTCTTCATAGTCCTCTGGTTCAACTTCTGCTAATCAACATATAAGTTTAGAGTCCCATCAGCCTTATTAGAAAACAAAACTAGAGATCCCCAAGGTGACATACTCAGACAGATAAATCCATTATCTTCTAACTCTTCTATCTGAGTCTTGATTTCTTGAAGCTATTCCATTTTCATTATGTATGGTTGAATTGAAATAGACTTAACACCTGGAATGATCTCAATAGTAAATTCCACATATCTCTCAGGTAAAAACATTGATAATTCTTAAGGAAACACATCCTAAAACAGATCCACTATTAGTGAAAAGACACCATCCTTCATTCCTCTATAATCTACCAACATACTAGAAACCAGGGTGGTGAGCTCACCGAGTTTCTAATGAATTGTCCCTACATAGCCTTCCAGGATATCCTACTATCCTGGGTGAATATACATGTCTCCCATATAATACATTAATGTCACTCTCTTGAGGTAACAATCTAGGTGGGATCAGTATTCTACTAACTAGTCCATACCCAAAATGGGTTTAAAGCCAAAAATTCCAAGGATGTAAAGATACCACAAAAAAATGATACACTCCAACCATAATAGAACACCCCTTGCACAAGAATATTTTTCTATACTATATTCCCAATGATGTATCGATCATCATAACTCTTCTCATGAACTAAATCGCCAAGTTGAAACCATTAACAAGTTCTGTAGGAATAAAGGAAAGAGAGGTGCTAGTATAAAATAAGGCACTAGAAAGCGTAGAAGCTACAAGAATAGTACCCCTCACTATGGATGGTCTAGCCTTCTTATCCACAAGTGTAGTCTGAAAGGGATTTAACTATCCCACCCCTCATCCCTATAATTGAGTCTTAGATCCCTGAGCTACAGTACTCTACTAATATAATAACTCCTTCCCCAATGCTCCACTTCCACTACCTTTACCATTATGGTTATTAGAACTCCAACTTCAAAAATTATATAGTGAAGAAGATCCCCTTCCTGATACCTGGTTCTATCTAGCTTCTCTTTCACTACCTATATATCATGTGTTACTATAGAACCTTTATAGATATTCCTTATTTCCACAAGATTGGAATTATAATGTTCGTTAAGGGCATTGTCTCTAGATGTTTCCTGACTTACCACACTGGTGACAGATCACTTGGGAAATGTCTTGTGTAACTAAACCTTCTCCCTTAATAATCCTCTTGATATCACCTTAAATAAAATTGTTGCAACGATGATTCCTACTCTCAAGAAAGTCTACCTCCTGACCATTCAGCAGAAACCACAAGTCTTACACTGGAACCCATTTTTAGGTTCCCCTCATCTATGATATCCAGATCCAACACCTCGGCAAACATCTTTGACCGAAACACGTTAACTTTGGATATAATCTCACATTTAAGCCCATCCTAAAAACATCTCACCATAGATGTCTCATCTCCTTTTAATACTATATATAGAAAAGCATTATAGGTATATAAAGAATATATTATAGTCCATCATGAACAAGCTCCCCTGATTCAATTGGATGAACTTAGATGATCTCTCCAACATTAGAGTCTCTAGATAGAAGTTCTCTATGAACATATCCAATAATTCCTTCTATAACACACCATCAATATGTCCAGTCCATTCTTGAATTTCCCACCAGTACTTCACTGATCCTCGTAGTATACAATAATCCAAAATGAATCTCTTCAAGGTTGGATTCTCCAAATTATCAAATATAGTCTGGATATATTAAACTCAATACTCATCTCCCTTAGGTCCTCCCTCTCAAGTAAAAGTCAGAGGGTGTAGAAACTGAAACACCCTCTTTAGGTAAAACATGCTCTTATCAATCTACCTTGGGTATATTTCCATGAATTTCATGATGTGAGAAAAGTTCCATTAGAAATATTCTCTTACATCCTCAACCAGCACTATCAGTGCCTCAGGTTCCACTACTGGTTGATCGTCTCCATCCACATCCTCTTATAATCCAATCAATAAGCGTCATGGTGTAGGTGTGTCTCTAAAATTCAAATAAAAAATTTCATTAACTATAACAACACTTTATCATGTTTACGTTAGAGAAAGAACACAATAATACACCATTATTCTATTCTCCAATCCCCGTCAAATGGTTAAAATTGAGTCGTTATCACTACACTTAACCATCTTACATCTAGGTCATGGTTAACAAAGGGTAAAATCATTCTCATTATTCAAGATTCATTATAAACCCATTTATTAACATCTGTCATCATTTTTTCAATTTTCAAGTTCATATTAGGCACCTTTTTAGGTCAATTTCACAAGAAAGGAAAAATAGTTCCAGTTCATCAGCTTACCCCAAACATGTCTTCTCCTGTGCCTAAAATGATGCATGTCACAATGATCATGAGTATCCAGAATGATGCATGAAACCCCAAATTTTGCACCATACTAGACCATGAGGAAATTATTAGAGAAACTCATAAGTAATAATCATGTCACTCAATAAGAGTGTTTCCCAAGGTGAAATAATATTAAACTGTTGTAGAAAACAACAATAACAACAATCCAACCCTGGGTACTTGTGTTCCCCCCCGTAAATGGGTTAACTACTCCCATGAATGAGATCACAACCAAGGATACACTCTTCCTAGTCTCCTATATACCTTTCCCAAATAGTATAAAAAAATAAAATATAATAAAACTCCTCTAATACCACTTTGTAATGTCCCAACCCGAGTTCTACACATAGGTGCCAGAGTTGGTCAGTCACATGACCTCAAGTGCGCCTCTCTATACACTAGAGGTTTCCGACTAGTGGTGAGGGTCTAATGTTGATCATGGGGAGACAATACCCTCTTTATCAGAGTAATACATCAACATAAATAAATAAAAAGTAATAAAAGAATGATATATCATAACCAAAATAATATGGTATCATTAGATGACAAAAATTGGAAATACAATGTTAAAACTAAAGAGAAGATACGCCATGCTGAAATAGATTCCAAGTATAATAATTAAAACCCAAAAATAAATAAACATACAACTCCCAAGAGGGTACTAAATGAAATATGGTTCATTCATCCATGATTCATCCCAAATCATCCATCTAACATAGGGACTTTTCCCTTAACCAGTCCTATAGTCATGTAATCTATTCAGGTACCGATCTGGAAGACCGAGTAGGCTGTGAGTACAACTCAGTAGGAAACCACCAACAGTGTCAAAAAAATATCTAGTCAATAAAATTGTATGCAGTTTTATAAATAATAAAATATAATTAATAAAGTAAATAGTTTTTATTTATTAATTTAATCTTTATTTAACCACATATCAATCGAGTTCCTGAGGAAACCCAAACTCAAATCATAGAACCAAACGTCATTATTACCATTAATAATTCAATATTTAATTCTTTTTTACCATTAATATTTTTATAATTCATGATTTAATGTCCATGTTATCATTTATCATTACATAATTAATGTCTATGTTACCATTGATATTTAATAATACATGATTAAATTCCACTGTTACCATTAATAATTTCATAATTTAATGAACATGATTTTATTCATCATTTTATAAATCAATGACCATGTTACCATTCATATTTAATAATACAAGACTGAATTCCACTGTTACTATTCATCATTTTGTAATTGAATGACCATGTTTCCATTAATTTTTTATAATACATGATTGAATGTCCATGTTAGCATTCATTATTTCATAATTTAATTATGATGTTACCATTCAAAATACATGTATGAATTTCCCTATTACCATTCACTATTTAAGGTCACAGATATCACAATATCACAATACCATATATATAACAATGTTACATGTATCAAAACAAACCATTAATTAATCAAATGTGAAAATTGATAATTCACAAAATTCCATTAATATATTCAAAAACTAATTAATCACATTCATTCCATTAATTAATTCAATAACTAATTAATTTTCCACATTAATATCAACATCCCAACAATTAATTCTCTAATTAATTATTCAATTCACAATTTAAATATCCCATAATTAATTATTCACATTCACAGTCAAAATAATCTTAAAAATTAATTCAAAAATTAATTATCTTAATTCATAAATCTCAATATCACCTAATTAATTTGATAATTAATTATTCCCAATTCACAATCCCTTAATTAATTAATTCACCAAATTAATTAATATATTTAGAAAAAATAAATTGCTAAAATAACCCTATAAATTATACAATTAAATAGATGGAATTGAGATCATGACTATGTTATTTTAATAATTTATCACCTAACTCAATTTTTTTGAGTGATCTCTTAATAGAGAACCCCAATTTAAAGTGGATCAATCAAGAACACGACAAAGAAAACAGTCAAGATCCAAAAACTAATTCCACGACCAAAAAAACAATATATCTTAAATATAGATATAGATAAAAAACCGAATGTAAAACCCATCAAAAGAATGGTAGAATAATGGGAGAGAGACAGTAAATCAATCAAGATGAAACCACATACCCGAAGAGGTGCATATCTTCTACCCAGGCCTCGAATCGCCAAGAACGGACGGTGGAGGACCTTAGAATCCCTCCAAGAATCTTTTTAAATGAGATTAATCCATTATGGGGTTGTGAGTATAATAAGGGGTTAAGTAATTTATTTAATAAAATTTATTGATTAAAAACCTGTATGCATGATATTCTGCTTGAGATGCATCATTTCCCCTAACTATACGCCTTAACTATGTGCCTATTCTAGGGGGTGCACAATTTCTCTTTTTAGGGAACACAATTTGAAAAACCATGCACCATCCATGAAAATCCCCTATATTTTGTTTCACATATTTTCCTAGGCTAAAGCACATGGTTTGGTAAAATTTGGCATCAACCGTGCAATTTCCCACTTTCTTCCAAATTTTGGAATTTTCACCCAAAAATACCCTATGGTAAAACCTAAAAAAAAGTATTCAAAACTAGAAATAATTGTACCAAAAAAAGTCTAATACATCTCCATAAACGATCAATTATTTCTACCATGTAATTTTAAGGTTCAAAAAAATTACATCGGTTCGTGAGGCGGCAGTCTATCATACACACATGTGATGGTTTTATTTCCCATTTGATGGAGAAAGAGATAGATAAATATTATACCATAAAAATAATGACATATAATTATATGGTACATACTGGTGTTATTATAATGGAATTATTAAGACATAATTTATGGTGATAAAAGTATAAATAAAAAAGAAAGAGTTTGGTGAACAAAATTACCTTTTCTTAGAAGAAACTCTTTTGGATATCTTATTAAGGACCCAAATATTGGTATTTTGTGATACCCAAAAGCTCAAGAACATGTATAAGAATTTTTTGTAGATAATTTTTTAAGTTTTTTTCAAGATAAATTTCTTAAGAGGTGTGAATAAGTTAGGGTAGGAGGTTCCCTTTTGTAATTTTTGTGAGTTCCACACTTGTAATTTTTCTATGTTTTACAATAATGGCAAGTCAATTTCTTGAATAAATGGATCCAAAATGAATCCAATTCAAAGTTCATAAATTTAGTGTAAAATAAAAAACAACCAATTGGGTTTCATAATATTTAGAGCTCGTTTTAGCTGTTAAAGTTATAGATTAACCCCTAGTAAACTCATTTTAACATTAACCATAATAATTAATTTTATCTATTTTTTATATTCATTAGGACCCCCAATTTAGTAAAAATTATTTTATAATTTTAATTATACTTATTTCAATTATGGAAGAAATTTTATCAAAAATTCAATTCATATAATTGGAATAATTTAATTTAAAAATAAACTTGGAAAATGTGTTGGAAAATGCTTTTTCAAGAAATGATTTTTTCAATCATAAGATGAACATACAATAAATATTTGAATAGTAATCATAATTATATTGACATAAATTCATATATATATATATATATAATATATATATTTCATTTAAATCATTCATCATTAAATATTATTTTAATTAATTTAAATGGAAATACATTATTCATTTGAAAACAGTTTTCTGAAAAATATCCCTTTTTACCTCCAAATAACCATGTCCTTATTTCTATCAAATTATCAGTAAATAAATTATTAATTATATATATTATATAAAATTATTATAAATAAAATTATTAATATTTAAATACTAAATTTTCAATTATTCATAAATTTTATTTCTATTGGAGAAATTCAAAAACTCTTTCTATTCTTATTTTGACCAAGTAAGTTCAAATTATATTCATTGCATAAAATTAACATTTTTATGAAATTAAATATAAAAATTTAGATTGTATTATACTTTTATTAAAATATAATTTTTACTTACTATAATTTAAGGTTGTGTGTTACATATTACATGATATTTAATTATAGGATTTTGATCTATTCACAAAGCCTTTATAGATCCTACTTCCTTGGGATGGTGGTTAATATCTGTGTTTTCTTAATGCTCATCCAATACACCATATCACCTAAAGCTCTATTATTCAACCACCTTTTCATATCAATTAATTAAATTTCCTTGGTGGATGAAATATCTCACTAGTATAGAAATTAATTCAGGTGCAACCCATAGATACCTCTAAACGTGGGTTTTCCTTCAAATCCCACTAATATGATCATAATAAAACATATTAAAAGGTGTTATAGAATGATGTGGTGGAACATTCAGTGTAAGGTATGTGAATACTATAAGTATTATTTCTAGTTTTACATAATTTATTTCATTATTACATAGTGATAATGATTTGGCATTCTTAATTGTTTTAGATGACACCAAAAAATGTTATTAGATCTCTACAAATTAGATTTTTGAAATCATGTAGAAAATGAATAATTTTGTAATAATACTTCATATAATGCTACCAATTATACAATATTATTGTATTTTCGTTCTATTTTTTATCAAGATATAAAATACATGATATCATAAGTCATGACATAGTTTAAACATAAGATTTTTCACTAGTTATAGGATACGACATCCACATATCATATCATAAGAATGTTTGAGCCATCTTTTGGAAAATAGAGTATCATAACAAAAATATGATATCTATGAATATAGAAAAATAATAAATGAGATATCATAGATAATTAATAATAAATTATTCACAAAATATCAATGATAGTGGGTATCGTTGTTTTATCTATTGTTGCTTACAATTTTCCCTCAATAATCAAATATGATAATAAATTGTAATCTATAATATTCTTGAATGAAAAAATACGATTCGATGAAAAAAATAAATTTTTATTTAAAATTCAATTATGAATGGAAATTAATTATTCATAATTTTTTCATAAAAAATAATAAAAAGGTATTTTGAAAATATTTATTAATTTAAAAAGAGTTTATAAAAAAGTTAATTATAAAGAGTTTACAATTAATTTATTATTTATCAAATGTTTATTATTAAATATTTCTTAATATTAGATTTTCTCATTGAAAATAATTTTTATAAAATAATAGGATATGCCTTGTGAATTATAAATAATGTTTTTATATAGTAATCATAAAAAGTAATTTATAATTTTTTAAAAAATTATAAAATAAAGAAAAAATATAAATTGATTATTTTTGAATTATGAATTTTTTATAATTGATTAATTTAATTATTTGAATTAAAAAAATATTTACTTAGAATATTATTTAGACCAAATCAAAATATTTTTGTGGGTTTATTTCATCAAGGATAAATTAATTTTAAGTATGAGGTATTAATATTATATAAAATGTTTATATGATATAAAATATATTTTAAAATATTTATAATTTATAAAATATCATATATTTAAATAAAAATATCATATAATTAATAATATGAAGGATTTAATTTTATTAAGTGAAATTAAATTGTTTATATTAGATATTATTAAATTCCAATAATGAATAATCTAAAATAACAAATTATTTATAATCATCTTTTTTTGATTTTTTTCATAAAATTTTATCTCATTTTTAAATACTTGAATTATTAGTTTTTTTAAAAGTTATTCACTTTTTTATTTTTCATGAATATAAATAATTTATTTTGGAAATAATTATATTCATTATTTTAAATTTTTTAACTTCTTCTTATAAATTTTTGATTCTTACCTTACATCTAGGTATGATTACATAAGATTAATTTCTTATCTTCCATGAACTTGATTTGGAATAAATTTTATTAGCTCCAATTTAATTATTGAACATAGTTTATACATATTAGGTTTTAGGACTGTGATGAATTAGATTCTCTCTTGAGTAAATTATCCCTATGTAGTGGAATTTTAGTTTAGATTTCCTACTATTCAGGTGACGTTTTTCTTATTCTAGAAAGGTGAGGATTGATTATCTATGGCTCCAAGCTTACACATATGAATATTGTAAATTTCATATAATTTTAAACCATTAAATTAAAATTTCATGAACCTTGTACAAGATATTAATTTCAATATGTGTAAATATGATTCAATTTTATTTTTAGGGGATTAACACAAAATATGTGTTGTGTAAAGAGTTACACATCAATAAGGTATGAACATATAGATTTGGTAGAAGTAATAGTGTTAAAAAATATATTTTTTGAATAATTCATAAATAAATGGAATGGAATTATATAGGATGGTGAGATTATATCCCCTAAAAATATTAAGTGTAAGATTCCTTCAAAGAAGAACATATCAATACCTCGATCATTCAGCTAGGTCGGTTATACTAAAGTTGGGTGCCCATGGATTATCTTATGTAAAGAAAGAAATTAATATTTAACCTTAATAGGATTAAATTTATGTTATTGTAATTTTATTTTGGTAACCCTTAATTGAGTGACCTTGAAGGATTAGGTTCCTAGAAGAATGGAGTTAGTTTTATCCACTTGATGGATTAAAAAAAGTGTTATTGGCTATACTATCCGGAATTCATATTTTATATGATGGGATGATGGCCTAAAAACATATCTAGTTAATGTGAGAAATGATAAAGTGACTTAAAACTTATTGAAACATGGATATTTTCCTACTAATTGGTATGATAAATTCAAAAGGTGTTATCATTTTAATGGGAGATCATTTAATTAAATCCATTATTAATTAGTAATAAAACATGATACTCATCCAACAAAAATATTTTATTGAAGATAATAGCATTATAATCACAAAATATATCCTTTATATCGATTATAAAATACAGGAAAGTTAAATGTAAGATACTCTTGAAACTCTTTACTTAAGAGGAGTTCTTAATAAGAAAAAATTTTGTGTTAGAGCAACACTATCCTGAGTAACCAAGTACTGAATTTGTTCAACAGGTGAATGTAAATGCTTATAAAAAGAATATAATGACTCAATTTAGGTTTCAAAGGAATTATATTCAGATTAAACTAAGCAATTTTTGTCTCTACAGATATTTTCATTATGATTGGGCTGTTAACTTGGTGTGACTATATGTTTCCTTATGGTTTATTCTAGTTAACGAATTAATTCTATTTTCATTAAGAGAAATTATCTAACAAGATGAATGAATTAAAGAAAAGTATTAACCAATATTCTCAAGTGTTTAGAAGATATTAATTGGTAATATGATTTCTAGGTTCCGGTTTTATGGAGATAGTATACATAGGTAAAGGTTCAAATAAGAAGAAGTAAAGTTAGTTTGAGAGTCCAATAAATTTTCTTCGAGTATCAAGCCAAGGTCATTGAAACCAAAAGTTGGAAACATGATGTAAGGGGTAATTATTTCATAGGATGGAATTGTGTGATATACCTATAGGAGTTTTATAAACTCTAGGTAATATCTACAATAACTATCAGTATTGTTGAAATAAATCACCTAATTTTTAAGGTAATATAATACCAAATATATACTTTTCTAGTGTTTTAAATATACAAGAGTTCTAGTTCATGGGAAATATTTATAATTCATATAATTTTAATTAAAGTTGATGAATCAAATATTAGATACATCAAAGAATTAATTGGATTGGAATTTATCAAGATCATATAGATCTAAAAAAGTATATATATATTCATCTCATTTATATGATATCATAAGATAATTGTTTCCATTAATAAAGAGATTATATGAAAAAAATGAGATGAATAATTTTTAAAAATATGGTTTATGATTCATAAAATTGTATAAAATGTTTTAAAAAGAAGATAATGATAAAAAATTATCCATGATAAATTCTATATCTAGATATTGGTTAAAATATAGGGGAATGTGTTCGCTCCATACATCAATGGTATATTTTAATAATTTCCTATTTTTATAAGAAAATTCTAAAAACATGTAGAATTCCATATAATATAGTAAAATAATGGTTTATGTATTTCCCCAAGCTGGATGGAGCACTGAGAGGTGGGTGAATTAGTGGTATTTCTTTTTGAAAAATGTTTTCATTTTAATTAAACATCTTGAACTTGTTAGGGTTATAGATCCAATAAATAATATATAATAGTACTCAACTCATATATGGTAAATAAATTAAATATTCTAGCACATAGTATTTACAAGGATTTTTTAAAAGGCCTAATCCTTGGAATATTGGTCATTCCCCCTACCATGTATTTTCTACTATCTCCAAAAATTATTTGACACCAAGTACAATATAGTCCTACCAACCCATATTTCATTGTGTTCCCCTTAATAATTTACATCAACATAGAATACACTATGTTCCCATGGCCTACAGAATCCACTAGAAGATACGTCAATTATAAAATGATGAATCCATAAAGAAATAGCTTCCTATACTCCTTAGTTTCTTTTTCACCACATGGAAATATAATATTTCTCCATTAGTAGATGGATCAGTAGATCTAAATGTGTACCTCCTTCAAGAACATCATCAACAACCAATGATTATTAACACTATTGGTCTCGAAACTTAATCATATCTAGAATGTTTTGATCCCTTCCTATGAATACTTTACTGTTACTTCTTCTTCTCCAATAGATGTTCTTCTAGCTTTAGGATATTATATTTCTTTGATAATAGATATTATCAAACTCTTATAATTCTTAAAATATTTTTAAGGATTGATAAGTACTTCTTCATCACCTACAAGCATATTTGTATTTATAAAAGAATGAATATTAATCCTCATTAAACATTGTTTATAATATTACCAAATTTGAATTAGGGAATCTCCATGATCCTTGATAGTATGTAATCATCACATTCAAAACTAGAGGATATTTATACATTTTTGAGTTCTCAGTAAATATCATTTAAAATCTTTTTCAATAACTCCATTAAAATACCTTGAAGACTCACTCTTCAAATATCATTCAATATCCTTTTAAATACCTCATTTAAATTCCAAAAACCATTAGGTCACACTTCTTCTTCACATGACATCTTTAATGTAAAAATATCATTATTTTCATGTGGATTTTTTAACTAATCTATATGCATTAAATCAAATTCCTAATGTGAATGGATGCATGCTCCTTGCAGCATGGAATTCATTTTTCTTCTCAAAACATCAAATCTGAACATTTTCATTGCCTACTATTGGAGATCCATAATATTATTCCCATAGTCATGAAGCATCCAGAAACACATAGAATATAAATCTTAAACATGGTAGAATATGCACATTTAGTTTCACATGGATATCAAATTTCTATTCCTCTCAGTCTATATGCTTGCACATAAAGGTTGCATACATGTGTTTGATCTTTCCTATGCATAAAATAAGGATCATAACCACTTGAAAAATTGGAATGAACTCGAAAATAGTACTCCAAAAACCTCAAAAATAAATATAAATTCACATAAAATATATAAACTAAATGTCCATGGAGGTATCATAGAAATAAATTTCGGTCTCAGGGAATATATGTGGAGATTTCACATCTCGCATAATATTTTTTCCCCTATTGTAGATTATTCACTCATTGAATGACTATATTATTTTCACCGAATTTGCATCTTCACTCTCTTTTGATCCTCATATTCCCATAACATCAATAGATATTGATCATGGAAGATGTATTTTTTCCCATGGAATCATGGATTTTTTTATTCATATACTCATGGATAGTTTGTTCTAGTGATAACCATTCTAAACTCATAGTTTATTATTTTTCATTCATGTCATCAATGCACCTCACGGATGATCCATTATCTTTATATAGATGATTCTTATATTCATGGAATTTATATTATCTTTCATGGTGATCGAATCTTGTAATAATCATAATATTGTGTTTTTTTATCATGAGAAGTTGATGCATCTCATAGCCTGTGAAATGACCATGTATAGTAAACCCTTACGTCGAGAAGTAGAAGTTTGTGTAAGTGATTTATCATATAGTGTTGATCAATTAAATAAAATCATATTCATTATATAAATACTTTCATAATAGAGTAACATCACACATTTCTAAAGTTACCATGTCAATTATGACTTCCCATTACCACTCATTAATAAACTGTCACACTGTATCGACTCCTCAGCCACGACACTAGGGTTGGCTCCATGATACACCTCACACCCCACTCATGCCATCCTGTCACCCTACACAATGGATCCTCTCACTTGTATATTCATTATGCTCATACTATGAATTATCCTATATATGTTCACCTTGTTATATATGTGGGATCTTTTCCTCTACTATACACCCCATACGCTTGGGTTGGCCATGTTGAATGACAACACAGATATTAAAACACTTTAATTCATGTTTATTACATAAATGTACACATTATAAAATATGAAGAGATTGTTAATACTAGTGTATTTTGGAAATTATGTACACATAAAATCAACATTATACAAGGATAAAACAACTTTATTGAATATTTATTCAACATGATCCTAAAATTCCATTACTCTTTTAAAAATGAACGAGATAACCTAGGGACATGCATAAGAAAGGGGTGAGATGTAAAGACCAGTAAGTGAATAAAAATATCATAGAATAATATAAAGCAGTACATGTGAGTCAATAATAATATCAAGGTATCATGATAGAGGGGGAAATCATAATATTTAATAGTAAGGAATGATATAACATGATAGCATGAAGTCAACAAGGGAATTTTGTGATGACATTAAACATGACAGCATAAACATAAGTCAAGGATACCACTAATACATAATAACGTGGTCGAAAAAAGTCCCATAATGGATTAGGATTACTCCATAGTCCCATACATGACGTCTCATGGTGCTAAAACATTATTCAACACAATGGAGCGAAATATGGTTGCACCCATCATTTTCATATCATGTGTATGCATACGTGTTTCACGTGAATCATACAACATAAAAATGGATTTCATCAATTTTATCCCATAATCAAGGAGTGTGATTTAAATACATGTAATTATCCAATAACTGAAGTGTAGGAACATCTAGGTGAATACAATTGAGTGGAAATAGTGATGGATATTTAGAGCAAAATAGTTTGGCCTGGAAAAATCACAGGATAATTTAGGTAGCATAAAAGGGGTACATTAAGGTTTATTGGAGTGTTAAATGATAGTGAAATGGGGCTATAATCACATATAAATCTAAAGGGAGGTAATATAGATGTTTTAAATCATATCCCACCATAAAAAATGGGGAAAAGGGCATAATATAAATGAGTTTATTGAATAAAGAGGAGAGGATCACTTACCCTGAGAGGGTGTTTCCAAAAGCTTGGGAGGAGCTTCGTAAGTGATTGGGAACACATTGGTGGATATGGAGAGGGAAGGGAAGATTAATTTCACGATACATGGGTTTTGAGTGAAGTAAAATGTGATTTTCGGTGGGTTTATATAGAAAAAGGTAGTATGTTTATTTATTAATTTCTAATCTTACGTTTTGGACTCTATATGATAAAGCAATAAAAACCAAAAACCGACCCATCGTTTTTATCCAATGTATCTACCAAAATGATTTACTTTTAATTATTTTACATGTTTAAGAATAGATATCATTAAAATAATAACCTTGGTGATATGGAATTTATTCATACCTACAAAGAATTGATTCTAAAACCTTAAAATATAATATTTATTTTGGAGGATTCATTAATTGTTTATAAAATAAATCTAATAACCTCAAAAACAAGTTATGTTTAAGTGTAAATAAGTATTTGTTCATGTATTTCTTTTATCGAATATATTGTATCACTTTTGGTTCATTATTATATCATAATACATACCATATATTTTTACCGTATTTAATTTTTTTACATAACAATTTGATTGCCTTAGAAAATAATGAAAAAATAACCATTTCATAATTAAAAAATTCTGATTTAAAAAATAATATTTATCTTTAAAGATAATTATTTAAATATTGGAATTTATAATTTTAAATCAAAATACCCATTTATTGAAAAATACAGGTTTTATTACCCTAACAGTTTTTTGACCCTTATAGCAATTACATTTAACTTCATAGAATTATATTATCATTTATAATTAATAAATATTATTTAATAATAATATTTTATGGAAATATAATTTAATTAAAAATTATTAAATTTATAAAAGATATTTTCTTGATTGAAATTTTATATTTCCTTAAAATATAGTGTGTTTCATCATATCAGAATCTAATTTTTATCAACATCATTTGTTAATGATTTAAGAAGTAAAATTAAAAAAGTGTAAATATAATCATTGTTTTATTAAAATAAAATAGTAAAATTTATACTATTAGGTATGAGATACATATCCCTTTATCATGATAGTGAATTCCCTAAGGGTAAGGTGTGTGATGGTATGATTTTCTTGGGGTGGTTCAGTGTATATAGTTTCGGTTGGGATCTCAATGAGATTGAAATTATCTTATAAGCAATGTCATTAGAACTTTATTTATTGAATATTGGATTCATATTTATCAATGTAAAATCACAATAATTTAATCTCCCATGGAATCTTTGATAAAATGTATTCATAGGGTACGATTCAACTGGTTGGGGTCATCTCTTTTTTCGTTTGTATCAATTCAAATTTATCACAACCCTTAATATATTAATCTTAATAGTCATAGTAAAATGGTTATTTTATCAATTTCTATGAGGAATAATGGTATTTTAAATTTCACCAACCATATAACTCTTCAAAATAACAAAATTAGTGCCTATTTTTTCTATAACTTCATTACTCGTTAATGCATTTATTTATTCAAAAAGTTGTAATTTCATTTATAAAATTTCAAGTAATTACATTATTACCCCTTTAAAAATTTCACCATAAAAATTTTTATTTCATACACTAAAATAGATGATGGTACCTATTTTTCATCACCTCTTCTAGATACTATTTCACTTCCTCAAACTTTTGGTGTATCTATAACACCTTGACAAAGTGAGTTGTTTTGTTTTGGAGAACCTTGTCTCTATCATATAATATATCCACTAAATTATCTTCATATGAAATATCATTCTACAATGGTACCACCTATGGATTCATTAAATGTATGTATTCTGGTATTTACTTCCTTAAAAGGGATACTTGTAACATATTATGTACTTGAGATAGGTTAGGTGAGAGTGCTAGTTGATAGACCACCACTCTCATGTGATCATGGATCTCAAAGGGTTCAATGTGTCAAGTTATAAAATTCATCTTCTTACCAAACCTCATGAAATTATTCCATATTGATATGCAAAGAAACACCTTATCTCAAACCTCAGACTCTAGGTATTACTGATGATGGTCTACATAAATTCTCTATCAACTTTATGTGGATTTCAAATGTTGTTGAATGATTTGAACTTTATATAACTCCTCTGCAATTAGATCAGGTTCCATTATCATCCACTCTCCAACTTCATCACATCATTTTAGAGATAGAAACCTCTTCCCATATAGATCCTCATATGGTTCCATTTGAATTCTAGAATACAAACTATTGTTATATGACAACTCCTCTAGGGGAAGGTTTTGGTCCCAACAACTTTGGAAATCCATTGAAAATGATATCATCATATCCTATAAAGTTTGAATGGACATTATAGACTGAATATACATACGAGGGATATATATTTTTATGAATCTAAATTCTATACCCAATTCTGGCTAAAGACATCTCCAAAACCTCAAGTTAAACCTCAGATCTCAATCAGATACAATGTAGAGTGGAACACGATATAGTCTTACCACTTCCCTTATGTATATCTTGGTAATCTATTCAAGATATAAATATTCTTTGATATTAATGAAATATTATGACTTAATAAGGTGATCGAGTACCACCAAAATAGAATTATTTCATTATTTATCCTGGGGAGTTATATGAGGGAATCCATGGTTATATTTTTCCATTTTCATATAGGTATAGGAAATGGTTTCATCATACCCTTGACTTCTGTCATTATTTATTGATTTGTTTTCAAACCAAGCATCGACACACAAACTCTAAAATCTCACACTTTATGATATCCCATAAGAAGTTTTTCTTAAAATCCATATATATATCATTTCTTCAAAAATAAATATATAAGTATAAGCTATGTGAAACATCCACAAGTTACCTATTTATCTTTGGTTTTGAAGGAACACATATCCAGGTTATGAATCTTATAACTCCTTCTTTAACAAATTTGAACTCCAAAATATTCATTGCCTTATTTTGTAGATACTCACCATCTTTATATGCCTACTTGGTCCTCTCAAGAATGTATGGTTACGAAGATATTTGACTAATTTGGTATTAAGATCCTTTTATTATTATCATATCAATATTTTTAATTTCTAATAATATTGGATCCCATATGATGCTCATCATTGATAGAGTTGTGGGATCCTTTCTAATCAGAGCATATACTACATTGTTTGATTTCCTAGGATGGTAATGTATTGATAAATTATAATCCTTGATCATATCTAATTACCTTCATTGGCTCATAATAATCATTATTTTTCAAATATATACTTGAGGATTTTATGATTTGTATCTATGTCTCACTTTTATTTGTAAAGGTAATGTCACCATATCATTAGTGTGTAGATCACTAAATCCAATTATAGATCCTGATTTTTGTAGTTCCTCTCGTGTATCTTTAAATGGTATGAGGCATAGGCTATCAATGTTTCATATTTCATGAGTACACAACCCAATACATATTTGGATGCATCGTTTTAAATCACAAATCCTTCCCCACTAGTGGGTAATGTGAGAATAGGTGTAGTGATTTTAATCTTATTAATCTCTTTAAATCTCTCCTCAAATTTATCATTCTAGACAAACAGACTCTATTCTATGTAATCATAGATAGTGGGATTTAAAATCATGATATGTTTCTAAAAAAATTGAAAATAATACCCAGATAGGCCAAGAAAACTATGGATTTATATCACAAATATTTTCCTGGACCATCCTTAGATTTCCACTATTTTTAAATAATACACTGATATACCCTTGTTAGTGATAACATTTCCCAAGAAAGTTACTTTCCCCATCAAAAATTCATATTTATTTTACTTCAATTAAATATTATCATTTTTTAACTTCTTCAATACAATATTATAATAATCCTTATGTTCCTCATTACTTTTGCAATAAATAAGAGTCTTATATATAAAAACTACCAAACTATTTTTATAGTAATAACTAAATAATCTACCCATCAAGTCCATGGATATTGGTAGATAATTAATGATTCAAAATGGCATCACTACAAAATTTTTGTGTTTGAACATTTTACAAAGAGAAATATTGATTATATCCTCCTTATTCACCTTTACTTGATAATATCATGATTGAAAATCAATATTAAATAAGTACTAAGCTCTACATACTTGATCAAATAATTCATCAATACCTGGTATATGATACTTTTATTTAACATGATTTTGTTGAGCTCATGATAATAAATCCAGAGGGGCATTGAACCATCATTATTCTTGATGAAGAGGACCGGATTACCCCATAGTAAAGAAATTTGGCATATAAACCCTTTTTCAAGATTATCTTATAATTGTTTCTTGATATCTTTATGTTCAAAAACAATTATTATATATGGATTCTTCGGTATTGGAAAAAATCTAGGTATGATATCGATTGAGAAATAAACATCACAAATAAGAGGAAGACTGTGAAATTCCTCAAGAAACACTTCAACAAATTCCCCTAAAATTGATATGTTATCAAGGACGATATTTTCTTTAATCTCAATGACTAGGGATAAATATAATTTCTCATAAGGCAATAATATCCATGCTTGATATGTTGATACAAAAGAAGATTCATCCTCATTTTTTCACTTGTATGGAATCAAAGTTTGATTTTCAATATGAAGGGTTACTTCATTATCTTTAAATTTTATGTTATCTCTACACATGTAAATCCAATCCATTACCCAAATTTCATAAAATTATTCTAAAGTTATTATCATAATGTCTTTTTGGGAAATATGACTCAAAAATATGGACAGGGAAAGTCATATACTTGGTATATAACAATTTAATCATTCAATGTCTTCACTAATAACTCAAATTACATGTATTGCGGTTGTTTTTTAATAGTTAAACTAAACTTACAAGATATTAAATAATTCATAGAATCTTGTTTGATAACTCGGCCTTTAACATTTTTATTCTGGTTCTAATCATTTACTTTATCCCAAATATACTTATAGTTGAGAATTTTCCTTCAATTAAAAACATAAATAGGTAACCATTAACATTAAATAGATAAGTCATAAATTAAATGTATTATTTAACCACTGAATTTCTATGTTTCAATATTATTTATACATTATCAATTTTTTAATATAAAACATTATTGGAATTTTTATTCCATTAATAATGGTTTGTGAGGTGATTCTGAATTTACCAAATAATATCCCCAAGGGGTTTAATACTAGGTTTAAAATAGATCCCATTATCGTGCACCATGAAATAATTAATTCCATATCAATGTTCTTTTTTATGGGTAATTAACCTATGTATATATATTCCATATCTACATATACTTTTAGTATCCAGATAGGGAAGTTATTTCTTAGAAACCACTTACTCTATACTTAACCAAAATTTAGTGATGTTTTCATATGTTTCATATTATACCTAAGGATTTTAATATATTTTTATAATCCTTGTGTATGTGAAATTATATACATGGAACATCAACTTGATACATGGATAAAATGACATTATTGAAAATTTCTTTAACATTCTCCTAAAATTCTATTTCTATTTTAAAAATGTTGAAGATAACCTGGTGATATACATAAGAAAGGGGTGATCTATAAGACCGAATAAGAGAATAAAAAAATCATACAATATTGTAAATTAGTACATGTTATCCAATATTCATATAAAGGTAACATAATATTGGTGAGAATCATAATCTTGAATAGTGATACATGATATAGCATGATAGAATAAAGTAAATATGGGAATGTGGTAACAACATTAAACATGACATCATAAACATAGGTCAATGATAACTACCAAGACATCATAACATAGTGGAAAAAGTCCCATGATGTATTATATTTACTCTATAATCCCATTCATGACATCTCATGAGACTAAAACATTACCCAATGCATTGGATCGCTATTTGGGTACACACATCATTTTCATATATGTACATGCATAAATGTGACACGTGAATCAAACAACAAAAAGATTATTTTCAAAAAAATTAACCCCAAAAACAACAATTTTGGGTAAAATATAAATAATTATCCATAAAATTAATGATAAGTTAATCTATTTGAATATTTCTTAGTGAAAATAAGAATTGTTATAAACAAAGAAACATTTGGCAAAAAAATCATAGGATAATTCTGACCGCATAAATGGGGTACATAAATGTTCATGGGAGACTTTAATGAGATTAAAATGGGGATTTAATAACTTTTACATCAAAAAATAGGTAATAGGGATATGTGAAATCATATCTCAACATGAAAAATTGGAAAACATAGGTAAAAATATTAAGGTGGTGCTTGAATAAAAAAGAGAAGGAGAAGATCTCTTACCTTGAGAGGGTATTTCCAAAAGCTTCTGAGGAGATTCGTAAGATAATGGGGACACATTGGGAGGGATATATAGAGGTAAGAGTCAATTAATTTCATGTAAAATGGTTTTTAGTGAAGATAAATGTGTGTTTGGATGGTTTTATATAGGAAAATAGCGGATAGTTCTTTATTAACTTCCAAACATAGGTTTTGGACTCTATATGATAAAGTAATCAAAACCACATACCATAGCACAGTTTTTTTCCTATGTTTTATAAAAAAAATGGATATTTTCATTACTTTACATGTTTAAGAATATATTTCATTAAAATAATACCATTATTGATGTTTAATTGAGTCATGTTTACAATGAATTTATTTTAAAATCTTAAAATATAATACAGGTTTTGGATGATTCACCATTGTTTTAAAATTTTAATCAAAAAAACATGAAAACATGTTACTTTAAAGGGTAAATATATATTTTTTCGTGTATACATTTTATGGTATATATCACATCACTTTTCGGTCATTTTAAAGTCATATTACATACCATATATTTATACCATATTTAATTTTTACCTAAAAATTTGATTATCTCAAAAAGTTATAAAAAACAATCTTTTTTGATTTTAATGTTTTCATTTCAGAAAAAAAATTATTTTATCAAAATAATTCTTTAAATATAATAATTTTAACTTTTAAATCAAAATACCCATTTATTGAAAAATACTAATTTCTTAACAATAACAATTTTCTGAACCTTATAACAGTTACTCTTGACATTATAAAATTATATTATCCTTGATAATTAATAAAAATATTTACTGATAATATTTTATTAAAACATAATTTATTTCAAAAATTCTTAAATTCATCAAAAATTGTGCCTGGAATGAAACTATATATTTCCATAAAATTCAATTTGTGTTTCATCATATCATAATCTAATTTTTATCAAACTCGTTATTTAATCATTTAAAAAGTATTATTAAAAAATGAAAAATATAATAATTTTTTAATAAAAATAAAATATGACAATTCAAATTTTGAGGGTTTAGATACAAATACCTTTATTACACTAATGAATTCCCTAAGGGTAAGTGTGAGGTGGTGAGATTTTCTTGGGGTATTTCATCTTACATGGTTTGGGTTGTGATCTCGATGTGAATAAACTTATCCAATAAATGGTTTGATTCATTATATAGTTATTGAATATTAAATTTCATTTGATCAAGGTAAAATCCCTATGATGTTAACTCCCTCGGATTCTATGATAAATTAGATTTATAGGGTATTATCCTACTATTAGAGGTTATAACTTATTTCTTCTATATCAATTGTACTTCATCAAAATGGTTAATATATTAATCTTGATTTTCACTGTATAATGGATATATTTTCAATAGTTATGATTCATAAAGGTATTTTAAATTTTACCTACCATATAAATATTCAGGAATAACCAAAGTAGTGAATTATTTTTCTATAACTTAATTACTTGATAATATATTTATTTATTCAATAAGAGGGGATTTAATATATAAAAGTTTGGTTCGTTGCATGATGATGTGGATCTTGTGTGTTGGAACCCACCTTCAACATTTCCAATTGAATTGATTACTTGGATGGTTAGAGGTTCAAACATTTTTTACTGACACTTTTTAAAATATTTAGTTAAATTATTAAAAATAAATTTTCACATCCTCAAAATAACCCTTCTCCTTTTTTTAGGAAAATAAATATTTTCATATTATTATCACATAATTCAATTAAATAATTGTCATACTTTGATAATTAATCATTAAAAAATATCATATGAATATTTATTCAAGTTTTAAATGTTAGTTATCATTAAAAAATTCTTTAAAAATCATTATATTTTATTTTACACTTTTTCTTCAACTTCTCCAAATTAATTCTTCAAAATATCACCCTAATTATTACTTTTAGAAAGACCATGGAAGTACCTCAACAAAACTATGGAATTACATGGATTATTTATTAGACATAACATCTAATTCCATTCTCATAAATCCAAAATAATCCTCCAAGATATATTATCAACTCCAAAAATACATATTGAACCATAGACAAAAAATGCAATAATTAATCAGGATCTTCAATCACCCCCTTTGAACTTGTTGGGAAAAAGATTAATCCTTAATGTTAATATGTACTCTTATATAAATTCATTATTCTCCCATGTTGGAAATAAAATGAAAAGGTCAATTTAAGGGTCTTCTCATTTCACTATATTCTTTTTAAGGTACACAAATTATCTTCCCTTTTTTCTAAGAAATGTAAGATAGTGCATGGTTCACTTAAATAAGATCCTTTAATTTTTATTCTCGAAGTCTATGTAGGCTAAACCTGTGTAGAAAACAAAAGATATATAACAAAGGTTATGGAAATTTTCCATAAATTTCCATGCATCAGATGGCATGCTCATAAATTTATTATTTCCTAAATAAGTTGTTCTTAAAACAAATTTAATAAGAAATATGTTCTATCCTACACATATATCAACAAACACGTTAAAAATGTCAAGTGAAAATCAAGAAACCTCCCATTTAACTCATCTTTTCATAAGATAACACCCCCCCATTATACTATATTTTATATAGTCAAAGTAATGACTATTTCTTTAGAAAGCCTTATTCTTAATATTACATATAACTATCCAGAAATTTTACATTTCATGGAATACTATATTTTAATAGTTTTACAGAATAAGTTAGTTCCCCCTCAATGGATGCACTCATCTTCTATTTATGGTATTTTAGAAGCTCATTCATAAATCATTTGACTTAATGTCCTAGTAGTGATAGAATAAAAAATTCTTCTTCAGTTACATACATGTTATTTCAAAACATATAAAATAATAATCTATAATGATGGATTTCTTTGTTTCATAGAAACAACATTCATGTTGAGATATTCCTATAAAACCAAGTCATTATTTTATTCCAATATCATCTTGGAAATATTTATTTAGAATATTTATTTTATTTTCAGTTTCTTCTATTTGATTGTCTTCTTTCTTTCCTTGCCTTATTCTTTACGTGGGATAAATTTTTTTGCCTAAGTCTTCTAAATCATCTAGTTTCCATTTGTGGATAACTTGTCATCAATTTTTACCTAATATTCTTAATCCACATTCTTTCCTTTAACCTCAACAAGTGTTTTCACTTCGTCCAATATTTTAATCAATTTTATTTGATTTATCCAAACAACAAGGCATGCTTTATTTACATTATCTATCTTCTCGGAAGTTTCACATGACTTACCACTATTTGTATTTTAAAATATATTCACTTTCACAGTATAGGGGTTGTTTCCTTCCAAAATTTTCATTCATACCTAAGTCTTGGGTCCTTTCAAACTATATCTTCTATATAATTATTCAAGAATCTGTATTCTATTTTCTATAGAAAACATTGGTGTGGATATGGTCACAGGTTGCCTCCTCTGAGATTTTTCCTTGGATTCTCATTAAAACTCCCCCTTGGTTCTTTTATATTTCCAAGTATATATATATGGAAGAAAAAATAATTTGAACCCTGTCCATTCTTACTACAATTCCATAAAAACATTTTAAACATTTATCTTCAAGATTGGTTTTTAATTTGTCATGATTTGTATTATTTTTTACCAGTTGCAAATAATAATTTCCTCTTTCTTGATGGAAGTGGTTATCTTTTCTCATATATTATTTTCTTTTCTATTAATGATTTATTCTCATTCATCTTGGTCTAAGAATCCTATTTTTTGTCACCTTCGTTTTTTCAGAAAATAGATATTTTTTAATATGAGTAATCACATATTTACTTTGTTTTTTTAATATTTCTTCTAATTTTTTTGAAAATAATCAACTTTCAAGTCAACTGGATTTTTTAATCCTTATCTATCCATGTTCATCTCATGATGAATAGTTAGATATATGGATTCTATCTAAAATAGTTCTTCTTTACTTACAGTTAAATTTTATTCAAGATCAAATAAAATTTTTTCATGTTTGGATATCTTTGATTTGTGCATATTGATCTCATCCACATGGGTTACCTCCTTTTTATCTAACTTCATTTCCTCTTGAACCACATTATTTTTATTACACTTACCCTTTTCAGTTTCTAGCTACATATCCACTTTCTGCATATTTATCTTTTTCTTTATTGCACTATGTAATTTTATAAAGACAAGATTCTAGAATCCATTTTAGTTCCCATTAAATCTCACTCATCTCTTCTCCATCATCATACTTACATGATGAATAAAATTCTTTTTCAACTTAATAAGAGTAGTTGACCTAATCATATGATGAATAAAATACTTTATCTTATTCTTTCCTCCTCACTAAGTTTATTCTCATGAAAATGAACTACTTATTATTATTTTTATTATTCTTCTGTTTTTTGGATTTCAAACCCTCCTTATCTAATTTAGAATATTCAACCTTATTATTTCAAAAAAATAAGCAATAATATCACAATTATAACATCTCATAAACATCTTACATTTTCTTTTCCATTTTACCTTTTTAAATTTCCTTCATAAAAATTTTATGATTTGGTTGAAATATTTATTGTCATTATTATCATAAGAATTAATTAGTTCAACATATTCTTATTTTAATTTACATTATCACATGGGATCAAAGACTATTTTATCTTTATATTTATTTTTTAAGTCTATATCCTTCCTCATATCATAGGCTCTGAGGATACTGTGAAGTTTATCCAATGTAAAATCTTACCTATCCTCTAATGCGTAAACCTTGATATCAAATTTATCATGATAATTTCTTATAAGATTCTTTTCAATAATTGATTCCTCTATATTGTCACAAAATCCTCAAAAGTTGTTGAATATTTAATTTAACATGGTGAAAATCATCTATATTATCTTCATTGACCTTTTTTTGTCTCCAAATCTACTCATCCAACTTAAAATTTGGATTCGTTGAATTTTATATCACCCTCATAACTACATCTCTATCTTTTCAAATTTATTTGGTAGTCTGAATACTCATGAATTTGATATAGACTTTCTCTGATAGAAGTATCAAGATAGAATTATTTTTCCATCCATACCCACATTCTAGTTATTATCATGACTCATTATAGAATCTTTAGAAATTGGTGTAAATATTGTTGTAGTAGTAGTATATGACTTCTAGGATGAGTGAAAGGTGATGGGGCTACATCATGTTCCTCCAATTTTGTTTGTTTATACCATTGAAAGTTGGTACTCCTTTATTATTCATAGAATTTGAATTTCCATTTCTGATGAAGAAATATTCCAAGATATTTTTAGGGAGCCTTAGATATAATGCCACTTATTATTCTCCAAGGTGGATGTACCCCTGATTGTGGGGGGGTGAATCAGTGGTATTTATTTTTATCAATTATTTACCTTTTAATTCAACCTATCAAATTTGTTAAGGTTCTCGATCCACTCAATAATTTTTCACAGTCCTCATATCATATTAAGTAAATAAATTAATCATTTTTTGAGATATTATTTACATGGATTATCTAAATGGATTAATCCTTGATATTTTTGGTTAATCAACATAGCATGTATTCCTTACTATCTATAACAATTATTTATAATAAATAAAAATATTGGCATATCAATATAAATTAGATTATGTTCCCTTCAATAATTTCCTTCCAACATAGAATCCAATATATTTCTACAGCTTACAAAATATACTGGAAGAGGCTTATTTTCTTCAATGATGATCTAATAAAAAATATATTCTTCATATCCTTAGTTTCCTCTCAACCACATGGAAATATGGTCTTCCTCCATGGGCAGGAGTACTAGTAGATATATATGTTTTCCTCCTTCAAGAACATTAGCATCAACCAATAATGATTAACAATTTTGCTCTCAAAGTTTACTTAGATAAAGAATGATCTAATTCCTTCCACAAGATACTAGGGTGGAAGTTCTTCTTCTCTAATGGATAGTCTCCAATCTTCTGAATCTTTTATTTCTTTAATAATAGAGATAATTGGACTCTCCTAATTACCATAATACTCTTAAGTACCATATAACACTTCTTTATCACCTACATGAATATTTATATTCACAAAATAATGAATAATAATTATCATTAAATATTATATATATTATTCCCATATTTAAATTATTGAAACTCTACAGTCCTTAGTGACGAGAAATCTTCACATTCAAAACTAGGGGATGTTTCACCGTTTTGAATTCTCATTAAATCTCACTCAAACTCTAAGTTAGTATCTCAATTACAATACCCTCTTAACATGGTCTTAAAATATCATTAAATATCATTTTCAATACCTCATTTAAATTCAAAAAACTACTTATTCACACTTCTTCATGTGGAATATTTAATCTTGTAGTCTTATAACTTTCCCACAACTTCTCAACTTAACATGTATATATCAAACCGTATTCCTCACATGCATGGATACATCCTCCTTGTAATGTGAAATTAATTTTTCTTCATGAAACATAAAATATTAATTTATCCATAACCTATAAACATGTATTTGTTATATTATTCACACAGACATGCAGCATTATACAATGCAATATCTTGTTATCCGCTTTCATGTATTTTTCCTTCTCATTGCTTTTTTTACACTTTAATTGGATACGTCATGGGACTCCCAAGGATGGAGAAGATTTTATGATAAAAATGACGTAAATTTCATGGATTTATTTTTGTTCAAATTAATGGAGTCTAGGTATAAGTGTGTTAATAGATTTGTGTATTTCTTCCTGAGTTCAGAGAATACCCGAGTTGGCTTATGGTTTTTGTAAATAATATGGTGATTTTTCACTCTAATAGAGAAATAAAAAAAATTAATGGGAGTAAATGATGTTTAAATTATCACTACTGGAATTTTAGACTTTACCAATGGTTCAAAACCATTAGTAAAGGCCTAGAAACTGTTGTTATATAGTATACCAACGGTTCCCTCAACCATGGCCAAGTAAGCCATGACAATAGATCTATACCAACGGTTCTGTGAAAACTGTTGGTATAGGTGTAAAAATAGAAGGTATACCAATGGTTTTCTACAAACATTTAGCATATGTATGTTAAAGTATAACATATACCAACAGTTGTAAACCGTTGGTATAGAGGGGATATGGAAAGCCATAAGGCTATACCAACGGTTTTGTTATAACCGTTGGTATAAACCTATACCAATAGTTATAACAAAATCGTTGGAATAGTTATATTATAGAATCTATTCTAACAGTTTTGAAAACTGTTGGTATAGATTTTCTCAACTCCACAGCAGCAGGCCCCCATCCCCTCTCCAGACCTACAACAACACAGCTCCATAGCAACATAGCAACACACCTCCCCCTCTCCAGACCTGTAACAACACCAATAAAAAATCCCAATCCAAAGTACTCAAAATTTAGAATTCATTCCAGAATTTAGAAATTCAGAAATTAAAAAATTAAAATTCAATAACACCTATAAGATAAAAACACTACATGTTATAAGAAATGAAATAACACCCATAAGAGTATTCCAAATTTAGAATTCATTCCTCTCTCAAACCACAACACCAACACCCATAAGAGTATTCAAAATTTAGAATTCATAACTCACTCAAACCACAACACCAATACACACAAGATAAAAAACCTACATGTTATAGGAATCATATGGGATGTTTAGTCATGGTCTTGGGTTGAATAATTTAAAACCAACAGAAAAACATGGGTAGAGTGGACAAGGATCATGATACCCATAAGATAGACAATGGTAGTGGTCATGTGCTTAGACCTAGAATGAGTTATAGGAAGCACATAGGATTTTTATATTCCTATAATGATTATGAATCCATGTATAAATGGTTCATGATGTGTTAGTGGGAAACATTGGCCAATCTCGACATATGAGATGGGTTACCAGAATAGCCTACATGTTTTTCATAGAATTTTCAATTAGAATAAGGGGGTATGTGGATAATTGTAATTTTCTCTCCTAGGTGTGATGTGAGATAAATCCCCATCTTGGGTAGTGGGTATGAGTATTCAATTAAGTATTTGGTATTGGGTTCCCAAAGGGACTTTGGTTTGGTCCTAGAACCCACTATTTGAGGATGGGATTGAGGTTATCTATAAGAATTTGGTGTCACCATATGTATTCCTCCCCATTTGGGTATTTTTAAGAGACTTTGAAACATATTTTTCAAGAATCTATGTGTAGCCTTGTTGACCAATTTTTTATATGGTTTGATTGATTGTTCATAGGTTTCATATGAAATCACTATATGATATTTATTTGTTGTATCACTACTAGAATTTTACACTTTACAAATGGTTGTAAACCATTGGTAAAAGCCTAGCAACTGTTGGTATATAGTGTAACACCCCGATATTTTATGAGAAGTATTATTTTTAATTTCTTTGATGTCTTGTGTTGTACGCTACACCAAGATTAGCTTGTACTATACGCAACACCGTATTAGCTTGCAGTATACGCAACACTATTCTTGGCTTGTGTTACACCCAATTTCATGTACGTTTTGTAGAAATTATTCTACACAACATTGAGTATAGATTTTGTTCAATGTATAAATGAAATGTGTTTTTATTATGTTATATGCAACACTAAAGGAATCTTTCACTACACGCAACCCTAACATGGCTTGCAATCACGACCTTGCTCGATAGCATGTGTAGTACGCAATACTGGGTTTCACTAAACAATGATATATTGTTATAATGTTATAATGAACTAGACATTATGAATTTTATTAACCAATTTTTGAAATTTATAACATTATTATTCATATTACAAATTTTCTAGAACATGGTATGAGAACAAATTAAATTGTTTTCGGGTAAAATAAGTATTTTTCAAAAAATGCAGTTTTTCCTCCTTTTGATGGCGCACCCACTTTAAATCTTGTTTTTGATATTTTTATAAGTTCAATTTGATAAAATAAAATTCTTATTTTGAATCAGGATATAAAAATTTACTTTGGATAAATTTTTCATATTATTCTGATAACTTTCATATTTTAATGAATAGTAAAAACATGATATATTTTAATTAAAACAACTTTTTTCATCATAATAATTTATATGGTTAAATTATAATATTGAATGTTTTAAAGTATAAATATAATATATAATTTACTATTTAATATAATTTATGTCATTGGCATTTATTTTACATTGAATTCATAGGTAAAATCATTTCAATGTTTTGCAATGTTTTCACATTTAAAACTTGTTTTCTTAACAACGGGATTAATTTTAAATTAATTTATGAAACTTATGTTATTTGAATTTGGAAAAATGGATTCCATATTTGTAATCAGTAGGTCCAAATTATGTTAATTGGCTAATTTTTATTTTTTGGGCACTATGAATAGTAACTACGGTAAATTTTATTTACCATAGTTAAAGGTAAATCAGGTAATTAAGGGTAAATATAATATTATAAAATTACCCTAAAACTTGTCTTAATATAATTGGATGATTATATCTCGTCCTATGGCATATTTGGGTCGAAATGGAATCCATTGGAACCCACTTGGATGTGATTAAGACCATTAGTTTATTTTATTTAAAAGAAAGTGAAATATGTCTCACTCAAACATTAATAATTAATGTATTTTTAATATAAGGTTATACAGAATATAAATTAGGTTATAAATACTTATTTGAAATATAAAATGTTTTTCTTTATCATGGTAATTTATTTTAAATTTTTAAGAAATATATAATTACCTTAATAGCTTATACATTAATGATGCAGAAATTATTTATTTAGTGAAAAATCAATTATATAGTTTTTATTAAAATAATAATACCTATCCAAATAACCATAAACTTGACCAAACATTATTTTTCAAGTATATATACACCATAATCAGCCTATTGTCTACTTGTGGACCATTTGGAGCCTTATAAAACAGATTATGACCCTAATATTATTTTATTTTAAATGATGTCAAAGTTGTCACCTTCATAATTTTATAAATATAATAATTTAAATGTTGTGATTTTAATATGATAAATTTTATTAAAAGTATTATTATAAAATTTAATAGATTTATATTAATCATAGGATTTTATTTTTAATTTTTATGAAACAAATATGTATATTAAATAATTATACGAAAATGTTGTAGTAATTATTTTATTGATTGAAATATCAAAATAATGGTATTACTAATATAAAATTAATATTATATGAACTAATTAATGTTCTCCAAAAACTTTCGTGATAAATATGATATGTTGGGAATCTATTAAATATTTTTTTTCGAATATATTCTCTTTTTTAATTTTATTTAAATACAAATAAATGAATACTGTCAAAATTGATACTATTGTTATTTTATAAAAATAACATATTATAAAATTGTTTAAAAATAAAAAAATATTTAAAAATTATAAATTGAAATTTATATGGTCTAAAATTTCATAAGGTATCCAATTATAGATAATTCAAAACAAATAAGTAATTATTTTTAACTATTTAAAATTTAGAATATTATTACCACAAATAAAATTAAATAGATTCAAAAAAGGATAAATCATGTTGATAAGGTTTAATATAAATTTCCAACATGTATAAATTTTATTATATGATGATATTAGAACCCTATATCATATAATATTCGAATATGAGTCATTTTTGGAGGTTTTTAAGTGGGGTTTGATTTATTATAAATTAAGACTTTTGAGGTTTCCAAAGGTGCCCTTCTCCTCCCTTATAAAAGGGAACCTCCTCCCTCTTCTCTTCACAACCTTTTGAGCCTTCAAGCTCAGACAACCCCTGCCAATTCCTCTTCTCAACCTCTATAGTTATATCATAGAGGTTCTGGTATTCTCAAAATCCCAACTCTAGTGCCCTGGGAGGAAATTTAAAAGAGGCATGTCGAGTAAGAGGTAATCTCTTCTACCGATTCTTTCAAGTTTTTTTCTTCTTCTACTTCCTCGTATTTAGTTGTTTCATTATAAAGTAATAACATCAGTATTACCTATATAATGATATGTTATTATAAATATGAAACAAACCTATTTTACCTCCAATCCATCCTACGGAAAATGAAATCACCGCGTGTGCGTACGTACGGAATACCATCTCCACACCGTGGTGTAATCTGTTTTTCCACCACCACCTTACTTGGATGGGTATAAGGGTGTAAAGAATAAATATAAATGATTATTATAACATGATACTAATTCTTATATATTCTATCATCCACTCCAATTCCATTCAATAATTATGGGAACAATATCATCACTCGTGCGTACGTACGAATTACCGTCTCCACGATGCGATGACATTAATTCTTCATGTTAACCAGTAAAGAATGACTATAAAGTATATATAAAGAATAATAATGAGATATATGACATAATAATGATACTGGATTTATGTATATGTTATTTACTAACATCCATTCAATTTAATAAGTAAACCAAAATAGCGTTCATGTGTACGAACAGTCTATCGTCTCCATGAATGGTGTATTTCGTTCCATTTATTGATCTATTATATATATTTATATTATGAATATTTATTATATATAAATCATGTTTTTCATTTTGGAAGTAATTAATCATGATCTATGTAATCATATGAATAATTACAAGTCAAAACATGTATAAAAAATGAAATGATTTTACCCAAAACGATGCATTAACATGGAATTGACAAATGAACGGTTAATATAAAGCCATAAGTGAATTATATATGATATCATAAATATTATTAAGGTTCTATAACAAGTTAATAATATTTTTAAACCCACTATACAGGAGTCTCAGACACATATGGAATAAATTGGACATAAGGTAAGGGATAATTATTCCAATCTCGTTCTTATCCGAGATTGTTTATTCATAAGTATTTACTAAGGTTATTGTTATCATCCATGTCCATGTTTTATAAAAAAAATTCATGTACTTTTAAAGTAATTTTTAACCATATTTGACTTGTACTAAATGGTATGTAAGTAATCTTTATTTTTTTTACCATATGAAATACTTTTTGACTTTTCCAACAAAGTACAAGGAGACTGTTTTTTTAACTTATACTGCATGAATGGATTTTTACAATTTCATAACGCCTTATTTTCATGAAACGTACTCTACAAGATTTCATGATTATTTTCAATAAAATCCTTTTATTTTAAAATTTCATGGAATTTTGTGAAAAGAAAATGATTTTCCAGAAGAATGGATATTTTCCTCAAGAATTCATTTCAAGTGTTTTATCAAAACTATTTTCCATATAAGATGTCATTATTAAGTATGTTTATGTTTCAACTATAATGTCTATATTATTTACATGGATTGATTTTTATTACGATGAAATGATATCCATTTGTTTTATATGGATTATGATATGATGGAATGATGTTTATGAAACCCATTTTATTCTTTGGGTTATGATGAATGATTTATGATTGTTTTGTGGCACACGTAAGAATGATTTCAATATGAGATTAGTGGGACCTATATCTCCCTCCATGAATTGGGTAAAGATTTATATATCATGATATAGACAAGGCTGGAACGACAAGTAAATATGGTTCAGTAATACAGGGATGGAACGGAAAGTAAACCCGGTTCAGTAATGGACTTTTTCCACTCTGATGGTCTTGGCAACAATGTCTGGGCTGCTATGGAAATCATATCATGTGCTTAATGGTTTACCACAATTACATGTTTTATTACCATGCAATTTTATCTTGATTAATGTTCCTTTATGATCTATTCCTTACGTACTGCCATGATTTATTTCACGACTCAAGATTTTGATGTTTTATGTTCATGTTTTTACGTTCAAATGTTTATGTATTGTTTTATGTTCTCCATGCTTACACTTACTGAGCATTTGAGCTCACACTTTTTATGTTTTCTTTTCACCAGGATATAATGAAAGTTTTTAGGTAAGAAAACAAAAGGGGAAGATCTTTATGGGATATGGTGAAGATCTTTCACCATGATTAGAAGATTATGTTCCAAGTTTCCAAAGACAGTAAACTAATATAGTCATTGGGCGTATGTTTGTGTCATGTATTAAGTTTTCCGTACAAGTAATGTAAAGTCCATGTAAGTCATGTTTTGGGTTGTTATATATAGTATAACAATGGTTCCCTCAACTATGGCCAAGTAAGGCGTGACAATAGGCCTATACCAACGGTTCTGTGAAAACCGTTGGTATAGGTGTCAAAATAGAAGGTATACCAACGGTTTTCTATAAACCGTTGGTATTTGTGTGTTAAAGTATAACATATATCAATGGTTTACAAACCATAGGTATAAGTGTGTTACACTACTACCAATAGTTATAAACCTTTGGTATATAGGTAATATGCCAAGCCATAAGGCTATACCAACGGTTTTGTTATAATCGTTGGTATAAACCTATACCAACGATTATAACAAACCGTTGGTATAGTTATATAATAGTATCTATACCAACAGTTCTGCAACCATTGGTATATAATTGCTCAGCTCCATAGCAGCAGGACCCTCTCCCCTCTCCAGACCTGCAATAACATAGCAACCCCTCTCCAGGCCTGCAATAACACCAATAAAAAATCCCCATCCAAATATTCAAAATTTAGAATTCATTCCATAATTTAGAGATTTAGAAATTCAAATGAAATAACACCCATAAGAGAAAACACCTACATGTTATAGGAAATGCAATAAAACCCATAAGTGTATTCCAAATTTTGAATTCATTCCTCACTCAAACCACAACACCAACACACATAAGAGTATTCAAAATTTAGAATTCATTCCTCACTCAAACCACAACACCAATACACACAAGAGAAAAAAACCTACATTTTATAGGAAGCACATGGGATGTTTAGTCCTGGTCTTGGGTTGAGTATCTTAAAACCAACATAAAAACTTGGGTAGAGTGGCAAGGACCATGATACCCATAAGATATACAATGGTAGTGCTCATGTTCTTAGACCTAGAATGAGTTATAGGAAGAACATGAGATGTTTATATTCCTCTAATGATTATGTGTCCATGTATAAATGGTTCCTGATGTGTTATTGGGAAACATTGGCCAATCTCGACATATGAGATAGGTTACCAGAATATCCTACATGTTTTTCCTAGATTTTTCAATTAGAATAAGGGGGTATGTGGCTAATTTTAATTTGCTCTCCTAGGTGTGATGTGAGATGAATCTCCATCTTGGGTAGTGGGTATGAATATTCAATTAAATCTTTGGTATTGGGTTCCCAAAGAGACTTTGGTTTGGTCCTAGAACCCACTGTTTGAGGATGGGATTGAGGTGATCCATGGGTCCATGGTGTCACCATATGTATTCCTCACCATTGGGGTATTTTTATGAGACTTTGAAACTTATTTTTTTAGAATCTATGTGTAGCCTTGTTGAATAATTTGTTATATGGTATGCTTGAGTTTTCATAGGTTTCATATGAAATCACTATATGATATTTATTTGTTGTATGTTATTGTATAGAATGAATGACACATGATTGATAATTATAACATGAGTGTTCGTGCATGTTCATGATGGGATGTCGAGACTCATTCCTAATATAATTCATGTTTTTTATATATACTATGACCCATTGTGTTTCAATCTCTGCCTTGTGAATATTTTATTTTAATAACGTTTGACCAATAGACCATATTTTATTTTTTATCCCTTAATTTCAAGAATCTATGTGTAGCCTTGTGAAGATTTTTCGTATTTCAGTTCTTATTTTCACTTAAAATGTTGTCTGTTTCAAACAAAGGTTAGACACTTTGAATGATACCAGTCACATCGTGCCTCGGATTTAGGTGGGGTTGACTCGTACCCATCACAAATGATCCATGGATCATTGGGTGGGGGCTGTCCGGGGTGGGGGCTATCTAGGGGGGTCTGTCTGGTGGGTGGGGGGTTGTCCGGGGTGGGGGCTGTCTGGGGGGTGCGGGGGGCTATCGGGGGTGAGGGGGGTTGTCGGGGGGTGTCCAGAGTGCGTTTTTGACCACCACGGTCACACAACACCTCTGATTGATGTGTCGTCTAGCTGACCATTTTATAATTCCCCATCCCTTTGTTTTTGTCTGATTTCATGGCATACCAAGGTCGTTCGGTCGGTTTCGACCACCCCACACACGTTTTTCAAGCGCACCAAAACCTAAAAAACACATATTCATCTGTGTCGTGCAAACCACAGGTCTGAATGACGTGTATTCTTTTATTACACCTCCTGAATAATAATTAAGGTGTTTCCATGTGATTTCAAGTCATTCTGAAGTCGTTCGTTATACATTAGACCGTAAAACACATGTTTTGGCCATTTACGACATGCAGAGTGCGTTTTCGGCCACCGCGGTCACACGACACCTCTAATTGACATACCTTATAGCCGACCATTTTACAATTCACCCACCCTTTGTTGTTGTATGATTTCATGGCATTCTGAGGTCATTCGGCTGGTTTGGACCACCCCGCACCCGCTTTTCAAGCGCGCCAAACACCAAAAAAACACATATTCTGCCGTGCCACACAAACAGCGCATCCGAATGACATGATATCTCCCCTTACACCTCACGAATTATAATTAGGGTGTTTTCGTTTGATTTCAAGTCATTCTGATTTCATTCGGCATGCATTTGACCGTAAAACCCATGTTTTGTCCATTTACAACACGCAGAGTGCGTTTTCACCATCGCGGTCACACAACACCTCCGATTGACGTTCCGTATGGCCTACTATTTTAAAATTCACCCACCCTTTGTTGTCTTCTGATTTCATAGTATTCTGAGGCCGTTCGGCCTGTTTTGACCACCCCACGCACGCTTTTTAAGCACGCCAAACACCTAAAAAACACATTTTCAGCTGTTCCGCACAAACCACGAGTCCAAATGACATTTCGTCTCCTCTTAAACCTCAATAATAATAATTAGGGTGTTTTCGTGTGATTTCAAGTCATTCCGATGTCGTTTGGCATGCATTTGACCGTTAACGCATGTTTTGGCCATTTACGACACCAGGAGTGCGCTTTTGGCCAGCGTAGTCACACGACACCACCGATTGATGTGCCGTCTAGCCAACCATTTCAAACTTGACCCTATCCTTGTTTTCGTCTGATTTAATGGCATTCCGAGGTCATTCGAGTGGTTTCGACCACCCCACGCACGCTTTTCAACCACGACAAACACCTAAAAAACATATATTCAGTCATTTCGCGCAAACCGCACGTCCGAATGTCGTGATGTCTCCTAGTACACCTCACGAATAATAATTAGGGTGTTTTCATGTGATTTCAAGTCATTTCGATGTCGTTCGGCATGCATTTAACTTTAATACCCATGTTTTGGCTATTTACGACACGTAGAGTGTATTTTCGGCCAACACGGTCACATGAAACCTCTGATTGATGTGTCATCTAGATGACCAATTCAAAATTCACCCACCCTTTGTTGTAATCTGATTTCATGGCATTCCAAGCTCGTTCGTCCAGTTTCGACCACCCCACGCATGCTTTTCAAGCACGCCAAACACCTAAAAAACACATATTCAGTCGTACCGAACAAACTGTGCATGAGAATGATGTTCTATCTCCTCTTACACCTCATGAATAATAATTAGGGTATTTTCATGTGATTTCAAGTCATTCTGATGTCTTTCGGCATGTATTTGACTGTTAAATGAATGTTTTGGCCATTTACGACACACAGAGTGCATTTTCGGCCAGCGCCGTCACACGACACCTCCAATTGATGTGCCGTCCGGCCGACCATTTCACAATTCACCAACCCTTTGTTGTCATCTGATTTCATGGAATTCTGAGGTCATTCGGCCAGTTTTGACCACCCCACGCACGCTTTTCAAGTGCGTCAAACACCTAAAAAACACATATTCAGTCGTGCCTTGAAAACTGGGCATCTGAATGACATGTCGTCTCCTCGTACACCTCACGAATAATAATTAGGGTGTTTTAGTGTGATTTCAAGTCATTCTGATGTCGTTCGGCATGTATTTGACCGTAAAACCCATGTTTTTGCCATTTACGACATCTGAAGTGCGTTTTCTGCCACCACGGTCACACGACACCTCTGATTGACGTTCAGTCTAGCCAAAAATTTCAAAATTCACCCACTGTTTGTTGTCGTCTGCTTTCATTGCATTATGAGGTTGTTCGGCCGGTTTCGACCATCCCACCCACGCTTTTCAAGCGCGCCAAACACCTAAAAACACATATTCAGCTGTTCTGTGCAAACCGTGCATCTGAATGACATACCGTCTCCTCGTACACCTCAAAAATAATAATTAGGGTCTTTTGTGCGATTTCAAGTCATTTTGATGTCATTTGGTATGCATTTGACCATTAAACGCATGTTTTGTCCATTTAGGACACATGGAGTGATTTTTCAGCCACTGTGGTCACACGACACCTCTGATTGACGTGCCGTATAACCGACCATTTCAAAATTCACCCGCCCTTTGTTGTCATCTGATTTCATGGAATTCTGAGGTCGTTCGGCCAGTTTCGACCACCCCAGGCACGCTTTTGAAGCGCGCCAAACACCTAAAAACACATATTCAGTCGTGCCACGCAAACCGCGCGTCCGAATTCCGTGTCGTCTCCTTGTACACATCATGAATAATAATTATGGTGTTTTCATGTGATTTCAAGTCATTCAGATGTCGTTTGGCATGCATTTCACCATAAACCCCATGTTTCGGCCATTTGTGACATGCGGAGTGCGTTGTCAGCCACCGCGGTCACACGACACCTCTGATTGACGTGCCATCTAGACGAACATTTTACAATTCACCCACCCTTTGTTTTCGTCATATTTCATGGCATTCCAAGGTCGTTCATCCAGTTTCGACCACCCAACGCACGCTTTTCAGGCGTGTCAAACACCTAAAAAACACATATTCAGTCGTGTCGTGCAAACCACGTGTCCAAATGATGTTTCGTCTCCTAGTAAACCTCATTAATAATAATTAGGTTGTTTTCGTGTGATTTCAAGTCATTACGATGTCGTTCGGATGCATTTGACCGTTAAACGCATGTTTTGGCCATTTACGACACGTGGAGTGCGTTTTCGGCCACCGCGGTCACACGACACCTCCGATTGACGTGTTTTCTATCCGAACATTTCACAATTCACCCACCCTCTGTTGTTGTCCGGTTTCATGCCATTCCAAGGCCGTTTAGCCTATTTTGACCACCCCACGCATGCTTTTCAAGCGCGCCAAACACCTAAAAACACATATTCAGTTGTTCCGTGCAAACCGCACATCCGAATGACATTTCATATCCTCGTACACATCACGAATAATAATTAGGGTGTTTTCGTGTGATTTCAAGTCATTCTGATGTCGTTCGGTATGTATTTGACCGTAAAACCCATGTTTTGGCCATTTACAACACGAGGAGTGCGGTTTCAGCCACCACGGTCACACGACACCTCCGATTGACATTCCATATAGACAACTATTTCACAATTCAACCACCCTTTATTTTCGTCTGATTTCATGGAATTCTGACATCATTCGGCCAGTTTTGACCACCCCACGCACGCTTTTCAAGCGCGCCAAACAACTAAAAAACACATATTCTGTCGTGCCGTGAATACCGCGCATCCTAATGACATGTAGTCTCCTCTTAAATCTCAAAAATAATAATTAGGGTGTTTTTGTTTGATTTCAAGTCATTTCGATGTCGTTAGTCATGCATTTGACCATAAAATGCATGTTTTGGCCATTTACAGCCCACAGAGTGCGTTTTCAGTCAGCGTGATCACACGACACCTCTGATTGTCGTGTCATCTGGCTGACCATTTCACAATTCATGCACCCTTTGTTTTTGTCTATTTTCATTCAATTCTGAGGTTGTTCGGCTGGTTTCGACCACCCCACGCATGCTTTTCAAGCACGTCAAACACCTAAAAAATACATATTCAGTCGTGCCACGCAAACTGCGCATCCGAATGATGTGTCGTCTCCTCGTACACATCAATAATAATTATTAGGTTGTTTTTGTGTGATTTCAAGTCATTATGATGTCGTTCGGCAAGCATTTGACCGTAAAACGCATGTTTTGGCCATTTACGACACGCGAAGTGAATTTTCAGCCAACACGGTCAAACGACACTTCCGATTGACGTGTCGTCCGACTGACCATTTTAAAATTCACCCACCATTTGTTGTCGTCTGATTTCATGGAATTCTGAGGTCATTCTGCTGGTTTCGACCACCCCATGCACGCTTTTCAAGCGCACCAAACACCAAAAAAACACATTTTCAGCCGTTCCGTGCATCCGAATGACGTGTAGTTTCCTCGTACACCTCATGAATAATAATTAGGGTGTTTTTGTGTGATTTCAATTTATTCTGTTGTCATTCGGTTTTCATTTGATAGTAAAACCCATGTTTGGGCCATTTACGACACGCGGAGTGCGTTTTCGGCCAGTGCGGTCACATGACACCTCCGATTGATGTGTCACCTTGCTGACCATTTAAAAATTCACCCACCCTTTGTTCTTGTCTGATTTCATGGAATTCTGAGGTTGTTCAGCCGATTTCAACCACCCCACGCACACTATTCAAGCACACCAAACACCTAAAAACACATATTCAGTCGTGCCACGCAAACCACACATCCGAATGATGTGTCGTCTCCTCATACACCTCACGAATTAAAATTAGGGTGTTTTTGTGTGGTTTCAAGTCATTACAATGTCATTCGGTATGCATTTGACCATTAAATGCATGTTTTGGACATTTACAACATGTGGAGTTCATTTTCAGCCACTGTGGTCACACGACACCTCTGATTGACGTGTCGTCTATCTAACCATTTCACAGTTCTCCCACCCTTTGTTTTTGTCCGATTTCATGGTATTATGAGGTCTTTCGGCTGGCTTTTACCACCCCACGCACGATTTTCAAGCACACCAAACACCTAAAAACAAATATTCAACCGTGCCACGCAAACCGTGTGTCCTAATGACGTGTCGTCTTTCTTTACACCTCAAAAATAATAATTAGATCATTTTCCTAAAGTATCTACACAATCCAATTGCCTTTGGTTGGTTTTCCGTATGTCAGTTGTTGTTTTCACTTAAAATGTTGTCCATTTCAAAGAAAAGTGAGACACTTTGAGTGGTGTCGGCCACACCGCGCCTCAGATTGAGGCAGGTTTGACTCATACACGTCAAAAATGACCCATGGATCATTTTCCTAAAGTTTCAATAGAATCCAAATGTGTTTGGTCAGTTTTAAGTATGACATTTGTTGTTTTCACTTAAAATCTTGTCCATTTCAAATAAAAGTGAGACAGTTTGAGTGGTGTCAGCCACACTGGCCCTCGGATTGAGGAGTAGGATGAGGATCACATCAAAAGTAGTTATGGCCTCATCAAGTTTCACCTTAACCATGGATTAAAGGATCCTAGGTTTGGGGCCAAACATCATAGGTTGGTAGGGTGTATTCATTGAATCATGTCCCAATTGATTTTGAAGAGGGACATTCAATAGTTATAGGTATGGATCTGATTATATTAATGTTATTAGTTCCCTAATGTACTACTCGGTTTTCACATTCATTTATTTCTGATCTCATTTTTTCTTTTTTGTGGTTCTTGATAGATTTTCCTTCTATTTTTTAGGGCCTTAATACAAGCCTTTAGAAGAGGATGGATCATTATTAGAAATTACCAATGTTTCCTGTAGTGATTGTATGTTATAGAGATTAATGGTTTATCATGATCCAATATATTAAGAATGTTGATGTTATTTTTGGTATGAGATAGTTTACATATTATCAATATCACATTAATTTTTATAATAAGTGGATTTATTTTACTGGAGTACATTATTACTTGGGATTGAAACTTAGAGGAATGCAGAGCATGTACATGCCTTTCCATGATTGTGTCAATTATGGCATATATGGTAGGTGTGGTTCTACGAATGAGGAGGCACTGATGTCCGGGGCCCAGGGAGGAGGGTGGGGGGGGCTATCCAGGTTCCAGGAAGGAGGGGGGTTGTCCTGGGTCCAGAAAGGTGGGTGGGGGTTGTTCGGGGTCCAGGGAGGAGGGGGTTACCCAGGGTCAAGGAATGAGGGTGGGGGATGTCCGGGGTCCAGGGAGGAGGGTGGGGGTGCTATCCAGGGTCCAAGAAGGAGGGGGGTTGTCCTGGGTCTAGGAATTAGGGGGCTTTTCCTGGGTGGACCTCAAAACAACGAATGGGATTCCACTCTATTGTTCTGAGAATATATTATCCAAAGCTACAAATATTCCACCTGTTAACATGAAAACTTTAAATCAGTCCCTAATGTAATTTCATGACATTTAAGGGATATTTGTTTTGTGAAAAACCTATAAATTACAGTGATGTTTGTGAATGATGGGTTTTTCCCATATGTGTATGGAATTCAGTAATGAGGATGATTTATTCCATTTAACCAATGTTATAGTGTATGTTTAGGGTGAATTGTTGCATTTAACCAGTGTTCTAGTTTATTTTTAGGTGAGGTGAGTTAGAAACCATGTTAAGAAAGTCATTAAAACATGGGTTCTTCCATTTAACCATGTAGTCTTGAATTTCAGGGATGAAAGTGTTTTGAATGATCTAATTTCTACCCACTCTATAGTATGGACAACACATCATGTTGGCATAACCATGAAACAAATACATGTGTAAATGGGATGTTTTGAGCACCCCATTTGGCCAAACATACTTTTCACCATAAGGGATCAGCCATGTATATTTACATGGCTATCCAAGTCATGTACTATGTGTACATTCCCATGTACATTCCCCGGACACTATATTATTGTAGACACCATGTCAACCGTAATACATGCCATGTGAACACTTATACCATATCATCATTACTACAACCATTAAAAACAACTTATTAAACAACATAACTTGTCAAAGATAATCAAATTGAACATAAATCAATAATAATATTGGATATATCAAGTAAAATGAAGTCATACTATATTACATCCTAAATGACCACCCACAACCATGATTAATGATCACAAAGATCCCCTTTAGTCCAAATAAAAAGTAAAAACAACACCACTTATAATCAAATTGAACATAAATCAATAATAATATTGGATATATTAAGTAAAATGAAGTCATACTATATTACATCATAAATGACCACCCACAACCACGATTAATGACCACAAAGATGCCCTTTCGGCCAAATTAAAAGTGAAAACAAAAAAAAACATATTTGTAGAACAAAAAAATCAAGGAATTACTTATAGATTTGATGTGTAGAAGAAAAAAATCCCTTGATTGAAGATTGATCGATATGTGGAATACGTTTGGCAGGAGGAAGATTGGATTTAGGGCGCCGAGCGGAACATCAATCGAGCAGATGGGGGAATGGATTCTTGATCTGTATTTAGTGTAATTTTTCCCAATAGTTTTTAAAAACCATTGGGAATGTATGTCTTTACCAACTATTTACTTAAAACATTGGTAAAAAGGTGATATAAAAGGCCTTTACCAACGGTTTTGCAGAACCGTTGGTAAAAGCTTGTATAAAATCATGTATACCAATGGTTTACATAAACCATTGGTATAGATAGATATTCCCAATGGTTTATATAAACCGTTGGGATGTAAGTGTTGGTAAAAGTGTCATTTCCAATAGTGTATGTTATTGTATAGAATGAAAAACCCATGATTGAGAATTAGAACATGAGTGTTGGTGCATGTTCATGATGGGATTTCGAGACTCATTCCTAATATAATTCATTTTTTTCTATATATAATATGACCCACTGTGTTTCAATATATTCCTTGTGAATGTTTTCTTCTAATTTCCTATGACCAATAGACCATATTTTATTTTTTATCCATTAATTTCAAGAATCAATGTGTAGACTTGTGAAGATTTTTCGTATGCTAGTTGTTGTTTTCACTTAAAATTTTGTCCATTTCAAACAAAAGTGAGACACTTTGAGTGATTCTAGTCACATCGTGCCTTGAATTGAGGTGGGGGCTGTCCGGGGGTGGGGGCTATCCGGGGTGAGTGGGGGGCTGTCTGAGGGGTGGGGGCTGTCTGGGGAGTTGGGGGTCGTCCGGCGTAAGGGGTAGTCCGGGGGGTTAGGGGCTGTCAGGGGGGTGGGGGCCATCTGGGGTGAGGTGGTGATGTCTGGTGGGCAGGGGGGCTGTCCCAGGGGGGTTTTCTGTGGTGGGGGGCTGTCCGGGGGGTTTGGGGGGCTGTCAGAGGGTGAGGGGGCTGTCCGGGGTGGGGGGGGGCTCTCCGGAGTGCGTTTTCAGCCACCGCGGTCACACGACACCTCTTATTTACGTGTCGTATGTCCGAACATTTTACAATTAACCCACTTTTTGTTGTCATTCGATTTCATGGTATTCCGAGGTCGTTTGGTCAGTTTTGACCACCCCACGCACGCTTTTCAAGCACCCCAAACACCTAAAAACACATATTCTACCATGCCATGCAAACCACGCATCTGAATGATGTGTCGTCTTTTCATACACCTCACGAATAATAATTCATGTGTTTTTGTGTGATTTCAAGCCATTTCGATGTCGTTCGGTATGTATTTGATCGTAAAATGCATGTTTTGGTCATTTTCGACAGGTGGAGTGCGTTTTCGGCCACCGCGGTCACATGACACCTCCGATTGACGTCTTTTCTGGCCGACCATTTCATAATTAACTCACTCTTTGTTTTTGTCCGATTTCATGGCATTCTGAGGTCATTCTGCTGGTTTTGACCACCCCACGCACAATTTTTAGGCACACAAAACACCTAAAAATCACATATTCAGCTGTATTGCACAAACCACAAGTCTGAATGACGTGTTGTCTCCTCATACACCTCATGAAAAATAATTAGGGTGTTTTTGTGTGATTTCAAGTCATTATGATGCCGTTCGGTATGCACTTGACCGTTAAACGAATGTTTTGGCCATTTACGACACGCGAAGTGCGTTTTCAGCCACAACAGTCACATGACACCTCAGATTGGCATGTCGTATGGCCGACCATTTTACAATTCACCCACCCTTTATTTTCGTCTGATTTCATGGCATTCTGAGGTCATTCTGCTGATTTTGGTCACCCCACGCACACTTTTCAAGCACGCCAAATACCTAAAAAAACACATATTCAGTCGTGCCACGCAAACCACATGTCCAAATTATAATGACCCATACTTTACATAAATTGTTAATACTTCAAAATTGAAGCATACTTATTACAACATATAACAAAACCACGAAAGGACCATATAGGTATAGTGTCTTTAGAAACTGGGAAACATAAACAACTGGTTCAAAAAGAATCAACTTTGCCTCCCACTTATTTCATCATATCTAGAGTCCCTTTTTGGCATATCCTACTTAATAACCTTCTTCCTGACCTAGGGAAAGAAAACATACAAAAGGGTGAGCTCAAATGCTCAGTAAGGGTAAACAAAAGAAATATCAATCACATCGTATACACAAGCACATAACTTTTGGAAATCTTAACCTGTAAAAGAGATCATAATTTCATAACATGGGATAAATCATGGCAGTGAAATGTAATCACAATAATCATAACTTAAAACACGAAACTTTGTGGCATACACACATAATCATAGAGAATCATTTCTTGTTAGTCAAGACTCATTGCCAAGACTATCTTAGTGGACAAAGTCCCTTTCTGAACCGAGTCACCCTCGTTTCAGTCCTGTTTCACTGAACCGGTATAACCTACCGTTCCAGCCATGTCTATCTCATGAGATATAAAATCTTTACCCAATGAATTGGAGGGAGATATAGGTCACACCCATCTCATAACGATACCATTCTTATGTGTGCCACAAAATCATAAACCATACATCATAGCATAACCCATGTAATAAAAATGGGAATCTTAAACATCATGACATCATAAAACAATTCAAATAAGATAAAAGAATTCATAAAAATAAATCCATCACAACATAGTCAAATCAATTTAATAATAGGGATAGAAACATAACCCTTTTTATCTTAGATGGAAAATAATTTTGATAAAACACTTGAACTCCATTCTTGAGGAAAATATCCTTTCTTCTTCAAAAACACTTTTCCTTTCATAACAAATCATACAATTCTAAACTAAAAGAAGTTGATAAAAAATAAACTTTAAAACTTGTAAAGGAAGCTTCTTGGAAATAATGTTTTAAAAATCCATTCATACCGCATAAGTAAAAAAACATTCTTCGCGTACTTTTGTTGGAAAAGTTAAAAAGTATCTCTTACGAAAAAACGACAAAAGATTCCTTTCATATCCTTTACTAAAAAACTCACCGAAGGGTAAAATTGGATTTAAACAATTGTATGTGGATGGAAATAAAATTACATATTGAATAAACATGGATGTGGATGATAAAATACACCACAGTAAATACCCAAGTGTAGACAATCTCAGATAAAAATGAGATTGTGATATTTCCCTTACCTTAGGTCCGACTTACTTTGTAAGTGTCCGAACCTCCTGTATAATGATTTAAATAATGTTATTGACTTATTCCAGAATCATACGTATTTTTATGATATCATATATGGTCATATTCTTAGCTTCTTAGTAGTAATATTTCATTGCTACTTGTTATTTGGGTGTTTATAACTTTTTGTTCTTATGCGTGTTTTGTCGAATAAATTCTTATTATTTTCTTTAGGTTATAGATACCTCTTTTCCAGAATGGTATTAGTGTAATATATATCATATTCATTCATTCAATTCATTTATATAGTCATTATGAAATGAAGATCATGTAGAACGAGTCGCATCACATCGTGGAGACGGTATTCCGTACGTACGCACGAGTGATGATATCGTTCCTATGATCGTGGAATTGTATTGGAGTATATGTATACTATTTCAGAATCAATATCACTTTATAATAGTCATATATAGTCATTATTTACACCATTATAACCATCCAAGTAAGGTGGTGGTGGAAAATAGATTACACCACGGCGTGGAGACAGTATTCCGTACGTACGCACGCGCGGTGATTTCTTTTTCCATAGGATGGATAGATGGTGAAATAGGGTTTTTTCATACTTATAATAACATATCAGTATATTATTGATACTGATTTTATTACTTCATAGTGAAACAAATAAAGAAGAAGAAGTGTAAGAAGAAATAAAGATGAAAGAATCGGTAATGAACATTACCTCTTCTTTGAAGTGCTTCGTTGAGACCTTCTTTTTGGGCACTAACATTGGTCTTTGAAGAATACCAGGACCTATAGGATGTTTATAGGTAAATGGAGAAGATAATTTGTCAGGGTTTGGACGAGCTTGAAGGCTCAAAGTTGTGTGAGGAAGAGAGGGAGGAGGTGTCCTTTTATAAGGGAGGAGAGGGGCACCTTTGGAATATCTAAAAATATTATTTTATTATAAAGTCAAGTTCGGTTTTAAATAGCTTCAAATTGATTTATTTCGAGTCTAAGGTGGGGATGGGTCGAAATCCTCTCATCCAATATAATTTAGACAAGTTTAGGTTCCTATTTTAACCTTATCATTTAGATTTAACATTAAGTTAAATAATTTTACTTTTATCGTGACTTCTTGTGTTCTTACACTATAAGGTTAATAAACATACTATAAGAATCCAAACGAACCCCAATTTGTTTATTATTAATATATATAACCTTATCTAAGTCATTTGGCTGAACCTTAGATTTTTAGGAATAAAATAACAATTAATAATATAGTATTTGTTTTAACAACTATTTTATGTCAATTTTGACACTATTTAGTAATTTATTTTTGTGAAACTCATAACAGAATAATAAGTTAGAACAAAGTTAATTAAATCAACAATAACATGTCATATTAACCAATAAAATTAGTGGAATTCATAAAAAGTCTCAAATTATATTTATTTGGGTATTTATAACATCAATTATGTCAATATTTCATTAATAAGATAATTAATGCATCATCGTTGTGTCATAAATAAATTATATTATTTAATGTCTAACAATTACAAATAAAATACCATTATGTATTAAATTGTTTTATCTTTCTAATGAATATTTATAGTCGAATTTATCTTATGTATAACCCCATATTAAAAATGAATTAGTAAATAGACTTTGATTTTAACTCTTTTAACCCTTCTTTAAATAAATTAATAATAAATGTCCTAATCTAATCCAAGTGGGCCTAAATGGTCATATTTTATTCCTAAGGTTGTCTTTGATCTAATTACACTTGTCCAATAGAATTAGGACATGTGTTAGGGTAATAATAATACCATTTTTACCCTTAATTACCCTATTTACTTTTAACCGTGGTAAAAAAAGTCAAAAGTTACTATTCACCAAAAATTATTTTCATCTCATTGAACCACATTTTGGTCCTTGATATTAACCGTGTCTCTCGGATTTTCGAAATTCCACTCACAGAAGCGGTAAAATTAAGTTTTATGAAAAAAACAGTTTTTTTTAACTACCACTTAGTGGTTTCACTATTCATCAAAAAATGAACGTTTCCAGAAAAATACAATAAATTAGGCCTAAGCTATATTTGATATTATGAATTAAAAAATGACGTCTATTTTACCAAATTAAAAACATATCAGTTACATTAATTAATTTAAAAATTAATTCCCGTCGTCAAAACAAATAGCGTGTTTTTGAGAGATAATAACTATCAAAAGATTGACACTTGTTTATGTTTGGTTTAAATGTAAAATTACATCCAATGACCAACATTTTATTAAATTGTAAAAAATATATTCTAAATATACTTTAAAACCACTCAAATTAATAATTTATCACTATTAATTATTTCTATTAAAAAAAGTTGTTTTTAATTAAAATTTAGTAATTTTCATTATTCATCAGAATATGAAAGTTATCAGAAAAGTACCAAAATTTCACCCTAAGCTAATTTTAATATTCCGAATCCAAAAATGAAGTCCATTTTGAAAAATAAAATTTTCAAAATTTCAAAAAGTGGTTATTACTATTCATAACGGCTAGTTTTAATAATATTTTAATAGCATATTATTGTTTAGCGAAACATGGTGTTGCGTACAACACACTCTATCGTGGAAGGTCGCGATTGCGTGTAATTCAAGCCAGGTCAGAGATGTGTGTTGTGAAAGCTCCTTTTGGTGTAGCGTATAACACAAGACATTAATGAAATTTAAAAAGAATATTTTTCATAAAATCTCGGGGTGTTACATTCTACCCCCCTTAAAATGAATTTCGCCCTCAAAATTCGTCGGGGTTATAAATGGTTTACTATTCGAAAGTTTCATTAATAGAAACCCACATCGTAAAAAGGAATACCAAAACCAATCTTTAAAAACAAAAGTATGAAACGTAACGGTTACCCAAATAAACTAATCACTGGGTTTCCACATAGGTGAAAATATGGATATGGAAGAAAAATCTACCCATCATGTTCTGATGGAGAGTGGTAGAGAACATGGCTATGGAAAAGCCAACAATCACAAATCCATAAATTTGTGACGATCTAAGGTACCATCTGATTAATCAGATATAAGAGCACTAGGACAACATTTTTGGTTTTCAAGATCGTTTCCCTAAAGTTGAAGAATTTGAATTAGAATAAATACTTACTTTATTTTGGTACAATCTCACTGTTGTTCGTGCCTTGAACAATTTCCACTTCATCACTTAAATAAATGAAGTTGAATTTGTTATTCGTGAAGTGTTAGCATATCATGTGATAGAATGACGGGTCATTCCATCTGTCTCAAACAAAAGGTTAGCAAAAGTTATTAAATATACCTAAGTCATTCTATAGTGAGATTAGTCATATATGGTTCCTAAAATGGACTTATACTTCATATATCATACTGATTAATATAATAAAACTAGTTTCTACTAAACAGGGACTTCCTGTAGGCCAGTGGTAGGCGATAAAGGCCAGTCTCACTTCGGTTGTGGGTTCGATTCCCACAAACTTGTACGACGCGATGGGTTGTCGCCCGTCCTGTAGGTTGTCCTTTTTCTAAAGCTATATTACTATAACATCCCATAAATAATATCGACAAACGTTTTATCCTAACTTATGTCCAACATAATCCATTCAAATCTTTAGGCTTATCTAAAATACTTCGGTCCAAGCTCATAGTATAAAGAAAATGATTACTTGAAATGTCATCAACCAACCATCATTTATCTCCCATTATCTTGTTTGTCACATTCCAATCATGTGAATATCGTAATCATGTATTCTCTTGAAAAATGAATACCCATTAAACCTTAGTGAAAACATGAATGCAGTTAAAAGTCAACACTTTCCACATACCAAAATCCTCAAAATTCTATATACTCAAACCATGATATCACTTAGTCCTTATATCAATCATGAGCTCATGAATACTGTCAAATATTTTCATTTTCTCGTTTTCCCTTCATTATGTGCATATCATCTACATTCCTAAAATATCTGAATAACCTTTCATGGATAATGGTAACATTAATCATACACTCTCAAAACTCAAGGAAAGATAATAGTGTAACAATCCTTAGATGTCTCTTTATTCCATAGTACCATGAGATTACTTATACAACATTACACATGATAAACATGTAATCATTCCACTACATTCATAAACCATTGACCGAGCTTCAACAATTCTTTCATCTCACATATCATTTGTAGTCTCTTCATCATCATCTACATAAATACTACCCATACGACCATACAGATTCTCTTCATGAGACTTTCCCTTAGGGAATTGGTTTGCATAATGCCCGTACATTCCACATTTAAAACATTTAACCATTTTTGATGTTGTAGCAATACCATTATCCTCATCCCTGGTGTTAACTGAACCTTTTCCTTTGCACTTACTGGATTTGTGTCCTTCTTTTCCACACCCAAAGCATATTCCAGTTCCTTTGAAACATTCTCCTTGATGCCTCTTCCCACATGATTTACATAGGGGAAATTGAACTTTCTTTCCTCTATGATCTTCATGAAACTCCATCTTTCCCTTATTATCCGAGTCAGGAAACTCACCAAATTTTACTTTATTGATCATATTATGAGATTGCTGATTCGGCATAATAATGATGATTGGACTTCCAAATCCCATTTCATTTGGTTGCTCATGAAGAATATCATTCCATTGTCCATCATATCCTCCAATATCGTGAATCATCTTGTTTCCAGCCATTTTCTAAAACCCAAAAAGAATAGTGTGAGAGGCAAAAATCATGCTAGGGAAAACAACATTATAAAGGGGGAGTATCCTCAATATCTAACTTCTTAGGTTAAATTCTATGATTTTTACTGTAATTCTAGGACTATAACCTATACGTATACTTAACCTTAGGGACATCCCTAGACATACCTTAGAAATATCTCTAGGGATCTCACTAATGTTTTCGCATCCTAGTTTCCAAAGGTTGACTAAACCTTTCCTCTGATACCAACTATAACGACCCATACATTACATACATTGTTAATACTTCAAAATTGAAGCATACTTATTACAACATATAACAAAACCACGAAAGGACCGTATAGGTATAGTGTCTTTAGAAACTGGGAAACATAAACAACTGGTTCATAAAGCATCAAATTTGCCTCCCACTTATTTCATCATATCTAGAGTCCCTTTTTGGCATATCCTACTTAATAACCTTCTTCCTGACCTGGGGAAAGAAAACATAAAAAAGGGTGAGCTCAAACGCTCAGTAAGGGTAAACAAACGAAATATCAATCACATCGTATACACAAGCACATAACTTTTGGAAATATTAACCTGCAAAAGAGATCTTAATTTCATAACATGGGATAAATCATGGCAGTGAAATGTAATCACAATAATCATAACTTAAAACATGAAACTTTGTCGCATACACACATAATCATAGATAATCATTTCTTGTTAGTCAAGACTCATTGCCAAGACTATCTTAGTGGACAAAGTCCCTTTCTGAACCGAGTCACCCTCGTTTCAGTCCTGTTTCACTGAACCGGTATAACCTACCATTCCAGCCATGTCTATCTCATGAGATATAAAATCTTTACCCAATGCATTGGAGTGAGATATAGGTCCCACCCATCTCATAATTATACCATTCTTATGTGTGCCACAAAATCATAAACCATACATCCTAGCATAACCCATGTAATAAAAATGGGAATCTTAAACATCATGACATCATAAAACAATTCATATAAGATAAAGGAATTCATAAAAATAATTCCATCACAACATAGTCAAATCAATGTAATAATAGGGATAGAAACAGAACCATTTATTATCTTATATGGAAAATAATTTTGATAAAACACTTGAACTCCATTCTGGAGGAAAATATCCTTTCTTCTTCAAAAACACTTTTCCTTTCATAACATATCATATAATTCTAAACTAAAATAAGTTGATTAAAAATAAACGTGAAAACTTGTAAAGGAATCTTCTTGGAAATAATGTTTTAAAAATCCATTCATGCCGCATAAGTAAAAAAACATTCTTCGCGTACTTTTGTCGGAAAAGTTAAAAAGTATCTCTTACGAAAAAATGACAAAAGATTCCTTTCATATCCTTTACTAAAAAACTCACTGAAGGGTAAAATTGGATTTAAAAAATTGTAGGTGGATGGAAATAAAATTACATATTGAAGAAACATGGATGTGGATGATAAAATACACCCCAGTAAATACCAAAGTATAGACAATCTCGGATAAAAATGAGATTGTGATATTTCCCTTACCTTAGGTCCGACTTGCTTTGTAAGTGTCTGAACCTCCTGTATAATGATTTAAATAATGTTATTGACTTATTCCAGAATCATACTTATTTTTATGATATCATATATGGTCATATTCTTAGCTTCTTAGTAGTAATATTTCATTGTTACTTGTTATTCGGGTGTTTATAACTTTTTGTTCTTATGCGTGTTTGGTCGAATAAATTCTTATTATTTTCTTTAGGTTATAGATACCTCATTTACATAATGGTATTAGTGTAATATATATCATATTCATTCATTCAAGTCAATTATATAATCATTATGAAATGAAGATCATGTAGAACGAGTCGCATCACATCGTGGAGACGGTATTCCGTACGTACGCACGAGTGATGATATCGTTCCTATGATCGTGGAATTGTATTGGAGTATATGTATACTATTTCAGAATCAATATAAATTTATAATAGTCATATATAGTCATTATTTACACCATTATACCCATCCATGTAAGGTGGTGGTGGAAAATAGATTACACCACGGCGTGGAGACGATATTTCGTACGTACACACGCATGGTGATTTCTTTTTCCCTAGGATGGATAGATGGTGAAATAGGGTTGTTTCATACTTATAATAAAATATCAGTATATGAGTGATACTGATGTTATTACTTCATAATTAAACAACTAAAGAAGAAGAAGTCGAAGAAGAAATAAAGATGAAAGAATCGGTAACGGACATTACCTCTTCTTTGAAGTGCTTCTTTGAGACCTTCTTTTAGGGAACTAAAATTGGTCTTTGAAGAAGAACAGGACCTCTAGGATGTTGCTAGTGAAGTGGAGAAGAGAATTGGCAGGGGTTTTCCGAGCTTGAAGGCTCAAAGTTGTGTGAGGAAGAGAGGGAGGAGGTGTCCTTTTATAAGGGAGGAGAGGGGCACCTTTGGAATAACTAAAAATATTATTTTATTATAAAGTCAAGTTCGGTTTTAAATAGCTCCAAATTGATTTATTTCGAGGATAAGGTGGGTATGGGTCTAAATTATATCATCCAATATAATTTAGACAAGTTTAGGTTCCTACTTTAACCTTATCATTTAGATTTAACATTAAGTTAAATAATTTTACTTTTACTGTGTCTTCTTGTGTTCTTACACTATAAGTTTAATAAACATACAATAAGAAGCCAAAAGAACCCCAAATTGTTTATTATTAATATATATAACCTTATCTAAGTCATTTGGCCGAACCTTAGATTTTTGGGAATAAAATAACAATTAATAATATTATATTTGTTTTAAAAACTATTTTATGTCAATTTTGACACTATTTAGTAATTGATTTTTTTGAAACTTATAACAGAATGATAAGTTCGAAAAAAGTTAATTAAATCAACAATAACATATCATATTAACCTAGAAAATTAGTGGAATTCATAAAAAGTCTCAAATTATATTTATTTGGGTATTTATAACATCAATTACGTCAATATTTCATTAATAAGATAATTACTTCATCATCGTTGTGTCATAAATAAATTAAATTATTTAATGTCTAAAAATTACAAATAAAATACCATTATGTAGGAAATCGTTTTATCTTTCTAATGAATATTTATAGTATAATTTATCTTATGTATAACCCCATATTAAAAATGATTTAGTAAATAAACTTTGATTTTAACTCTTTTAACCCTTCTTTAAATAAATTAATAATAAATGTCCTAATCTAATCCAAGTGGGCCTAAATGGTCATATTGTATTCCTAAGGTTGTCTTTGGTCGAATTACACTTGTCCAATATAATTAGTACATGTGTTAGGGTAATAATAATATCATTTTTACCCTTAATTACCCTATTTACTTTTAACAGTGGTAAAGAAAAGTCAAAAGTTACTATTCACCAAAAATTATTTTCATCTCATTGAACCACATTTTAGTTCTTGATATTAACCGTGTCTCTCGGATTTTTGAAATTCCACTCACAGAAGCAGTGAAATTAAGTTTTATGAAAAATTCAGTTTTTTTAACTACCACTTAGTGGTTTAACTATTCATCAAAAAATGAACGTTTCCAGAAAAATACAAAAAAATGGGTCTAAGCTATATTTGATATTATGAATTCAAAAATGATGTCTATTTTACCAAATTCAAAACATTTCAGTTACATTAATTAATTTAAAAATTAATTCTCGTCGTCAAAACAAATAGCGTGTTTTTGAGAGATAATAACTATCAAAAGATTGACACTTGTTTATGTCTGGTTTAAATGTGAAATTACATCCAATGACCAACATTGTATTAAATTGTAAAACATATATTCTAAATATACTTTAAAACCACTCAAATTAATAATTTATCACTATTAATTATTTCTATTAAAAAAATTTGTTTTTAATTAAAATTTAGTAATTTTCACTATTCATCAGAATATGAAAGTTATCGGAAAAGTACCAAAATTTCACCCTAAGCTAATTTTAATATTCCGAATCCAAAAATGAATTCCATTTTGAAAAACAAAATTTACAAAATTTCAAAAAGTGGTTATTACTATTCATAACGGCTAGTTTTAATAATATTTTAATAGCATATTGTTGATTAGCGAAACATGGTGTTGCGTACAACACATGCTATCGTGGAAGGTCGCGATTGCGTGTAATTCAAGCCAGGTCAGAGATGTGTGTTGTGAAAGCTTCTTTTGGTGTAGCGTATAACACAAGACATTAATGAAATTTAAAAAAAATATTTTTCATAAAATCTCGGGGTGTTACACAAATGATGTGACATCTCCTCTTAAACCTCACAAATAAAAATTATGCTGTTTTTTGTGATTTCAAGTCATTCTGATGTCGTTTGGTATGCATTTGACCGTTAAACACATGTTTTGGCCATTTCGGAGTGCATTTTCGGCCATCACAGTCACACGACACCTCTGATTAACGTGCTGTCTGGCTGACCATTTCACAGTTCACCCATAATTTTTTTCATCCGATTTCATGGCATTCTGAGGTCGTTCGACTGGTTTTGACCACCATACACGCACTTTTCAATCGCACAAAACACCTAAAAACACATATTCAGTCGTGTCGTGCAAACCCCTCATCCAAAAGATTTTTTGTCTTTTCATACACATCAAGAATAATAATTAGGGTTTTTTCATGTGATTTCAAGTCATTCTGATGTCATTAGGTATGTATTTGACTGTAAAACACATGTTTTGGCCATTTACGACACGTAGAGTGCGTTTTCGGCCACCGCGGTCACACAAAACCTCCGATTGAAGTTCCGTCTAGCCGACCATTTCACAATTCACCCACCCTTTTTTTGTTTGATTTCATGGCATTTCGAGGTCACTCGACCGGTTTTGACCACCCCACGCACGCTTTTCAAGCACGCCAAACACCTAAAAACACATATTCAGTTGGGATGTGAAAACCGTGCATTCGAATGATATGTCTTCTCCTCGTACACCTCACAAATAAAACTTAGGGTGTTTTGTGTGATTTCAAGTCATTCCAATGTCATTCGGTATGCATTTAACTGTTAAACGCATGTATTGGCCATTTACGACACGCGGAGTGCATTTTCGGCTACCGCGGTAACATGACACCTCCAATTGACATGTCATCTAGCCAACCATTTAAAATTTAACCCACTATTTGTTTTCGTCTGATTTAATGGAATTCTGAGGTCGTTCGGCTGGTTTTGACCACCCCAAGCATGCTTTTCAAGCACACCAAACTCCTAAAAAACACATATTCAGCCGTGCCGTGAAAACCATGCGTCTGAATAATGTTTTGTCTCCTCATACACATAACAGATAACAATTAGGGTGTTTTCGTGTGATTTTACATCATTCTGATGTTGTTTGGTATGCATTTGACTGTTAAACGCATGTTTTGGCCAATTACGACACATTGAGTGCATTTTCAACCACTGTGATCACAAAACACCTCCGATTGATGTGCAGTCTAGCCGACCATTTCACAATTAACCCACTTTTTGTTGTCGTCCGATTTCATGGCATTCTGAGGTCGTTCGGCCGGTTTTGACAACCCCACGCATGCTTTTAAAGCGCACCAAACACCTAAAAAACACATATTCAGAAGTGTTGCACAAACCGCACGTCCGAATGACGTTTTGTCTCTTAAAACACCTAACAAATAATAATTAGGGTGTTTTCGTGTGATTTCAAGTCATTCTGAAGTAGTTCGGTATGCATGTGACCGTTAAACGCATGTTTTGGCCATTTACGACATGCAGAGTGCATTTTCGGCCACTGCGGTCACACGACACCTCTGATTGACATGTCGTATGGCCGACCATTTCACAATTCACCCACCCTTTATTTTCATCTGATTTCATGGAATTCTGAGGTCGTTCAGCCGGTTTTGACCGCCCCACTCACGCTTTTCAAGCGCGCCAAACACCTAAAAAACACATATTCAGTCGTGTCGCACAAACCGCACATTTGAATGACGTGTCATCTCCTCATATACCTCAAAATTAAATATTAGGGTGCTTTTGTGTGATTTTAAGTCATTTAGATGTCGTTAGATATGAATTTGACCGTTAAACGCATGTTTTGGCCATTTACGACACGCGGAGTGCGTTTTCGGCCATCGCTGTCACACGACACCTCTGATTGACATTTCGTCTTGCCGACCATTTTATAGTTCACCCGCCCTTTTTTCGTCTGATTTAATTGCATTTTGAGGTCATTCTGCTGATTTTGACCACCCCATGCACACTTTTCAAGCGCACCAAACACCCAAAAAACACATATTCAGTCATGCCACGCAGATCGCGCATCTGAATGATGTGTCGTCTTTTTTTTACACCTCACAAATAATAATTAGGGTGTTTTCGTGTGATTTCAAGTCATTTTGATGTCGTTAGGTATGTATTTGACCGTAAAACACATGTTTTGGCCATTTACGACACGCAGAGTGCGTTTTCGGCCACCATGGTCACAAGACATCTCTGATTGACATGATGTCTAGCCAAAAAATTTACAATTCACCCACCCTTTGGTGTCATCTAATTTCAGGGCATTCGGAAATCGTTCGGCTGGTTTTGACCACCCCACGCATGGTTTTCAAGAGCGTCAAACACCTAAAAAACACATATTTAGTCGTTCCGCACAAACCGCGCATCCGAATGAAATTTTTTATTTTTTTATACCTCACGAATAATAATTAGGGTGTTTTCGTGTGATTTGAAGTCATTATGATGTCGTTGGGTATGTATTTGACAGTAAAACACATGTTTTGGCCATTTACGACACCCAGAGTGCGTTTTCGACCACTACGGTAACATGACACCTTCGATTGACATGTCATATAGACGACCATTTCACAATTCACCCACCCTTTGTTATCGTCTGATTTCATGGAATTTCGAGGTCTTTCGACCAGTTTTGACCACCCCACACATGCTTTTCAAGTGCTCCAAACACCTAAAAAACACATATTCAGTCATTCCGTACAAACCACGCATCTGAATGACGTGTTGTCTCCTCGTACACCTAAAAAATAATAATTAGGGGTTTTCGTGTGATTTCAAGTCATTTTGATGTCATTCTCCATGTATTTGACTGGTAAATGCATGTTTTGGCCATTTATGACACGCGGAATGCATTTTCGGCCACCATGATCACACGACACCTCCGATTAATGTGAAGTCTAGATGAAAATTTTACAATTCACCTACCCTTTGTTTTCATTTGATTTCATGGAATTTCGAGGTTGTTCGGCCGGTTTTGACCACCCCACGCACGCTTTTCAAGCACACCAAACACCTAAAAAACATATTCAGTTGTGCCATGAAAACCACACATCTGAATGATGTGTCATCTACTCATACACCTCACGAAGGACCCATGGATCGTTGTGTTAATGTATCTAGGAAATCTGAATACGTTTGGTTGGTTTTCTATATGCCAGTTGTTTTTACTTGAAATGGTGTCCATTTTAATCAAAAGAGAGACATTTAAAGTGATATCGGCCACACCGTGACTTGGATTTATGTGGGTTTGTCTTATATATGTCTCAAATGACCATTTAATCATTTTCCTAAAGTATCAACACAATCCAAATTCTTTTGGTCTGTTTCTCTTATGTCAGTTGTTGTTTTCACTTAAAATGTTGTCCATTTCAAATCAAAGTGAGACCCTTTGAGTGATACTGGTCACATCGTGTCTCAGATTGAAGTGGATTTCACTCATACCCATCAAAAATTACCAATGTATTATTTTCCTAATTTATCAACACAATCTGAATGCATTTTATTGGTTTTCCATATGTCAGTTGTTGTTCTCGCTTAAAATATGGTTCATTTCAAATAAAAGTGAGACACTTTGAGTGGTACCGGCCACACCATGCCTCGAATTGATGTGGGGTTGACTCCTACACGTCAAAAATATCCCATGGATCGTTGTACTAAAGTATCAACAGAATCTGAATATGTTTGGTCCATTTTCCGTATGTCAGTTGTTGTTTTCACTTAAAATGTTGTCCATTTCAAATAAAAGTGAGACACTTTGAGTGGTACCAGCCACACCATGCCTTGGATTGATATGGGGTTGAGTCTTACACATCAAATATAAAACATGGATCTTTTTCCTAAAGTATCAACACAATCAAAATACATTTGGTCGGATTTCTATATGCCAGTTGTTTTTACTTAAAAGGGTGTCCATTTTAAAAAAAAGAGAGACACTTTGAGTGATACCAGCCACACTGTGCTTTGGATTGAGGTGGGGTTGACTCTTACACGTCACATATGACTCATGGATCATTTTCCTAAAGTATCAACATAATTAGAATGTGTTTGGTCAATTTTTCGTATGCCAGTTAGGAAAATCATGCATCAACAGGGATAATATCTTATACTAAAACTATAGACATTGTTCATGATGTGCATCCCCTGGTGCATGGTTAAGGAAAATAATGGAAATTGCTTCTAATATACTTCCCTATGTGGTTGGTAGATACCTTTTGGGATGGACTTAAATTTTTTACTAACCGTGATGCATTGTGTTTTTCTACGCCGATCGGGGTTCCGAGCTCCGAAAAAGCCCAATAAGCCCCATAAACCATTATAAAATCATTAGGCCTCCATATTTGGTAAAAAATAAAGATTTATACTAAATTAAAAAATATCCACACCAGAGTGAAAAACTACGTTCAAAAATAAAGAGTTATACAGATTTCCAAAATGTAATGGATATGTCTTCCCCTGATCACCATCACCATCACCACTGTCATCATCAGCCTCATCCTCGCCGCCATCTCTGTCCTTGTCGTCATCCTTGTCATTGTCCCCATGCTCCTCCATGGCCCCATCCTTGACCTCGGCCCCATCCTCGCCCTCATCCTCATCCTCATCCTCACCCTCATCCTCTTCATCATCCTCTTCATCACCAGGAACGTCATCTTCTTGACCTCCACTTGAACTGCTGCCTAGTGCATTGGATAATGCACCCATCGACGACATATATGTCTGAAAAGCCGTGCCAGCCTCTGGTGGAAGTGATGAAGATAAATCTTTGATTAGTTTCATAAATTCCTTCTCCCTTGTTGGAACCTTTTCTTCAAACTCTGTGACCCTTTTATCAGACTGTCTTGCATGCTCCTTGACATGTTCCAACTCGATGGTACTAGAATGGATACCTGGAGAGGACCAATACCTCTTCAGGACTAAATTCTTACCAGGTCAGCAGCGTACTCGACCAGAGTGATCATCTCCCAAAATCTAATATAAATGATCTTGTGGCCCTAAATTGTTAGGCTCTTGGGCATCAAGGGCCTCTAAATAATCTTGTTAAAAATATTAATAGATTATTAAATTTCAAAATAGACAATAAACTTTGAAATAAACAAATTAAAACTTACAATATTTTCTTGTGTCGGTTCATTAACTGCAGTTCCATCTTTTTTCCTTCTACTCGAGCAAAACAATTTTTCTCGAGGGAGACATCCTTCAATATTCCATTTGTGATTCTGTAATGACATTGAAACAATATAAAGTGAAAGTATAATCATATATTCAATATTCAATAAATCACATAATTTATGTAGGAAACAATAAAAAGGGAAAGTCCTAAATAAAAATTATAAACAACTATATCGTACCAACTGCCTCTCATGATTTGACTTAGTAGTGCGCCCCAAAGTGTGGAGTTATTGCTTTGAATCAATGTTTTTTTAGAAGATTCCTAAATAATGTTTAATAATAAATAAGATAATATTAATGCAAAATATGAATACTTTCATTTAAATACCTCAAATGGGATTAATACCTTAAATTTGGAAGTCTCCCAATGGGTAATCATTTGGCGATATTGCTCTATCGACAGTCATCCACGATAGGTATTGTCTCCAACTCCGTGCCCACTCTATCACACTATCCAACATACAACTCATGCTTATAAGCTCTCCAAAGCTCTCCTAGCTCCTTTAAACGTGTTGTTCGTGCACCTTCTCCATCATAAAAGTTAAACCAAAGATGACACCCAATAGATTTATTCATATCAATACAAAAAATACTAAATTAAATCCAATAGATTTTTTACCCATATTTTTTCCCACACATTATCCTTGACTTCGTGTGGTAGATGTCTCCAAGAGAGAGGGCTGGCTAGAATGATGTCGGAGTGTTTGGCTAGTGTCTCCAAGAAACCTCAACATTCCTACCCAGATTTATCAATCATTTGTCCATAATCATTGTATTCAACCATCAACTATGTCTGGCGGTTCCATACCGCACGCAAGTGAGTATGCCCCCTCCCACGCCTCCTATCAGTAGATGAATCTTTTATTAAAGAAAAGAATATCAGTACAAGTTATAATAAAAATAAATTTTGGTATAAAAATTTGTTAGAGTTATATAAATATACCTATGGTAGTTGGATCAATGGGTGTCACTGGATGTGCAAAAGCTAAAGGAATATCCTGTATAGGTAGAGTGTCCCTCAGTGTACGCTCTTCATCCACATACTGTGTCAGAGAAGGAGTCGAAGAAGGTGGAATACAATAGCTTGGAGATAATGAACTAGAAGAAAAAGATGATGGAACAGACGTTTGGCCAACCGGTAGTGTAAACATCAGAAGCCTAAATATCCCATGCATCCCTAAAGACACACCCGGATCAAAATGGGGTGTAGAAGATAAGCCTGTGGTAGGGTCATAATCCAATCAGTTACGACCAGTGGATTGTCTAACTATCACACCACGAGCCCTCATACCACCAGCCTCAGTACCGGGACCACCAGATTATCATCTAACTCTGACACCACCCCCTCCTACCACCATCCTCTATACTGGGATCAATATCAGGCTCCTCGTTGAATATCTCTCATCTAGGGGGTCGATCCTAAAAAAGTTTAACACAAAATTAAACACATGATATTATAAGTTATTGAAATATATAAATTTGAAATAAAACACTCACAGTAGGGTTGATTGGAGGAACGCCCATATGTGTCATGTGATGATTATTTTCTGTCATCTTTTTCTATTGCATCTCTTCAATGGGTTTCATTTCCTATAATGAAAACAAATATGGATGTAATTAGAAACAGATAACTAATGAGTAACCCAAAAAACAAAATATAGAAAAACCATTCTGATAAAAAAATATAAATAAAGAGAAAATTTATGGTGGTTTGAAGATAAGTACTAGGATACACACTCTGAATGATGTAGGTGAAACATGTAGGTGAGAACACGACTGTATGATTCTATATATTTCCCACCACCACTTCAGGTTCACAATCAACTATGATAATTGAGCTATTGGATTCATCATAAATAATAATCGAATTTCTTCCAAATGCATTAGGGATAGTGTCAACTTCATCATCACCATCATCAAAAACATGTCAGGGATTTTCTTCAATAATTATAATGAGTTTAGAATGACGATGATCTTTGACATAAAAAACTTGTTTCTCCATTGATTCCAATACATATGGTTCATCGGTGGCAAGAGTGCAAGTCATGTCAATAACTCAAAATCCACAATCATCAATAAAGGTTCTTTGCCTCTTCATTGAATAAAACCATTTATATTTCATCATCATGACCCGACCATGCGAGTAATAACCCAAAATTATTATTTTCCTCACGACTCCATAATAAGCTACATTTTCAGAATGAGTTCTATTATCTGATGAAATGACATAACATTCTGTTATGGCAGTTAGCATAACACTATCGTGTTGTGTTCTCATGTTTCTTTCTCATTCAGGGATAATAAATGTGTATCCATTGATCACAAGTTATTTATAAACACGAACCATGGTATTAGGACCAAAAGCCAAAGAACTTATTTCCTCAAAAATAGAGTCTGCAGGCAAACTTGATACCTAAAATATAAACAAATGGTAAACTTAATTAAATATTATTTTTATTTAGTTATTACATTAATATTTTTACCTTCAATTTCAACAAAGTGGAAAACCCTTTTCTATGCAAAGTCTCTTTCCTTCTCAAAGATAAAAAATGATGCTTTCTATATATCAATTCTTTATGTTCCCTGTAGACAAAAATAATAATAGTTTAACAAATATTTAAAATTACAAGAGATAAGATAAGAGATACATGTACAATTTACATACTTTATATACTCATCGAACAAATCACAATTGAACAATAATGTGCGATGTGCCATCTCTCGCTCTTCATGGCTTAATATCATCAATGTAAATGATCCCAGAATTCCTCCTGTATGAGGAAGTGATGGAAAAATGGGTTCAATTTTCTCATATTGTTCTTCTTCATTACTCATTGGTCTGTTTATTCTCGTAGTAAGATCAGACCAATACATTGAGAACAAATCCATACATTCTTGAGTCAAGTAACCGTTCACAATAGAACCTTTGGAATAATTCATGTTATGAACTTATGATTTCAATGTGTACATGTTTCTTTCAGTTGGATACATCCAACAGAAAGCAATGGGTCCTCCAAGAAGTATTTCAGTCAGAATATGGACATGCAGATGCAACATGCATGTAAAAAATAATGGAGGGAATATTTTTTCTAACTCGCACAAAATTAATGGTGTCACTGCCAACAGTTTTTTCAAGAAGAATTTGGAAAACTTCTTAGCACAATGATCTCTAAAAAAATAGCACAACCAAATAACTGAGACTCTTACATTATTTGACAAGAGATGACGGATTGCTATTGGAATCAACTCAATAAAAAGGACGTGATAATGATGAGTCTTCAAAGATTTCAACTTCAACACTTTTTTGTTGACCCGTTTTGATATATTTCTCGAATAGTCATCAGGAACTTTAATAGTCTCTAGCACTTCTAGAAATTGATTTATTTCAGCAGGTGTCATCACATAAGAAACACATGAAACTTTCCATTTATTTTCACTGATACAGACAGGATGCAATTCTGGTATGATCCCCCAATCTGCCAATTCATGCCAAGATCGCAAATTATCTTTTTTCTCCCCCTTGACATATAGAAGAATCAAAAGTAACATTTCACATATATTCTTTTTAATGTGCATTATGTCTAAGCAATGACGTAACAGGTTGGTTGACCAATACGACAACTCAAATAATATACTCTTCTTCTTCCAATTTTAACAGGTATTATTGGAAACATTTTCCCTCTTTCTAGATTTAATTACACCCTTCCCAAATGAATAACTGAAATCTTTCAATTCATTAAGCTCATCAGTTCCAGACATATGCTGAGGTGTATCGTCAGTCTCTATGGTATTTTCAAATCTTCGACGATTGTTTCTATATGGATGGTTCATTGGAAAAAATCTTCAATGTCCCAAAAAACTAAAACTACCATGATATTTCAGTCTTATCGAGCAAGTATTCTTCATACAAATATGACCTGAAAATTTTCTTTTTGTCCTCCATCAAGACATCATTTCATAAGCAGGAAAATCATTGATCGTCCACAAAAGAACAGCACACATCTGAAATATGTCTTTTGAACATGAATCGTATGTGGGCACACCCATATCCCAAAGAAGTTTCAACTCTTTTATTAAAGGTTTCATGTATACATCTATATCATTGTCAGGATCATAAGGGACAAATATTAGTATACTCAAGAAAGTTTAAGGCTTTTTAATACACAACCATTGGGGAAGGTTATAAATGTGTATGAAAATCGGCCATTTGATGTGTGAAGTAAGCATCTGCCCAAATGGATTAAAACCGTCACATGAAAGACCAAGTCTCACATTACACATGTTGGATGCAAATTCAGGATTTCGAGCATCAAATCTCTTCCATGAAAATCCATCTGTAGGGTGAACTAACTCTTCATTATTCTTTTTTCTCTTGGTTTTATGCCATCACATTTTTACTGATATTTCATCAGACATGAAAAGGTTATGTAATCTTGAGATCAATGGAAAGTTCCACATCACTTTTTGTGGCACACGAGATGGTGTTCCATCATCTTTTGGCTTCCATCGGGAGGCTCCACATTTGATATAATCATTTCTTTCAGCAGTTTCCTCCCAAAACAATCTGCAATCATTCAGGCAAGCATTAATTTTTTTTTGAGAATCGAAGTTCGTCAACTAACTTCCATGCCATATAGTGGTTTGAGGGAATATCTGCATCATCTAGAATTAAGTCCTTCAAGAAGATAAGAATGTAATCGATTTCATAATTTGAAATCCCATACATAGTTTTCCCATGAAACAATCAAATTAAAAATTCCAGCTTTTTTCATTTTACAACATTGCTGATATACTGGAGTCATCGCAGCATCATTAAATTTTTTCACCCTATCAACATCATCATTTTCATTGGAAACATCATGTGTGGTTGTATAGAAATCTTATTGGCTGGACATCCTTTCCTTCTCATGATGCCGAATAAATAGAAACCGATAATATATCAAACTCTCCAATTCAGTCTTATCATTTGGATCATCAACATTTTGAGATTCCATTTTCTCTCCATTGTGATACCACACATAATAGTTTGTTTGGAAACCATATTTTTTTATATGATAGCTAACTGCTTCCGGACTCAACCAAGGAATTCAAACACAATTAGAACATTGGCAGTGTATGCGACCACTATCTGAAGCCTTGTCAAATGAAAAATATAAAAATATGTTCAAATTATTTTGAAAATCTGTTGAAACCCGATCAGTTTCGTACATCCAACTTATGTCCATTCTGTAAAAAAATTGCAATAAGTTATTTCAAAGAAATTAAATAATATTGAAGTTCAATAAAAAAATATTTAGGTAAATGAAAATTGTTTACTTTATATAGAAGAATAACTGACACATTACTCTATATGAGAATCATATTAAGAAACACAACAAATTAAAGTGTATATAAGAAAATAAGATACAGAATTTATAATGCCTATATTCAAGGATTACCCAGTAAGATATTGGAAGTGGATCAAGGAATACATAATACTTAAGGGTATTGTTGGGAGTACATGAGTTTTATACTTTAACTTCTTCAAGGAGATCAGGATGAGGATTAGGATGATGATCACATCGAAATTAGTTATGGCCTCATCAAGTTTCACCTTAACCATGGATTAAAGGATCCTATGTTTGGGTCCATAGATCATAGGTTGGTAGGGTGTATTCATTTAATCATGTCCCAATCGATTTTGGAGAGAGAACTTCAATAGTTATAGGTATGTATTTGATTAGAAACACCTATAAAAAGGATATCCAGGAATTGTGACATCTCAAACCAGGATGCCACTCATTAGTGACCTGAACCCAGATGGCCACATGGCCTCAAGCACATCTACCAAAATTCCAAATGTTATTGACTAATAGTGACAGCCTTTGTTGTGTCTGGGGGAGAAATTCCCTCATTACCTAAGTTGTACAATTTTAATATTATCAGTTAATCAGTGGACGAAATATAAACATGGGAAAATATTGGAAATGGATGAAAATAACCAAATCAATAATACCAACTAATAACAAAATCATAAATTCAATGATGGTAATGTATGTCAAGTATGAAGAATAAAAACATAGTTACAACTAGTAGGAAGTATTACTATACAAGAGGCTCAATAAATTCTAAAATTCGACTGAGCTTCTTAATCTACAACCCAATCATCTACAACATGCTCCATCCTATGTCATGTGAGTAGTCATGCATCTGTAAAATGGTGATTCCCCTAATCTAAACATATAATCATGTAGTTTATCCAGGTACCCAATGGAATCTCTAACAATGTGTGAGATACAATTCATGTAGGTGACCACTAAAAGGTCTATAACTATCCAATATATTTATATAACATTTTAATATAATTATATGATAAATTAATGTTACAACTAAAAAAATATAAAAGTGTTTTATATGGTTTCGGATAAAAAATATAAAAGGGTTTTCTAGGTTAAATCAAAACAGAAAAAAAAACAGATACACATCAAAATCAAAACTTAAAACTGAAATATTAGATTGATAACAATAAAAATAAGGTACCACTTAAGAAAATACCTAATTTGGGATGGTTCGTATGATGATTTAGAATCTTGAATGGGGGAAGCTGAGATTCCAACCGTTCGAATGGAGGAATCGAGATGAACCCGAGAGAGGTGATGTCCGAATGGGGGAGAGGTGCTCTAATTGTAGGGGAGAGGTGTCGTCCGAATGGGGGAGAGGTTCTCGATCGTGGGGGAGAGGTGAATTAGGGTTCTGTCCAAATGGGGGAGAGGATAAGGGCCATGCGGGGATATTGGGGAAAACCTTTACCAACGGTTTTTAAAAACTATTGGTAAAGGGGGGGGGGGGGTTTAGACCCCTTTACCAACGGTTCACTAGAACTGTTGGTAAAGGGTGTCCAGCACCCGGTTTTACCAATGGTTTAAGCAAACTATTAGTAATACTCTTATATACCAACAGTTTAAGAAAACCACTGGTATATATGTGTTGGGAAAAAACCCTATTCCATTAGTGTATGTAAAGAAAATTCTTTGAACCTGGTACGCAACATGAATGGAGTACACGTCCTGTAAAGGTTACATTCCCTATAATAATAAAAGATTGGTTTTAATAAAAATATGACAAGTTTTTCAGTGTACGTTATCCCAGCAGATTGAACAATGTGTAATTGGGTTACACACCATGTAAATTTCATAATTTGGGGATTTAGGGTGTTGTATAGTTTAGTTTTCATTCATTCCTCTACATCATTCTTCCCTCTCAACCTAGAGCTCTCTTTTGATGATTTTGGGAGTATCCATTCAATACAAATTGATTCGTTTCGTGGTTGATCACCACTACAGTTAGATTTTATCTCTCTAGGTGAGTAATCCTTTCTAATTATTTGTTGATTTGATCATGGTAGTGTTGTAGGATTTAGGTATTAGATATATTGACCCATGGTGATGTTTCTTCATGATTATCTCTAGATCTTTTGTGCGATCTTGTAAAGGGGGTGCTTAATTTTTTGGTTGTGGTAAGGCAGGTGTGCATTTTTTAGGTATTTATTATTTCTTCTTCTCCACCAACCATTTTTTTAAATGGAATCAATTATTAGATGAAAGGATCAATTTTAGGTCCTTTTTTTGGTTTCTTTCATTTGGTGGATTTTGTTGTTGGTATGTGTGGCCCGAGTTTTGAGGTATGTGGTTTCATCTCTATCATATGTTTGTGAACTCCATTTCTCTTGTTTTATTAAGGTATTTTATTAAAATAAATTCCGTGATATTACTAATATTTTTTGTGTGTGTGGAACTGGTTTTTTATAAAATATTATTTACACCTATTTTGGGAAAATGGAAAGGGTTTTGAAAGAATTTTGAAATGTTTTTGTGAAATGATTCTCGAAGAATGCAATAATGAAATTCTTTGATGAGTTTATTTAGAAAATATACCATATGGTAAGCATTGGGGACTTAGGTTGAAGTTATAGTAATATTTTCAGTCCACTTTTGTGGGGTTTTTCACAATGGACTTTCCTCTGCTCCATGGGCTTATTGTTCTAGGAACTTGTTAGACCTATTGGGGTGTTCACTTTATGGGGTGTTACTTTTCTCTCTAGACTCGATGAATATATATATATATATATATATATATATATATATATATATTGGATTTATGAATATGAAATTTTCTATGTTAGGTATGAGTGTACTGGCTATTCTAACCTAGTGTGATCCTTGACATGATGTTACATGTGCTTCGTATTTTTTTATATAGTTTTTAATTATACTTCTAGGGTTTTGATATCTTATTTGATACATGTTTTTTCTTGAAATTATATATCTTTTTTTATTTATGAATATAAAATGATTTCAAACTGATTTACCAGATTTACTTGGAAATGTGGAAAAAGGGGAAATTAATCTTTTTTCTATGCTTTTGATATAAAAATTGTTACACTGTTATCATTACTTGTTTTCTTTAAAGTTGAGTATTCTTGGATTATTTTTCACAGACTTGATATGGAACACATCAGCGGAACCCTACCGAGACTATTATCTCACAACATACATACCCCCTATATGGTGCATAGAAAGGGGTATATCTTTCGATGTAGGGAAAGGAAAGGCTCCACAATGTGGCAGTGAGGTTTTCTGTCAGATGGGTTTTGGGTATCTTGTTGTGAGATAGTGAGATTATACCCCCATTATCACATGGAGTTTTTGTAGATGTTTTTTGGTTTTACAGTCCTTTATAGATGGACTTTTCACTTGAAGATTGTTTTCTACCTTTTTCATTTGTAACACTTCTAATGTTCTTTATCTGTTTTGGAATATATTTTTATCTTTTATTATGTCTCTATGTTATGTATATATATTCCATGTTATTGATTTATGTTGTGAAAAATCATTTCCTCTATTTATTTTTTTATGTCTAGGTGCTAATCGTCAACCCATTGGGATCAAGAACGCCCTTATGGTATTTAAAGAATCAGTTCAAGTACCAGTTTGGGAGGGTATTTAGGTTGTTTAATTAATAATTGATATTATAGGTGGTATTTTCGCAGTATTCCTTGTCTTGGGACGTTTGGTAGAATGGAAATAAGATTTTTATGACCTAAGAGGTATATTACGGTGAGTGATAGGCCATATCTTTCCATGAAGAGACACAAGTTACCATGGGATGTTGGGTTGGGTGTATCTTATTTTTATTTCTTGACTTTAATCTTAGTTTCTATTAATGATTTTCTGGTTTTAAGTGAGATTATTCCATTGTTTGATAATTTATTCTATTTTAGTGTGTTATGATATCCCTCTGAGACATGTTATGTGGGTTCATTGGGTGGGTGTAGCTAACGATCCTCGAGGGAATCCTATAATGGATCATAACTTTATCGAGGCTATCTTGCGATTAATTCATTATATAGACCCGAATGTACCGCAAGTTCATAACACAGTTGTTGAGGTATACTCAGGTTCTATATGAGATAAAGATTAATCACAAGAGTTCTTGCAGGAGAATCCACCATCCTTTAAATATATGAATGAACCTCAAGATATAGAGGATTGGATTGAATGTATAACCCCTGTCCAAATTAGGTTTCACTGAGATGGGGAGAATCAGTGGTACCCTTGTTTTATTAATATTTATCCTTTTAAATTCAACCTCATTAACTTGTTAAGGTTCTCGATCTATTCAATAGTTTCTATCAAACTCACTGATAGCCCAACTAGGTTAAATACCCTTAGAGGGGGGTGAATCAAGTATGATAAATTGAAAAAACTACCCAATAAAATCTTGTGTCGCCATTAAAAAATCTATTCTCTCTCTTTTCGGTAGTGATGTATGAATAGAAATGAAATCATGCACAATACATATCAATTTTACATGGTTCACCCTTATTGGGATAAATCTAATGATTAAACAAGGGAAATGTTCCAATAAACCAAATCCACTAACCCTCACTATCAAAATAAGCTTCATGCTAGATCAATTCTATGCCTATGATCATTGCCTTAACAATTTTTATGGATCCCAATGGTCACTCCCTCAATATATAGTTATATGGATCACTTCCATTGGAAAGGATCACATTCTTCCTCTTTCTTTTCTCACTACTCTAGAAAGGTTTCAAGAACAATTTATAGACATATAGGTCCCTTCATTAGAAATAATGAATGCATCATAAATTGTAGGTAGATGATCTATTTAAGTCTCACTGTAATCCACTTGATGAATACCAATTTACCATAGATTTATTGTGAAATCACTTTTTAATAATTTCCTAATGTTCACTACCTTTTCAAATCTCACAAATCCTTCACAAAAATGCCCAATTATTCACAAATGTATTATGATTTCACAAACCCCACAACTTTTTTAAATTTCACAACATTTTTGAAGCTCAACAAACCTTATTGAAGAAAAAATATTTCATGAATCTTAGAAACTTTCGTGAATCTCACTTAGCCTTTGCAAAGATCAAAACATTTGGTTGTCTTTTCATAACCTTCGCAAACATCATTTATTTGTGGGAATTTTCAGAAGAACAACCATAAAATTTTTGGAGCCTTTGAATCTTTATTAAGAATTTATTTACTTTTTATGAGGGGTAGAGGCCTATTTATAAGAATTTCCTACCATTAAAGAATCTTTCATCCACATCATCACCTTTTTGTGATGATCTCCAATCTTGTTTGTGAATCTATCTACTTTTACGAAGCACTAGGGAAATTTCCCATTAAATAAGCCTCTCATAGTCACAGATATTTATTGTCAATCCTTTTCACATTCACGATGCTCCACTTCTCATAGTCGTAGAGATTATCATCTTTTCATCCTATGTTCGTGATGCTACAAACGTTCTCAAAACTCAGAATTCGTGACACCAAATTCCATTGAAAAGTTAAATACATTTATGAAACTCCAATATTCATGAAACTCGTGCCTTTTCCATATTTTTATAAGGAATTCAGGGTAATCCAAATTTTTTATGATTGAGTCATCCTCCAAAATTTTTACCCCAAAAAATTGATAAACAATGGGAAATGGCACCACCTTCAATACACAATGTTTTGTACCACCTCCAGAGCACCCATTCCTTTAAATTGGATCTTTATCAACATACATTGTCAACAATATATTTAGAACTCAAAAAATAACCAAGAAAATATTCTTTTTGAACAAAAAAAATCAACCCAAAAACACCACAATGATGGCTTGAGATATTTTTTTCCCAACAATCATGTTGTGTGCAGTAGTAAAATAAGAGAGGGAAACACACTGTATTTGTAAGGTTTGAAAATGAAAGGAATACTACCTTCCATGTTGGTTAGACACCCCAACATAGATTATTACCTATTATAAAAGTGAATTTAACTAATCCTACTCTAACTGAGAGACTATGTTTACTTTTGGCTCCATCCAAAAGACTTCTTTCTCCGAATCCAACTGAGAGACTCCTGCTCCTAGATCCAACCAGAAGACTTCAACTACACCCAACACCAACTATATGGCTTCACCTTTATTGAAGGATTTTATCCTCTACATGTTGATATTTTTATCTTCCCCCATGAGCTTATAGGATTTCACTTTCTCGTGTAATTCCTCAAGAACTTCAATTATACAAGTCTCAAGACTCTTTCCAAATTTGGTGAAATACAGATTCTCCTTCTTCATGTACTTGGGTTTATTCAATCACCTTCTTCAAGAATTACCCATATTTGGCTCAATCTCAAAATTTCTCTTTAATAATGGATGTAAGGTGTATCGAAATGATATTTCAATTCAGTACATATTTTCCTCACCCTCATGTACATATTATACAACAATATCATGGAAGTAAATATCAATGAATTCCATAATTTAAATTCCATCATTTAAATCCTTAATTGAATGTGTTAAAAACACTACCACAAATGTGGGCAAGGGAATCTCTCAGGTTTTATCAATGCTAATAAAAAAGCACTGATGAAAGGGAGACTTTTATCAGCGCTAGAAAAAAGTGCTAATAAATCTACCCTTTATCAGTGCTAATATTAGGGCTGATAAATTCCCCCTTTTATCAGTGCTAACAAAAATCACTGATAAAAAGGAGACTTTATCAGTGCTAATAATAGCGCTGATAAAATTTTTTAATAGAAAATATTATTGATTTATATAAAAATATTTTTATTATATTCAAAAATAATGTTTATATGTATATATTAAATAAAAAATGCATGTTTATTATTTTTATGTTTTTTTATGTTTATTATGTTTATTTGTTTTTAGTTATATAATTATTGTATATTTATTATGCTATATGTTTATAATATTATATATAAATACTTTTTAATATATATATACAAATATTATTAAATACACACACATATATATATATATATTTAAATAAATTTATGTTTCCAAATGAATGGGTCAATTGATGTGTACGTTCTTCTCATGAATATATGTTCATTTTTTACACTAATGTTGACCATATATACTATAGTACTATATATACATAGTGTATTCATTCATTTACAATATATTTGTAGCTTTGTCTTCTCACAAATACATAAAATTATGATAAATATATTTAAATAAACAATAAATTTATTTATTATATTTAAAAATATAAATATTTAGTTATATATAATTATTTCATTTATAAATATATTATATAAAATTATATTTATATATAACTAATTGAATATAAATATGTTTAAATAATTATAAAATTACAAAATATTTTTTCTAAATGATAAATATATATTTTTGAATACCTTTTGAATATATTTATTTATAAATATAAGTCTTTAATGAATATATACACAAACACATACATATATATATATAATAATGAAATTAAAAATAAAAATTATATATAAATTTATATTTATATATATTTAATTATAATTTAAATTATTAAATTTTAATAAATATATTAATTATATATATTTATAAAATTATAAATGTAATAAATATATTGGTTAAAATTTTATAATTATGAATAAATGGTATTTTTTATCAGTGCTAACTAAAAAACATTGATAAAATATCCCTTTATCAGTATTTTTTAGTGCTGATAAAGATTGGTCTTTATTAGTGCTAAAAAATCACTAATAAAGTCATGTTTTATCAGCACATTCAATTGTAGCGCTGATAAAAAAATGTGTTTATCTGAGCTTTTCTAGGGCTGATAAATATAGGCACTTATCAACACTAAAAAATCACTGATAAAGGCATGTATAATCAGCACTTTCAATTTTAGCACTGATAAAACATAATTTTATCAGTGATTTTTATCTAGTGATGATAAAAGTGACATCGAGTTTTATAAATTAACCCCAACTTTCTCCTCCATCCTCGCACCCTCAAGCTCTCACAGAAGCTGACCCCTATCATTGTCGATGTCTCTGCTACCGCCGTCACCGCCTCCTCCTCTCCTCCCTCCACTCATCCCTTCTCTCTGGCCTTCTCCTCCTCCTCGACCACCGACTCCTCCACCAATGCAAACTGAGCTTTACCGTATGGCTCCCCTCCACCGTGAACCGAGCTTCGTCACCGACTCCTCCACCAATGGCTCTCCTCCATTGTTCCTCTCCAGTTTGAGGTACATTAATCTTGTGTTCCCTATATCAGTTTTGATCTATTTACTATTTGTTATTTTAGTTTTTTATGGGATGGATGGTAAGTGATGTGGTGATTAGTTGTGGGTCTTGGGGAGACTATTAGCTATTTATTTGTTTTGGATTTTATTATGGGATGTTATGTATTAGCCTTGTCGACCTAGATTTATCTTTTAATTTTTATTTTATATGTGATATTGGTTATTTATTTATATTAAAATGGTATGTTTCTATTATTTTTGAGTTAGTTTTTTATCCTTGATGTGTTTACTCTGGTTGGATGTCTCTTTTTATTTGAACTATTACCTTATGCTCATGCACATTCGATATATGGATGGGTCAAGTCGAAATTTTAGGTGGAATCCTTGTTGTGTTAATTTAGATTTTGAGGGTGAAATAATTCCCAATGGTTATGTTTTTATACCATAGAACTAGTTTCTAGTTTTGTGATTAGGAATTCACCTTGGATATTTCCATAGACTAGATCAGGTTCTCAGTTTAGGGGTGGCATGGGTTGGTTCATGATAAAATTGTATCAGAGCACCCTCTTACTATTTAGGGTGTCTCGTATTAGAAATCAGGAATAGGGAAGTCAAAAATGAATAGGTAAAATTCTTGAGTAGGTTCCTAATCACCCCTTTCATGAAAAAACATGATTTTCCATGGCTATTTGGTACTTCAGTTTTGATTTTGAATTCCTTTGTGATTATTTTTTATGGATTTTTATTTTAGATAATGATGCTTTGATCGCCATTGAATATATAAATTATTTCAAGGGTATCAATGAGATTTGGGATTGAATTGGAGAAAGAAATAGATCTATATGGTTAGCTATACAGATTTAGAAAACCATGTGGGGCTCAAACAATTGGATCTACAAACCATATTAGATGATAATGCACAATTAGAATAGTGTTTTCCATCTTGAGCAGATAAACTATTCCCCACTCTATTCTTCTCCCATCATGGTTTTTTTACCTCCCTTGCTTTCCAAATTGATCCCAATAGTATTTTTCATTGGTATGAGGTTAATGAAATAATTTTTAAGAATTGGTTCTTTTTTGTGTGAGTTTTATTGATGTTATTGTTTTATCATTCAAACTCATGTTTTAAAGGTAAATGTTTGTTTTATAAAATTGTTTTTATGTCATAAATAAAGAATTCTTTGAATTTTTTTATATAAAAGAGTATTTTCAAGAAATTTTCTCATTCAAATTACTGGTATTTTGGGTTGTTTATTATAGCATCCCACCTTTTTATCACACAAACTTTCATTACATTATAAAAAACTGAGGATCTTTAAGGTTTAGTGTCTTGGAAACCAGGAACTTAATACATGAAACAAAAAAAACATTCTTCTTAAACACTTGAAAGGCTTCTCCTTATGTTCATCCTAGGTTCATTACTGCATCTCATAACCTGGGGGCATACATCAAAATAAAGGGTGAGCAGAAGGCCCAGTAAGGGAAACAAGAGGAACATTTTACATGTGAACATGAGATACTTCAACAATGTCATGAAAATGAACTTTAAGGCATGAGAAAGAAATCGTGTGGAATATTATAATAAAAATAATTTTTTTTCATAACTTTAAGATGTGGATACATCATTTAACATTTAAAATCATGAACATATCACAAAGGTCCATCCCCAAGGCGTCATTTGAAAATTACCAAGGTTATTCACCAAGATATCGTGAAAATTGTAATCTCTAGTGATTACATCATTACCCAATGCATTGGAGCACTATCAGGGCGCACCCTTAAATTTTCCTTTATTATCATGTGAGACAAATATATCATCATAAATAATTTCATAAACAACCCATATATCATAAAAGAAATTGGTTTTATTTCATAATCATAACGTTTTAAAAACTGCTTTAAAAACATGATCTTTACGTCACTTTAAACCCACGGAAGGGGAGAGCGGGCCTCATGTATGTAAATCCCAGAATTTAAAATAAAACATTTTGGTATATATTTGAATACCCCTTTTGAAGAATTATCTTTGAGTATTCACTTAATAAAATAAAAGTACTTTAGAAAAAGAGAGATACATTTTGAGACGGAAATTCTGCAGCATAACGGCTATGTTTCGGGGTTTTAGAAAACATTGAAAAGAGAGGAGACATGGGTCAAACACTCATAAATGACACATAAAATAGTATAGGGACAGAATATAAAGGATTTGAGAACATGGTAAGGAAATTTGAAAGATATTCCATATGAAATGAAGAACATGAAAGGAAGACAAAAATAAGATTTCTCTTATGAAAATTCGGCAGCCCAACGGCGTCACTTAAACTTCAAAAAAATGAATTGACGAGATCAAATAGGTTCTCTCATCATGTGAACATAAAAGATCAGTAGATTAGATATAGAGATCATACCCCAACATAATACAAAAGGAACTTGAAATACTTGACATGAAATTAGATCTTTGAAAAATGAGAAAGGTGAACGAATCCCTTAAAAATTCGGCAGCCTAACGGCGTCACTTAAACTTCAACCAAAAATGAATACAAGATAAAAATAGGTTCTCTCATCATATGAACATAAGGGTTAAGTATGATAGATATAGAGATCATACCCCAACATAATAAAAAGGAACTTGAAAAACTTGACATGAAAATAGATCTTGAAAACGAGAAGGGTGAAAGAATCCCTCAAAAATTTCGGCAGCCTAACGGCGCCACTTAAACATTCATAAAATGAAATGATGAGAGTAAGAGGGGGTCTCTCATCATATGAAAATAAAAAGGACAGTATAATTAATATAAAATAACATCCTCCAACATAATAACATGGATCATAAAAGGAATGACATAAAAGAGATTACTTAAAAAGAAAGAGAGAGGTCGGATCCCTTACCTTAAAACGTAACTCTTAAAACTCAAAAGGTTTGGACCTTGAGGGCTTGAGGGCACCTTGGGAGGACTCCTTGGGAGGTAAGGAGACCCGAACTTTGTTGATAATGATTTTAGAGTCCAAAGGATGAGAGAATGGCTTGGTATATATAGGGAAAGTGAGGGGACAAGGCATTAATGGCCAAGGGACACCTCGTAAGTGGGTTTCTCAAAACCATGTGCTCTCCCAAGATATTTCCCATGAAGTTAGGCCACATGGGGCCCCCAATACAATACTTCATCACCTTTGGTCGGCCAACCCATAAAATATCTCATGACATCATCATGACACAGTTATGATGTCATTAAACATACCGAAACCCTAAAACTGTATTTTTACTATTCACTGAAAATTCAACTTTCTCAGAAAAATCCAAAAATTTCACCTAAACCAAATATAAATTCTCTGATTTAAAAAATGAACTCCATTTTACAAAAAATAATTTTCTAAATATTTTCAATTTATTTTTTAAATAAATACACTATTCACTGAAAATTCATTTTTTTCAGAAAAATCCCCAAAAATTACCATAACATAATATCGATGCTCTGAGTTCAAAAATGAAATCCATTTTATAAAAATAATTTTCTAAATATTTTTAATTTAATTTTTAATTAAAAAACATTATTCACCTGAAAAAACTAATACTTGACTAATAATTTATGAAACCGTTATTTAACCATTTTATTGAATCACATTACTTAATCAAGGTGCCTAGATTATATTAATTCTTTATTTAAGTGAGATTACTAATCCATTTAGTCACATTACTAATACTAAGCATAAAATCACTATTCATAATTTACTATTCATCAAAAATCAAGTTGATCTTATTAGACTCTAAATTTCATACTAAACATATTTCTAGAAGACCATATTTTGAAAATCATTACAAATTTTTAATTATTTAAGGTTTACATAAACATTTTTAAAATATTCTTTCTCTAAAATTCACCAAAAATATGCATACTATATTTATCCAGACATTTAAAAATTCATCAACTTCATCATAAGAAGAAATCAAAATTTTTATTTAAAATAAAGGATTACACAAGGCAGTTACGGTATCCTTACATAGCCCCTTATCACACCAGCATAGGACCTAAGTGTAAGGTGTGCTAAGGTGAGAGAATCTGAGGGAGGCTCAGCCAGCATCGCACGTGTAGTAATTTCTATCAGTTTGAACTTCTCGCGAAGACGATTCCGTTCTAGCTTCACACAATGAAGTTCGGCTTGGGTTTGGTCCAGAGCAAAGCCCAGTGGGGCTACCTCTTTCCCAAGTTCTGTTAGATGGGATTCGATCGGTCCAAGACTATTGGGTGAGGCCATCAAATCTTCTTTCTATGTTAATTAACCAAGATCACTTGTATTTAGAGACAATAATCGAAACGTTTAGTTTCCAGCGGTCATATTGACCAATGGTCATATAACAGTCAAAACCCAACGGTCTCATTTTAATTATACTCATGTTATCAAATGAAACAGTTTTGTTGAGTTTAAAAAATAAAATAACACACAAAATTAGGAAACAAGATTTATTCAAAATTTCGGGTCGTTACAATCTTCCCCCCTTAAAAAATTGCATCCTCTCAATTTTTAAAATTGGTTTTTGAAATTTCAATGAAAGTCCCACATCAGAAAAGGAGTCAGTAAAACTATTACTTTAAAAGAAAGAAAGGGAAGTACAAAGGTCACCCGAGTTAACCCACAATAGGATTCCATGTATGAAAACATGGACATGGAGGAGAAAACAAAGGGTCAAGTTCTGAGGGAGAGTGATAGAAAACATGATTAGGAGAAAGTTTACCACAAGAAAAACCCAAACTTATGATGTGTGTAAACGGTCTTTGATTACCTAGTAGGAAACGTAAACCAGTAACATTTTTGTTTTACATTTCTTTTCATAATTTTGAGGAATTCATTTACTACATAGAACAAAAACATAAGTAAATATACCTACCTTCAAGTAGAGTTTCATCCTTTAATAAGTCTCTACCAAAACTAATCTTTTCTCCAAATGATGAGAATTCAAAAACACTTGGTCTCATAAAAATCACAAGAATCGTCTTCTAGAGAATCACATAGTCCACAAAAGATTAACTATCTGTTTCTTCTATCTTTAAACATTATCCCAAAAAACAGAAAGGTTAAGGTAAAACAACTCTTCAAAAAGAAAGAATCCCATAGGAATGGAAACTACTTTTAAATCTTCAAAGTTCCATGGTACTACTCAAAGTTCATCATAGACCATTCCATAAATAGTGGTCCATAAAATTCCTCAAAATAAACCAAACTAAGATTGAAACCCAAATACAAGAAGGATTTGATAACATAGTCTTCCAAAATAAACTTCATTGTTCATATCCAAAAAACATCAACCACTCATAACATCTTATTACAAAAGTAGCTAACCTAAAAATATTTTACCCAAGATAGGTTAATCATTTCCATAAGTAACCTAAATTACTATAAGTCTACCTTAAATTCATTGATTCATCAAAATATAATTCAACCTTTATTCCTCAAAGAAAATACCGTAGTAATCATTTTACCTCAATCAAATAGGGTTCCAAAAATAGTGGACGTCTTCCAAAATATTAATCATCTTTTAATCACCTAATCATCTTTGTCATATTAATACGGAAATCGTCACATTTCCTATCACATTGGTTGTTAGGACATGTTCTTCAATTTCCCTCCATTAACTAAGAAAAGAAAGTACAATTAGGGGCTTAAATACTTATCCGATAATCATGAAAAAGAACTTAAAGCATATAAGGATAACTTGAAGAAGATAAGTATACCCTAACTTGTGATCCCCTAGGTCCCAATCTAGGTTATCCATGATCATATATTATTATGTGAATCTTTATTTTATTTTATCTTTCTTCCTTTAATAATGGTTCATACTAAGCTTATGAATTTGCCAAATCATATTCCCGGGGAGTGTCGTAACCAAGAGTGCAGCAAGGCCCGTTGTCGTGTACCAGTTCCCGTTTGAGTCTAGCTCAAAGCAGTGTTTTCTGTTTTTACCCCTATGTACATCTGTGCAGAGCCACCTCTACCTGCTCGTATCCAGACAGGGATGTATTTGCTTGGAAACCCATTACTCAATACTCACCAAAATACCAGGAAGATTTCCTATATATAAACTTTTCTATAGGCTTCTTCCTAAAGTTTTCATATCCTAATTTACACAAATAACTAAACAATCCTTTGATACCAACTATAGCATCCCGCATTTTTATCACATAAACTTTCATTACATTATACAAAACTGAGGATCTTTAAGGTTTAGTGTCTTGGAAACCAGGAACTTAATAAATGAAACAAAAAAACATTCTTCTTAAACACTTGAAAGGCTTCTCCTTATGTTCATCCTAGGTTCATTACTGCATCTCATAACCTGGGGACATACATCAAAAGAAAGGGTGAGCAGAATGCTCAGTAAGGTAAACAAGAGGAACATTTTACATGTGAACTTGAGATACTTCAACAATGTCATGAAAAGGAACTTTAAGGCATGAGAAAGAAATCATGTGGCATATCATAATAAAAATTAAATTTTTCATAACTTTAAGATGTGGCTACATCATTTAACATAGAAAATCATGAACATATCACCAAGGTCCATACCCAAGTTGTCATTGGAAAATTACCAAGGTTATTCACCAAGATATCGTGAAAATTATAATCTCTAGTGGTTACATCATTACCCAATGCATTGGAGCGCTATCAGGGTGCACCCTTAAATTTTCCTTTATTGTCATGTGATCCACATATATCATCATAAATCACTTCATAAACAACCCGTATAGCATAAAATAAATGGGTTTCATTTCATAATCATAACGTTTTAAAAACTGCTTTAAAGACATGATCTTTACATCACTTTAAACCCACGGAAGGGGAGAGCGGGTCTCATGTATGTAAATCCCAGAATTTAAAATAAAACATTTTGGTATATATGTGAATACACCTTTTTAAGAAAAATATCTTTGAGTATTCACTTAATAAAATAAAAGTACTTTAGAAAAAGAGAGAGACATTTTGAGATGGAAATTCTGCAGCATAACAGCTATGTTTCAGGGTTTTAGAAAACATTGAAAAGAGAGGGGACATGGGTCAACCACTCATAAATGACCCATAAAACAGTAGAGGGACAGAATATAAAGGATTTGAGAACATGGTAATAAAATTTGAAAGATATACCATATGAAATGAATAACATGAAAGGAAGAAAAAAATAAGATTTCTCTTATGAAAATTCGGCAGCCCAACGACGTCACTTAAACTTCAACAAAAATGAATTGACGAGATCAAATAGGGGCTCTCATCATATGAACATAAAAGATAAGTATGATAGATATAGATATAATACCCCAAAATAATACAAAATTAACTTGAAATACTTGACATGAAAGTAGATCTTTGAAAAATGAGAAAAGCGAACGAATCGCTTAAAAATTCGGCAGCCTAACGGCATCACTTAAACATCAACCAAAAATGAATTGACAAGATCAAAATAGTCTCTCTCGTCATATGAACATAAGGGTTAAGTATGATAGATATATAGATCATACCCCAACATAATAAAAAGGAACTTGAAATAATTGACATGAAAATAGATCTTGAAAATGAGAAGGGTGAAAGAAGCCCTCAAAAATTTCGGCAGCCTAACAGCGCCACTTAAACTTTCATAAAATGAAATGATGAGAGTAAGAGGGGGTCTCTCATCATATGAACATAAAAAGGACAGTATAATTAATATAAATGAACATCCTCCAACATAATAACATGGATCATAAAATGATTGACATAAAAGAGATTACTTAAAAAGAAAGAGAGAGGTCGGATCCCTTACCTTAAAACGTAACTCTTAAAACTCAAAAGTTTGGACCTTGAGGGCTAGGGGGAACCTTGGGAGGACTCCTTGTGAGGTAAGGAGACCAGAACTTCATTGAGAATTATTTTGAGTCCAAATTATGAGATAATGTCTTGGTATTTATAGGGAAAGTGAGGGGACAAGGCATTAATGGCAAAGGGACACCTCATAAGTGGGTTTCTCAAAACCATGTGCTCTCCCAAGATATTTCCCATGAAGTTAGGCCACATGGGGCCCCCAATAAAATAATTCATCACCTTTGGTCTTCCAACCCATAAAATATCTCATGACATCATCACGACATAGTTATGATGTCATTAAACATACCGAAACCCTAAAACAGTATTTTTACTATTCACTGAAAATTCAACTTTCTCAGAAAAATCCCAAAATTTCACCTTAAACAAATATCAATGCTCTGATTTCAAAAATGAACTCCATTTTATAAAAATAATTTTTTAAATATTTTTAATTTATTTTTTAAATAAATACACTATTCACCGAAAATTCTTTTTTTTCAGAAAAATACCCAAAAATTACCATAATATAATATCGATGCTCTGAGTTCAAAAATGAAATCCATTTTATAAAAATAATTTTCTAAATATTTTTAATTTAATTTTTAATTAAAAACACTATTCACCCGAAAAAACTAATACTTGACTAATAATTTATGAAACCGTTATTTAACCATTTTATTGAATCACATTACTTAATCAAGGTGCCTAGATTATATTAATGCTTTATTTAAGTGAGATTACTAATCCATTTAGTCACATTACTAATCCTAAGCATAAAATCACTATTCATAATTTATTATTCATCAAAAATAAAGTTGTTCTTATTAGACTCTAAATTTCATACTGAACATATTTATACAAGACCGTTTTTTGAAAATCATTACACATTTTTAATTATTTAAGGTTTACATAAACATTTTTAAAATATCATTTCTCTAAAATTCACCAAAAATATGCATACTATATTTATCCAGACATTTGCAAATTCATAAACTTCATCATAAGAAGAAATAAAATTTTTTATTTAAAACAAAGGATTGCACAAGGCAGTTACAGTCTCCTTACATAGCCCCTTATCACACCAGCATAGGACCTAAGTGTAAGGTGTTCTAAGGTGAGATATTCTGAGGGAGGCTCGGCCAACATCGCACGTGTAGTAATTTCTATCAGTTTGAACTTCTCATGAAAGAGATTCCATTCTAGCTTCACATGATGAAGTTCAGCTTGGGTTTGGTCTAGAGGAAATCCCAGTGGGGCTACCTCTTTCCCAAGTTCTGTTAGATGGGCTTCGATCGGTCCAAGACTACTGGGTGAGGCCATCAAATCTTCTTTCTATATTAATTCACCAAGATCACTTGTATTTGGAGACAATAATCGAAATTTTTAGTTTCCAGGGGTCATATTGACCAATGGTCATATAACAGTCAAAACTCAATGGTCTCATTTTAATTGTACTCATGTTATCAAATGAAACAGTTTTGTTGAGTGTAAAAAATAAAATAACACACAAAATTAGGAAACAAGATTTATTCAAAATTTCAGGGCATTACATTTATAAAATGATATTAAATTGATATTGTCATTCCAAAATAAAATGGTTTTTAGATAATAATTAGAGTGTATTTTGAGAAAAAGGTATTTTAATGAATTTAAGTGGGCTCCTTGTTTTCATAAAGAGTTTAATATTTTCAAAATAAGATGAAATGGTTTAAATTTGTGGATTATTTTAAAAATGTGCAATCTATTGAAAAAGGAGTTATATATTAGTTTTTCTTGGTTGAGTTGTATTTTGGATTTTCTTTGGTTTATAGTGAGGTTGTATTGTTTACTTTCTGAAATATGAATTGTTCAAGTTTATGTTTCATATCATTTATATTGTAGCTCCCATAGAGTATTCAAAGAAGAGTGGAAGGCTCGTTCATTGGAAATTTATTCAAAGAAATTTATCTCATTTATTAGAAGTGGTTTCCTTAATTAATTACTCCACCCAGACTCAAGATAAAGTGGTGGAGCCACAATAATCCATGCACTTAGACCCCATCCAAGTATTTTTCAATCATTTACCACCTTCTTTACACAATTATTGTGGTACTATTGCAGAAATTGAGTCGATGTAGAGAATTGAGGGAGACATAAACTCAATGGAAACTCTTTTGGATTAATGATTAAAGGTCATTAATTATTTATTTTAAGGAACTAACTGAGTGTGGTGGGAGTCTATGATTCATTCTCAACTACATGAGTCTATGTTTTGGGAATTTTTCGCAACAGAATTTATTCAATGGCACTATCCCAAGGAATTGAAAGAGGAAAAGACCATTGAGATCATGATCCTTCATCAAAGTGAGTAGTCGATGAAGGAGTCTTCATATTAATTATAATACCTGGTATTATTTTATCATGATATATTTAGTAATGAAACTTTAAAGGATATTTTATTAAAAATAATTCTTTTCTCAATCCTTGAAGTGGTTGTATTTATATCTTGACTGACATATTTTGAGGATGTAAATATAAAGGCCTTGTTAGTGGAAGCTGATCCATCAAAGAAACATGCGGAAATAGATTTTTTGACTTTGATTGATATGATTGGAGATATTATTTATGATGAAAATGATAGGTTAGATGAGCCTTATTTGGATGGGTAGGTCAGCGAGCGTCAGACTCCCCATTGGGTGGTTGCTCAAGAAAGCTCTCATATGGGTTCTTTATATGTATTATTTATGAGATAATGAATGTTTTATTTTCTAGTGGAAAAAAAATTTATGTATTATGAGATGGTAATTACCTATATTTCTCACCAATTCATTGGGTAAAAGGCTATATATCATGATATATAAATGTTATGTGAATAGTTTAGTAAGTCTATAGGTTCAAAAAGGTTGAGTGTGATTGTGTTAATCTCTAATCGTAATAATACATGTGAATAAGTTAGAAAGTTTCTATGTTCATGCGTGAGTATGATGGTGTTAACATATAATAATAAATTTAAATGTGAATATGGTTTAGATTAGCCATTGGGAGGTCGGGACACAAGAAAAGAAGTTCACCCACTAGTGATGGGTTGGAAAGTCTATAAGGGTTATGGGAGGAACACTGAAAACTAGTGATCAGAGCTAGATAGGATGTTTCATTAATCAAATAAGGTGTGCACCCATCAATGATTTTCATTGGATAGATAGAGTGATGTGACAATGACATCAAGTGATTTTGTTAGGGGTTCACTTTTAAAATTATTCAATTGTTTTTAAATGTTTCTTTAAAAATTATATGTGTTCAACATACCCTTTTTTGGTTTTAAATTAATTTAAAATGGTTTTAAAAAATTGGGATTTTGAGAAAGGATTTTTGGAACTAATTGATTTTTTTAAAAATAGTTTTTTATTTTAAAAAGAAATTTGTGTAAATTTTTAGTTTATTAATAGTATTTCAACTGTGATTTTATAAATATTTTTCAAAATAGATTTAATGTATATATCTTTTTTTTCCTTGGTTAATATTTATATCAACGTTTTGGGTATTTATTTTGTTAAATATTAATATCACCAAATCAAATATGATGGATATGAATAAATAATGGATGGATGCTAGTCATCAAAAAAAGAGAATGAAGATGGAGTGAAAGAGTTCATCAAGTTTGCAAAAGATAATGCATATGATCCTTCTCAAATCCTTTATCCACGTTTACAGTGTTGTAATTCAAGACAGGTTAGTCCAGAGGATTTTAAAGAACACTTAATCTATCATGGAATATATCGAAGTTATAAATGTTGTAATAAACATGGGGAAAAAGAGAATGTATCTAGTGGCTAGGATAACACTACGTTTTATGGATCATTTGATATGATTATAAGCATGGACAATGAGGAGACTGTATCAAGGATGTGATTACAGATGTTCATGATGATGAAGATCGTATTAATGAAATTGCAAGGACAGTAGAAGATGAACTTCTGGATTGCCCAAAATTGTTTGAGCAGTTTAAGAGTTGTGAAAAGATGCCATTATAAGATGGTTTCACTAAATATATAGAATTTTCCTCCATAATGAAGCTGTATAATTTGAAATTAGGCAAGGGATAGAGTGACACCAATTTTAAGGAATTACATGCCCTCTTGAATGACATGTTCCTAAAAGATAATGTGCTCCCGAGATGAACATACAATGCCAAATGAATGCTAATCTTGATGGGTATGATCTCTAAAAGAATACAGGCTTTCCCAAATGACTATATACTGTTTTTCAAGGACCAAAAATCACATAGATAATGCCCAATTTTTGGTTCTTCTCAATACAAGAAAGATGAATATGGTCCTACGAAAGTTTCATGGTACTTTCTAATCATTCCAAGTTTTAGGTGCCTATCTGGAAGTGAGGAGACTATAGCGTAATTGATGTGGAACATAGACAGAAGAAATAAATATGGAAAACTATGGCAACCGGAAGACTCACCTCATTAGAAGATAATTTATCTTGAGTATCCTGACTTTAGAAATGAGCCAAAAAACCTTTGTCTTGCATTTTCTATATATAGAGTGAATAATTTTGGTTTTCAAAGAAGCACTCATGGTACATGGTCGGTTATGTTGTTAAATTATAACTTTCCATTGTTTTTATGTATGAAACAAAAACACATCGTGTTATGTATGCTTATATTAGGACCAAAACAACCGGGTAATGATATTTATGATTATTTGGCTCCATTGATTAAGGATTTGAAATTAGTGTAGGTTTTTGGTGTTACAATGTATGATGCTTACAGAATGAAGATTTCACATTGAGATCCATGTTTTATGGGATGATAAATGAATTTACTACTTTTGAAAATTTTTAGGATATAGCATTAAAGTAACTCTTAGATGTTCCCTTTGGGAACAAGGTACAAAATCATTTAGGTTGAAACATTCATCGAAAATTGTGTTTCTTTGACATTGCAGATTTCTACCCTGATGACATAAGTACCTATCTTTGATGACATCATTCGATGGATTTTAAGAACATACACCACCGTCTCCACTAAAAGGTGATCAATTGTTTAAGAAATTTAAAGATGTGTACACTATCTTTTAGTAAACTGTTTTTGAAAAACCTAATGAAAAAGGTTGGAAAAAGATATAAGTTTTTTTTAATTACCATACTAGAATTTTCTGTACGTCAGACATTTTCTTGATGTTATACATGTTGAAAAAAATTTATGTGATAGTGACATCATCACATTGCTAAATTCACTTGGTAAAAAAAATGATGGAATTGAGGCATGGTTGGACATCGTTGGCATGGGAATACGAAAATATTTGTCACTGGTGAAGGGTGAAAAATAAACATTTCTTCCTCCATCTACTTACACTATTTTTAGAAAGTAGAGTTATCAGTTTATCAACTTCTTGAATGATTTAAAGGTTCTATAAGGGTATTTTTCAAATATCAATAACATCATGACAGTGCACAATTAAAAGTTAAAAGGTCTAAAATCACATGACTGTCATGTTTTGATGCAAGATATAATTTATATAGGTTTACATTACATTTTGCAGAAGAATTTCCATCATACATTGACAAAGCTCTGTTTCTTCTTCAAATCTATATGTAAAAAAGTTATAGACCTGGAAAAATTTCTTACTGGGTAAAGAGAAATTTTTTTCATATTATGTGAATTAGAAATGTTTTTCTCACTAACATTCTTTGATAGGATGGTTCATTTGATGGTTCACTTGGTGATATAGATTCAGCTATGTGGTCATGTGCACTACAAATGGATGTACCCCATTGAATGATATATGAATATTTTGAAAGGGTATGTCAAAAATAGAAGTCGACCAGAGGGTTGTATGGCAGAGTGATATATTATTAAGGAATATGTTGAATTATGTACCAAATACCTATCTGGTGTTCAAAGTATTAGTCTAACAAAATCTTGTCACACTGGGTGACTTGCTGATGAAGGTATTTCTATAAATGAGATATTCACAATCAATATTATAGATTGAGAGTTGTCCCACCTTTACATTTTCTAGAACAGTTTGTATATTGACCCATATGTTGAAACCCAAAAAGAAAATTCATATGCATTTGAATACATCAAAGTATGAAAAATGGATATCAAATAAACATAATAAATAGTTCATATAATGGTTTTAGGACCATATTTTCAAGGAATCAAATGAAAATCTAGGCTCAATTCAGAACAACTTCGATGGCTAGTCGAAGGACCAAGTTTGTACGTATTATCTTACAATGCTTATGCAATTAACGGTTATACATTCTATACTAATGAACATGATGAAGACAATACCAAATTGAATTGTGGAGTTACACTTGTGGCTGAAGCGATGAATTTTCTAGTGCATAGGATAGAAATCCAATTTATGCTAATATGTCATATTTTGGCATCATCATAAAAATATGGGTGTTAGATTATATGACATTCTGAGTGCCGATTTTTCAATTCAAGTGGGTAGATAATTGAAGATTTGTTAAAATAGATGAGTTTGGATGTGTGAAAGTTAATTTCAGTAAGTAAGGGTACAGAGATGAACCATTTATAATGGCAGCATAGGAATTACAAGTATTTTATGTTTCATATCCTACAAACCAAAACTGGTCAATTGTTCTGTTATCGACCAAAACTACTGAAGAGTCAGATATAAATTCAACAGAAGATAACCATTTCATTGGGACGTCACAATCATTTCATAGAAGTCCCAGTGTAGATAGATTTTTTTATTTCAAAGAAGATGAAAATGAAGGGATTTGGATAGTCGATAGCGGGGTCAAATCCCTTCAACCTTTAAAAAAAGAGTTCAATAACCAGGTTATATTTGTTCTAATATAAATCATGTTACCTTATGTTAATATCTGTTCATTGTTTCTTTTTTATCTAAATTAAATGTTAAACCACTTTTCTTGTTATTGAATTTTTCACATGAGGATGCTCCCAATCCCCATACACAATAGGTTTCTCGACCTGTTGTTGCTCGTAGTGCAAACAAACCACTGGTTTCTCAACCTATTTCCTTATGTTAATATCTATTTGTTGCTGATTTTATGTTATCTAAATAAAATGTTAACCCAATTTTATAGATAATTATTCTTATATGTGATGATGCTCCCAATCCCAATGCACAACAAATTTCTCAACCTACTGATGATCGTAGTGTAAACGAACAATAAGTTTCTCAACTTGTTTCATTATGTTAATATTTGTTCATTGCTGCTTTTATTTTATCTAAATTAAATGTTAAATAAACTTTGTAGATAATGAATTTTTCACGTGATGATGCTCCCAATCCCTAGTCACAATAGGTTTCTCAACTTTCTGCAGCTCGTAGTGCAGACGAACAATAGGTTTCTCAACCTGTTGTTGCATCCAGTACAGAGGTACAACCACCATATGCACATGCTGATGCTAGTCCTTTGGATCCAGAGGAACATATTAATGATGATGGATCTGAGGAAATGAAAGGTGATGAAACACTGGTGATGCATAAAAAATAGGAGCATCGCAGTTTGATGATACTAGCAAACATCGTTAAGGCTAAAGAGAAAAGGCATAAAATATGTGATTGGATGGAATAAGTGGGGCCAAAATGTTAACTCCAACAAGTCCATGTTTAGTAGTTACATTGGATTCGTCACTTGGAAACGAGTGGTGATTGATATAACTTCATGGAACCATGTTGTGATTGAGATTAAGATACTTATGTGGGGAGATATAACGGTAGAATTATGATATTATTTTTTTAATTTATTAAAAATTTAAAAATGAAAAATTGACACACACTTCATCATCTCTTGAAGAGTACATTTATAGTAGATGACTCACATAAAGTCTGTGTCTTAAGGGTTTCTGGAAGGATTCATAGGGGGTTTCACACACTTTTAACAAAATATCATCTTAAAGATGTGGAAGGGAAAAAAACTGCACCCACCTCTTATTTATGCATACTTTATAACCCAAGCATCGTGGGATGCATTTATAGGACATCATATGAAGTAGTCTTTTCAGGTACATTGTGCCTGGTAACATGTTGTCTAACGGTACGTGTATCATCACTTTGATTGATAGTGTTTTATTTATGAAACAAAAACTGAGTGATGAAAATAAATAATGGGCATCAAAACTAGTGTACCCCATCCATAAACCAAGGATGGGGTATGCATCACCTGAAAAAAATAGGTACGTATTTTAAATGTACTATAATACTTTTATGTGACAAAAAAAATACAATAACTATGTTCTTTTGTTTAAATGTATCTTGAAGAGTCCAAATCCACATTCACTTCCATCCCACACCATGTGCTATAAAAGAAGGTCCGTGTAACTAAATATGGAAAACTAATAGATGAAAACACACAAAAAGTGTGGGAAACATATTTATGTATGACATAATAAAAAAATTTCTTTAAATCACAAATATATAAAATTGATTACTTATTTTCCAATATTTTCTATCTAAAATAGTCATAAGAATCAACAACACCCACACCAGATGCAGACATACTTTCAGTGGCCTTGAAGCAGCCAAAAAATTAAGGACGCATCAGAGGTGCGGGTTTTTGGGTGACACCCCAAACATATTTTGAGAAAAAACAAGCAGAGGATCAAACTATGGAAATGAAAAAGATACTAGAAGCACTAGATGTTTTTCAAGAATAATTACAATACCATAGATAGTTGATGGAATGTTTTACGGGGGTAGGCAAAGAGAAAAAATAACTCAATAACAACTTGCGTGTGAAGATTCATCCCCACCCCCACTAGTTTTTAAGTGATCTATTCCCCTAAAAACAATTCTTAAATGAGGTATTCAATTTTCTAATAATTGTTTCTATGTAATGTGAATAAAATAGACACTAAAGCTAATACCATTCCTATATTGATATTCTACAGGGTGAAAATGACTGGGATTTATATCTATATCACCCACCCATCAACTTGTAGTGAGGGCTACAGTGTTCAATATCCAAAACGACATACTGCACAATAGACCACTTCCGACAGATCATGTCAGAGTTTCAATTACTATATACCTAGATCTGAGCACTGAGCTACATGTTCCTATTGATGATGAAAATATTCATACGGTCGAACAAGATCTAGGAACATTCATCACATGGCTATCATATCTTGTAAAAAAACAAGTCAACAATGAGGTATTCATTTCTAATTTTATTTTCAAGCTAAACCTTAAACCTTTAATGAAAAATGGTTTGAACCGATGCAATTATTACAGAGGGAAAAAGGGAAAGGGTTAAATGAAAGACCGGTTCAAATCCATCTCAAGGATCATCCAACCAATCAAAATGATCTACCCAAAGAAATTTACCCCTCCCCCCTTCTATATCCACATTTATTATCATTGAAGGCTCTTTGTGGATACTAAGTTAAAAGATGGTGGTAATCACATAATTGATTTTACAGAAAATATATACAGATGGGAATATCCATACTTCATTGGTGTTGAGAGTGAAACTAAAATCCTCTACTATGATTAGTTTGGTGGCTCAGTTGTAAATGTTTACATTAGGTATGTTTTCATGGTTTTATTTTCCAAAATATGATATACTATGATAATTATGACTAAATACATTTCATGTTTTTTTAGATATATATTTGAAAAAAAATTGATGGGATTTCCCTAGGGAAAAATATTTGGACTCATTAGTCCTCACATCACCTTTATAGAACAAGAAGACATAACTTCCACGAAACATAGTGAAATTGTGGAAGGACTGCTCAAATCTTTTAACAAAAAATTATCAATGGAAGAATATTCTTAATACCAACTATGTGGGAGTAAAAATATATAATTTAATCATATCAAATATATTTTATTTATTTCATTACTTATTCTTTTTTTCATTCTTAGGCATCATTGGATGCTCATTCGGTCAATTTGAATGCTCCAAATATTTATTTTATGGATTTAATGCATGGATATCCAACAAACCGACCAAAAATGATAGCGTTTTTCAATTTGTAATACACTAAATACAACATTTTATAATTAATAATCTAGTTATATAATTTATATTATCTTTTAATTAGGATTCTATTAAGATAGGGTGGTGTGTGAATATCGCCTATTTCATGGAATGAGGTCAGGGGAAAAGGACAAGAAACCTGATAAGTGCTAAGATTGGATACAAATCAGGGTATATATAATAATATTTTACTATCCAAAAACATAATAAAATTACTTATTTTTTTAAATGTTTTTTCACTGCCTGAAACAAACAAACGGTAAAAACTGCGGTTATTATTTTTGTAAATTTAGGAAAGAGATCATATTCCATGAACAAACAAGAATCCCTGAAGAGGTATTTTTGAAGATAATTGCTATCTCATCTAAAATACTTATTAATCCTTCGTGTATTTATTTTTTTTTAGTACTACCATGAATTCTAAAAATTGTCATAGTCACAAGATGATATAGATATGCTTAGAAATTAATGGGCGACATACCAGATGGAAGAATATATAAATATACAATAAAGATGGTAAAGTTCTCAAATAATTTATACATTTATAATATTTTATGCCTTATATTTACCTTTGTTTTATTGTAATGTTGTGATTTTTATGAGATAAATGCCTCACTGAAAATCATAGTCATTGGTGGTCCCTGTTTGTGTACTAAATGAATTGCATGTAGATTGGTTTTTTAAAAGAAATTAGTTCTCCTTGTTTACAGGGAATGTGTATTGTTGATAGAACAAAGAGGATAATGAGTATCCAGAAGGGGTTTCCCCATCCCTTGAGTTTGATGTGACATATTGAGACATTATGGGCACAGAATCTTACTCCACTATTCTAATTTTCAATAAAGAGAAGGGTTTTCTATAAAAAACATTGATTAAATCTACAACATTGGAAGTTCCCCTCTTTACAGTGAAGAACAAAATTTCATATATTCATTTGCAGGTCCTGAATATATAACAATTGGTTCTCCACAGGGCCGACTAAATCTATGTTGTAGAAGGAGGATGTTATTCTGTGTCAATCATATAGGGACAACGATTAGTAAGTCCTTTCTGAAAACCAATAAAATGTGCTCTGATTGTCTTAAAAATTAGGTACAGTGATTCGTATGTCCTTTTTAACATGTCTGATGTAGTCTCACATCAAATCGATGCACGATGCGACCTGTATGACTCAAATTTTATGTTTTCATTTTGAAATGATATTTTATTAAAAAACCAAAACTTACATACTGAGAACTGAGGAAATACATTGTGATTGTTTTGATAACTTAAGACAATGATCCATCAGTTATTTTCGACATGTACGAATCAACTGTACCTTAATTTGACACATGATGTCATCAGTATGACTTTAAATGTGTCTTGTTATTTAAAATTGACATTAATTAAAGTAAAAAAAAACACAACTGGCATACTAAAAACCAAAAAAACATATTCATATTATTTTTATATTTTATGAAAATGATCCATGAGTCCGTTTTGATGTGTATTAATAATCCTCACCTCAATCTGATGAAGAGTGTGATCGGTCTGACTTAAAGTGTCTACTATCAGTTTAAAATTGACATTTTAACTCAAAACGTTTCACTCATTTAAAAGCAAGAAAATGCACTTTGATTGTCTTGGAATTTAAGGACAGTGATTCTTAAGTACTTTTTGATGTGTATCCAGTAGTTTCATGTCAAACTAAAACATGATATGACTAGTATGACTCAAATTTCATGTTTCCAGTTTGGAATGACATTTTTGTAAAAAAACACAAGAAACATATTGAAAAATGATGAAATGCATTCCGATTGTTTTGATACTTTAGTAAAATGATCCATCAGTCATTTTTGACGTGTAAGAATCAACCACACCACAATATGATGCATGGTGTCACTGGTATGACTCCAAATATGTCTTGTTATTTAAAATTGACATTAATTAAAGTAAAAAAACACAACTGACATACTAAAAACTAAGAAAAAACATTATAATTATTTTGATATTTTAATAAAATGATTCATGAGTTATTTTTTATGAGTATGAATCAACCCCATGTCAATCCGATGAACAAAGTGACCGATCTAACTAAAATTTTCCGCTATAAGTTTAAAATTGACATTTTAACTCAAAACGTGTCACTCACTGAAAGAAAAAAAAATTATCTGGTTTTCTTCCAAATTAAGTATAGTGATTCATAAGTTCTATTTGATGTCTATAAAGTAGTATTTCATCAAACTTACGTACGATGTGACCTGTATGTATCAAATTGCATGTTTTCGGTTTGAGATCACATTTTACAAAAAAACACAACAAACATACTATAAACCAGAGAAATTTATTTTTAATGTTTTGATACCTTAGGAAAATGATCCACCATTCATTTACGACATGTAGGAATCAACCACACCTCAATATGATGCACAATGTCACTAGTATGAATCCATATGTGTCTTGTTATTTAAAATTGAAATTAATTCAGGTAAAAAATACAAAACAGACATACTAAAAACCAAGAAAACACATTTGGAATGTGTTTATATTTTAGTAAATGCTCTATGATTCACTTGTGATGTGTAAAAATCAACCCCACCATAATATGACGAATGGTGTGACTGATCTGACAAAAAGTATCCGCTATTAGTTTAAAATTGACATTTTAACTCAAAATGTGTCACTCACTAAAAAACAAGAAAACATGCTCCGATTGTCTTCCAAATTAAGGAAATAAATTATCATGTCTTTTATGACATGTATGAAGCATCATCACATCAAACTGACACACGATGCAACTAGTATGACTCTAATTCCATTTTTTCAGTTTGAAATGACATTTTAGTAAAAACCCCAAGAAACATACTAAAAACCCTGGAAAATCATTATGATCGTTTTGATTCCTTAGGATAATGATCCATCTTTCATTTTAAAAATGTAGGAATCACATTTACCTCATTTTGATGTATGGTGTCATCGGTATGACTCCAAATATGTGTTGTTATTTAAAATTAACATAAATTTAATTGAAAACCCCAACTAACATACTGAAAACTGATAAAGCGCATTCATATTGTTCTGATATTTTTGTAAAATTATCCATGTCTCAGTTGTGATGAATAGGAATCAACCCCACCTCAGTACGATGAATGGAGTGACTGTTATGACAAAAAGTGTTCACTATCATTTTAAAATTTACATTTTAACTCAAAATTTATCACTCACTGAAACCCAAGAAAACACGTTCTGATTTTCTTCCAAATTAAGGATAATTATTCATAATTTCATTATGATTTTTATAAAGATATATCATATATAACTGACACATAATGCGACCCGTATGACTTAAATTTCATGTTTTCAGTTTGAAATTACATTTCAGTAAAAAACACAACAAACATAATAAAAACCAGGTAAATGCATTACGATTGTTTTGATAATTTAGGATAATGATCCATAAATAATTTTTGATGTGTAGGTATCAACTGCACCTCATTATGATGCTCGATGTCACTGGTAAGACTCCAAATGTGTATTGTTATTTAAAATTGACATTAATTCAAGTAAATAAACACAACTGACATACTAAAAACTGAGAAAATGCATTCAGACTATTTTGATATTTTAGGAAAATGATCCATGAGTCAGTTGTGAAGTGTATAAATCAACCCCACTTAAATCCAACGAACAGAGTTACCGGTCTGACTAAAATTTTCTGTTATCTCTTTAAAATTGACATTTTAACATAAAACGTGACACTCACTTAAAACCAATAAAATGCAGTCTGATTTTATTCCAAATTAAGGACATCAATTTGTATGTCCTTTTTGACGTGTATGAATCAATCCCACGTATAATCGATGTACGATGCGACCCATATGACTCAAATTTCATGTTTCTGGTTAAAAAATAAATTCTAGTAAAAAAACACAACAAACATACTGAAACTTTGGAAATGAATTTAGATTGTTTTGATACTTTAAAAAAATGATCCATCAGTCATTTTTGATGTGTATGAATCAACTTCACCTGATTCTGATGCACAATGTCACCAGTATGACTCCAAATGTGTCTTGTTAATTAAAATTGGCATTAATTAAATTTAAAAATACAACTGATATACTAAAAACTAAGAAAATGCATTAGGATTGTTTAGATATTTTAAGACAAATAACCATGAGTTAGTTGTGAAATGCAATAATCAACCCCAACTTAGTCTGATGAATGATGTGACCGGTCTAACTAAAAGTATCTTCTATCAATTTAAAATGGACATTTTAACTCAAAACGTGTCACTCAATAAAAACCAAGAAAACCCACACTGATTGTCTTCCAACTTAAGGATAATGATTCATAATTCCATTGTGACGTGTATGAAGTAGTCTCACGTAAAACTGATTCATGATGCGACCTGTATGTCTCAAATTTAATGTTTTCTTTTTGAAATGACATTTTAGTAAAAAAAAACATAACAAACATACTGAAAAATGATGAAATTCATTCTGATTGTTTTGATACATTAGGAAAATGATCCATCAGTCATTTTTGATGTGTAAGAATCAACCACACCTTAATACAACACTCGGTGTCACCAGTATGACTCCAAATGTGTCATTTTTATTAAAAATTGACATTTTTTTAATGTATTCTTCGTATTAATGTTTAATTTATTCTTATTAGTATTACTAATGTAATATTTGTTTTCTAATATAGGTGGAACCTTTTTATTGATTTGGGTTGATTTGTTCAGTGACTATTACCATCTGAGGACATTTTTTTAGGGGACCACAAACGTAAAAAGAGAAAACATTAATATTTTTAACTATTTGTTATATATTTTTAAATGTAATTTTATAAAACATTGTTCAAAATTTATATAGAAGTTTTTTTTGGTATATACCATGAGTGAATTTTTTTATTCATGATGTCAATTGAATGTATATAGAATTATCTGTCAAATATTTTTGTGTGTTGCTTTTTTTTCATCATTTGAATCATGTATGGGGTTCTTTTGTATATATACACTATGAGTGGTTATTTTTTAGCAGGTTTTTTCTTGTTTGTGCAGGTTATTTTTGCTGGTTTGATTATTTTAGTCAACTATTTATTTTATTTTCAGGTTGCTAGTTGTGCTGCTATGTAAACAACACTCCCAGACAGGGAATCCTTTATCAGTGCTAGTTGAAGTGCTGATAAATGGGGACTTTATAAATGCTTAAAATAGCGCTGATAAAGGGGAGCCTTTATCATTGATTTTTGGAGCACTGATAAAGGGTACCCCCCCTTTAATAGTGTCTCAATTAATAGTACTTTTTAGCACTAATAAAGGAATTTTTAAGCGCTGATAAAAGCCTATTTTGTAGTAGCGGAATAACCACATTTAACTTCCTCCTAAAATTTTATTCTTCAATTAAATAATGCCCAAATGTTTGACATTATTTATTTCTCCATTTTAAACAAACCATTGAAGATGGGAAATTATTTATTCACATCATTATGAATACCCCATAAGCCTTGGTCATTATTTTATTATTTTTATAAACATGTGTATTTCATTTATTATTAAAATCAAAACCCACTGGTGTTTATTATTCATACATGGAAGCTTCATGTTCTCTAGTTCTTCATATGGATCAGTACCCAAGGCTAATCCATCATACATACAAGGATGCATGCATTAAACTCTTCTATATGATCCTAATTAACCTGCAAGTCTCGGGTTCATTCTCCATCACACGGGCCTACCATTATTTTGGAAGTAGATTACATCCTTTAACACCCAGAATACTTGGTTTTTCCTTCTCTCTGTTCACATTTATTTCCATCCTAATTTCATGTATGTAATTCATGCCCCTCAAACACCTACAAGACTCAGGTTATTTATTAATTATCAAGAGACAATCAATTTCACTGCAACTTCCCATGTTTAAATACCCAAATGAATCAGGATTCTGCATTACTTCATTCTGTTAATAAATACATCATCTCATTTAAATGCTCGAATACTCAAGATCCATGTTCTTCACTTAAAATATCTAATAGAATAGGGTTCTCTCTATTCATAAAGCGGCGTTAAAACATCGTGTGACCTCATTCCATTATTCATTGTTTATCCTTATTTATTCAATGTGTGCAAGTGTAACTAAATGAAATTATCATTTTGATCATACCTTAGAATCAATCATGACATTAACTTCATGATTTTTAAAATAACACATCATACTCCATCAATTGTAAAATAGTTCTGAATACATATTAGCATCACCTCATACAATTTTCTCTATACTGCCCCACACGATGGTAGCACCACTCTTCTTACTTCTGCTCAGATCAACCAGGCCTTAGCTTGTTCATTGAGTTGGCATTTTTATTTAATTAATCCCACTTAAAAATACTTAGAAAAATAAAATCTAATTAGAGAATAGATATTTCACTAATAAATATTCTAATATCTAATTAGAGAATAGATCTTCCACCAATACATATTCTTAACTTCTCTTCATCATCCTCATTTATTCTTCATGTAACATAAATGTGAACTTCTATTTTTGCATGGCCACTTCGTATCATCCACATGAATTAAAAAAAAAGATGGGATTCATCAATTCTTCTTCATGTGATTACATTTTTCATGGACATCACTTGTGGAAAACAATGTCCAAACTACTTAGCACATGTCATTGAAATTTTTTGATCACTTCAATAATTTTCAGAGTTAACAAAATAGATAATTTCTCAAGTGTGACATCCAATTCTATGAATCCATAAAAATTCTCTAGGAATAACCACTTCATCACATATTGACATATTATTGAAAACAAATTCCATCATTGGGCCCAACATCAATAAGATTTATAATATATTTAACTTTTTGGATACCCCTGAGAGTATCAAGTTGAGGAGTGCAGTGTTAAAATTTGAGGGTCCCAGCAAGCATTAGTGGGATTATTTGGTATATGAGGATTAGAATACGGTCTAGTATTGGAAGGATTTCAAGACTCTCTTCCTCTAGAAGTGTTTTCCAGATTCTTTGAGGCTGGAAAAGGCTCTGTAGTTTCTATGATTGTAGTAGGGATACTATTCGGTGTCAACGTACACTAATAGGTTTGATAAGATCATTCATTTTGAACCATAGGTTGTAAATAATGACCATATGAAAGATCATAAGTACCAGAATGGTTTGCGACTGGATATCAGATCATATGTATTTATACTAAATCTTTCGAACTATGTGGAGAGAGTAGACAGGGGTTGTGATGGCTGAGATGAATATGGAAGGAAATGTTGGATATTATTCCCCTTATCTTCCACCTAATGGAAGATTCAGTGGAATTACAAGAAAAAATATAAAGTAAAAAGATCGTCATAGGATTGGTGGAGGTGGTTCTCGGTAGAAGGCCTTTTCAGAACCTCTATTTATAGCTAGTAGTGTGCCTCAAAATTGTTATCAGTGAAGAAATTTTGGACACACCCAGTGTTATTTTCCATCACCTTCAGTGATGTGAAATAGTTGTGGATGTTACAGATATCTACAGTTTTTTGGTCCGGCTATATCTACGCCTTGATATGGTGTGGGATCATCAACTTCAAAGGCTACTAAGGTGAATTCAGATGCTTCAAAGACTATAGGATTCATCCACATACATTTAGAGTGAATCACATTCATTTAGTAGATGAGCTTCAAGAAAAGGTACATACAGGCCCAGTGATAGTGAGTGGTACCATATTTATCGCATCTTTAGTAGCGGTTTCTTTATTTGATAATTTTTCTTCCCAATAATTAATATTTGGCATTTTTTTATATGATTAACCTTACAATGGAGATAATTTACTTTTTTATGGAGTTAGAAACACCTCTTGGTAAGATGAAATAACAAGGGTTTCAGGGTCCTTGTGTGCTATCGATATCATATGCAGAGTTAGTCTTAGATTTTCTTAGTCTTGATCTGGATTTGTTTGACATCATCATCGAGATGGACTGAATTGTATTTCATTATACTGAGGCTGATTTTAATCATTGGAATTTTATTTTTCTTACATCTTATTGGAGATCATAGGTATTTCTGGGAGAGTGGGATCTGAGGTTAGGTCATGTAAGACCTTCCCTCCCCAAGTTCGGAAGTTTGTTTTCTGTAGTTATAGTTGATCCTGATGATGTTTCTTCTATTATTGATCTTTCCATTCTTGGTTTTTATTTTTCTAACTTTTTCCCATATTATTTCCATGGGATTACTCTAGAGAGGTAGGTGGAGTTTTTAATTGACATAGTTCTAGGTATGCATAATATTTTGATACCATCTTATCATATGGAACCAATAGAGATGAAGGATATCAATATTCAATTGGATGATATTTCTGTGAAGTTTTTGTTCACCCTAGTGTTTCTCCTTGGTAGACCCCAGCTCTCTTTTCTAAGATGGTGGATTGTTCACTCCGACTGTGTATGAATTATTGGAATTTGAACTAGGTAACAGTTAAGAACAAGTATCATTTTCCTAACGTGGAGGATTTTTTTGACCAGTTAAAGGAGGGAAAGTGGTTTTTGAAGATTGATCATCGATAGGGTTATCATAAGAATATATTTTAGGAGTGTGATATACCAAAGATACCATTCAGGACTAGGTATATCCAATACAAACATTTTTTATGTCATTTATTCTGAATAATGTTCCTTCAATTTTTATGGCGTTAATGTATCAGATATTCCATCATCATATAATTAAGTTCATGGTAGTGTTCATAGAGATATTTTGGTTTACTGGATATATGAATTGGATCATGATCACCATCTGAGTTTGGTTTTAGAAATATTGATGAGTTGGTATTTTTTTGAAAAGCTTTCAAAATGAAATTTTTGGATTCAAGAAGTTATGTTCTAAGGGAACAATATTTCTGAGAATGGATTTTCAGTTGATCCTGAGAAGGTAAAGGCCATTTTTTCATAGTAAGAACTATATAATATCTTTAAGAATCAGAAATTAATTTTCTTCGTTTGATATTATCGATGGTTCATCAAGGATTTCTCGAAGTTGGCATCATCTATGATTTATATTACTAGGAAAGGGGTTCAATTTATATGGAATTCAACGTTTCAGTATTCTATTGATTAGATGAACAGACTTCTGACATCAGATTCTTTTATGATCTTACCTGAGCATAGTAGGGGTTGTATTGTTTTCTTTGATGCTTCTAGAAGTAGTTTTGATTGGGTGATCATGCAGGATGATCATGTGGTAGCTTACATTTCTCATTAGATTAGAATTCATGAGATGGATTAACCCACTCAAGATTTAGATATTTCCATAGTTATTCATGTGCTTAATTATTGGAAGCATTATCTTTTTAGGGAAAGGTTCGTAGTTTTTTCTAACCATAGGATTTCGAACTATATCTTTTCTCAGAAATAATTGAATATTCGACAGAGATAGTGGGTGGAATACCTTTAGAAATTTAAATTTGGAATCACCTACACACCGTGTAAGGGGAATGTTTTCATATAAACTTTTAGAAGGAAATTTCCATTGAAATGTATTTTAGAATTGAAGGAAGAGTAGAAACTTATGGGTATTTTTTCTCAGTTGCATCTAGATGCTCAATTGGATGTTTCAGGTGTGGTTCGGGCTAGTGTTTAGTTATTAAAACATATCCTTGAGCCTATTATACAGATTCAGTAGAATGATAATTATTTTAGAGGAATTTAAGAAACTCTATATGGTGGGGAGACCGTTTCTGGTTGGTATCTCTCTTTAGATGGTATTCTCATCTTTGGGGATTTGTTTTTATTCCCTGTATTAGTGAGGAGATTGGTTTTTTTATTGTCATAGTTATTCATGGTTCATTTATCCAAGAACTATGAAGATGTATTTTGACATGTGATATAAATTATGGTGGCCAAGTATGAAGTGTGACATTACTAATTATGTCTCCCACTATTACACTTTCCAATAGATAAAGGCAGAGCATATGAAACCTTCTAGTTAGCTCTAACCTTTTTTGGTGTGGGTGTGGAAATGGGATGAGGTATAAATGGATTCTTTTATTACCATGGATCTCTAGAAGAAATAATTGTGTTTTTGTGGTGATTTATCAACTAATAAGGCCATCTCATTTCATTCTAATCGAAGACATTACTAAAATTGAATATTTGGGAAAGTTTTATGTGTAAGAAATTATGAGGGTACCTGAAGTTCCTATTACCATTTTTTCAAACAGGGATCATTAGTTTACTTTGAGATTATAGGGGAGTATCCAAGATGTGATCAAGACTCAATTTAGGTTGATTATATCTTATCATCCATAGACAAACAGTCATACGAAGCATTCTATTCAGATCCTAAAGGGTATGCTTCATTATTTTTCCATGGATTTCAATGGATCATGGGATATCCATTAGAGGATAATTGAATTTATTATATCAACACTTATCACTCTTCTATCATAATTGATCCTTTTAATAATATTTATAGTTTCTCATGCATATAACCTCGTTGTTGGGTAGATGTGAGAGAAGCATATTAGGGGGACTGAGTTTAGTTTAGAAGATTTGTGTGATGATTCAAGATTTAAATCTACATCTCGTTATGAATCAGGGTTGATAGGAAACATATGAAAATAAACGGCATCATCCTTGGTATTTTTTCATAGTTGAATAGGTTTTCTTGAAATTCTCTCATTGGTTGGGTCACCATCAACGTGAAAAAAATGGAAATTTGGCTTTATGATATGTTGGACTGTTTGATATCATTGAGCAGCTTGGGAAGTTTTCTTATCATATTGAATTGTTAGTTCATATGAGGTTAATTCATAATGTTTTCTATATATCATAGCTTAGAAAATATCATCATGATCCCTCTCACATTCTGAGTTGGTAAGAGATTGAGTTGACTACAGAGCGAAAGTCTTGCATGGGAAGTCTATTTTGTTTTTCAGGGTGTTATGGAGGCATAGATTAGATTATTATGAGACTTGGGATCAAGAGTTGTTGATGACGTAGAAGGATCCTCGCCCCTTTACCAAACTTCATTCTTCTACGTTACTTCATCTGTATGAAAAATACTATACTGGGGAGTTTATAACATCTCATTACCCACTTTTAGGTATTTTCCCTTGTCTTTTCTTGTTTTTATCATTAATTGGGTACATCTTGGGACTCCTAAGGATGGATAAATTTTGGAAATCAAAATGAAATAATGTTTGGGTGTGTATCTTTTCTTGAATTAATAGATTCTAGATGTAAAGTTGTTAATGCCTTCGCGGGGTTCTTCCTGAGTTTAGAGAATGTCTGATTTAGAATAAAGTTTTTTTAAAGAATATGGTATTTTTAGAATTTGTTATAGAAATTCATGTCTTTTAATGGGAGTAGATTATGTGTAAATTCTGCAGGGTATATTCCATAAACCTTATACATAATGTGAATAGAGTACATATTGTGTAAATTTTATATGCAAGGTAATGATAAAAGATAGTTTTTTAATAAAAATGTGATGTGGTTTTTGGAATATGTGATCCCCACATATTAAACAATATATAATTAGGTTATACTCCATGTAAATGTCATGATTTGGTGATTTAGGGAACTACACGGCTAAGGCTTCATTCATTATTATACAACATTTTCCCATTTTTACCTATATCTATCTTTCGGTGATTTTGGGAGCCTCAGTAAGATCCAGATTGATTCATTTGGTGATTGATCACCATTGTGGTTAGATTTCACCTCTCTGGGTGAGTAATCATTTCTACTTATTCATTTCTTTGAATGCAGATGCTTTTTTGTTATGTGTTATTTTATTTTTTGACCAATGGTGATGTTTCTTCTTGATTTTTGATATATTCATTGTGTGATATTATTTCATGGCCATTTCTTTTGTTGTGTGTGGTGTGATGGGTGTTGGTTCTTGAGGTATGTTTTATTTCCAATTATCTAGAACCATATTTTTAATTTAATCAATTCTTATATGTGAGGATTATTTCTATGGAATCCTTTGTTGATGTTTGTTTCTTCCATGTTGTGTATTCTATTGTGATCATGTGAAACCCTTGTTTTGAGGTAGGTGGTTTCGTCTCTAGCCTATGTTGGTGAACTAAATTGATCCTATTTTAATAAATTGTTTTATTAAATTAAATGGAATGATATGACAGATTTTTTATGTGTATGGAACCAGGTTTTTATAAAAGATGGTTCCCCTTGGTTTTGGTAAATGGAAAGGGTTTTCAAATCATTTTGGAATGCTTTTGTGAAATGGTTTTCAAATAATGAAATTATGAAATGGTTTGAGGAATTGATTTAGAAAATACAACACATGGTAAGCCTTAGGTACTTACATGGGAGGTATTTGTAGGTTCTGGTCAGAGTAGAAGCGCGAGGGGGGCAGTGCCCAGCTTTTTTTCTTTCATTATCAATAATTAATATAAGATCAATATACGATGAACGCCATGATAAATAGATTTGAATCAAAGAAGAAGAAATGGTTATTAACCTGGAACCAATATAGAGGGAATAAACACATGTTTTTTATAATTAATTTAATTAACTAGGAATTACCTCCAAAGTTATTATTTCTTCGTTGATGTGTCTGACCACAAATATGCAGTATTCCACCATTGCATTATATAATCCAAACATAGGACCCCTCTAACAGTGATCCACATGTGCTCCACAAATATTTGGACATTGCTGAAAGAGTCTCCAGGTGCTACCATAGAAGATACTTATACTTGGGATGTCCACCTTTAATCACATTAAGAACCACTTCCAAAGAGTTCTCCTTGATTTGGGGGAGGGGGATATCTCTCATTCGTGAGTGTTCTTAGAGAGGGATGAACACTCTAGGCTTGAGAGATTTTCTCCAATCCATTGTTCACAACCATTTTCATGTCTTGGGTTATGAGAAAATAATCATAATTGGGTATTTATATCGATAGGGTTAAAAAACATAATTACACAAGTGCCCTTATTTATTTTTTTAATCCTAGGGAAACCCCATGTCAAAATAATAATAATAATATTGTTATTATTTCGTTACATGTTCCTAAAATGAAAATTATAATTAAATATTATTTAATAAAATAATATCCAACAACATTATTTCTCACCAGACCCTTGAAATCGGTCCACCAATCCTCCACTATATTTATTAGACCTTGAGTAATGTCTATTTATCAATTAAATAAATATCCATTTATTATTCTCCAATAAATATACAAATATTCTATTCACTAAATAGAAAATAAATATTTATTAAATATTCCTCCCACAAAATATTTTATCAAATAACTAGTATCGGAATAAATGTTATTAGGTATCCATGAATAATTATTAATCCACAACCAAGAATAATATTTATTCAACTTGTTAAATAATAAAGAATATATATTATTTAACTGTGATACTGGATACACATAGTGTGTGACACTCTTGGCCTCTTTCCTAGTGAAATTAGGTGGATAAGCCTAAAGTCCAAGGTTAGCATCTAGAAACATGCCAAGAACCCATAGAGAATAATTTAATACTGCATTGAAATGTCACATTATATGAATGTTTACCGTATAATATAATCACGTTTCCTCAATATCTCTAATCAATCTTGTTGCATTCTAGTGCCATCAACCCGTATGCTCAATTTCTCTTTATTTGAATTCCTAGAAATTGAACATTCATATAGAACACCATGGCCATGGATTTATTTAGGCTCTATCATTTCTATCAAAGGACCTATGATATAATCTTTTGTTAAAGAATAGAAGGGATAAATCCTTTCTCTCATTATTCACTAATTCAATATTACTCATGATGCACCCAACATATCCTACCTCACCACGAACATTTGTCATCACGATTTCCATCAATACATATAAGTGTGAAACTCATAATACTCATTAATAATAATATTAATCTCTAAGGACCGATACACACATCCATATATAATAACAATAAATGACATATATAAATATGTATTTCTTTCTGGCAGGTCTTGTTCTCATAATATCCTCTTCGAATTTACTAAGGGCATACACCATGAGAAGGTTCCTCAAAGTTATATGAGTCTCCACCCCTGATATCCTATATCATTTGGGTCCATCAAATAATGTCATATGGATATAGAACATGTATTCAAAAATAGTATCATATCACTTTTGGGTTCTCATCATAGCATTGATCCACTATGACTTTTTTAGTGTGACAATTACTCTTAGGACATTATCACATTCAATGTCATGTAGAAGAAAAATCATGATGTGATATGGAATTTATTAATATTCAAAACTATTAATATAAGTTATCATAAAGTAAAAAAGAAGTTGGTTCTAGGGAACCAACTCCAACAGCCTCCCACTTTCACTAGAGATAACTACTAACAACCTTTAGTCTGCTAGCTCTCACATGATATTCATGCTTCCACTGAGAGAGGAATTTAGTTAAGGGGTATTTCATGCTCTCTTCTGTGGGCACTATTCTCACTGCGAATTCACCCCTCTGATAAAAATCCTTCAAGAGTTGATACTTCTAGAGTATTTTCTTTGTCTGTTGATGTGATCTTATTTATTTTTCAATATCCACCACTATAGTATTATCATAATACAACATTAGTGGGTATTTACATCTAGGGACCACATCAATATCCTCTACAAAGTTCTAAATCAATATGGCTTCCTTGGTTGCATGAAAATCTTTTATATACTCAGACTCCCCTGTAGAATCACCTAAAAATGGATTCTTTAAACTCTTCAAGCTCACAACTCCCCCCTTGAGAAGGAAAACATATCATGATTATGACTTCAGATCATTCTGATCTATCTAAAAACCAGAATCAGTATACCCTCGGATGAAAACCTCTGTGTCTCCTCCATACACTAGATACATATAATTAGTTCTTCTTAGATACTTAAGGATAGTATTAATAGTAGTCCAATTGTGTTCTCCTGTATCTTCTTGATATCTTCCAACCATTCTCAATACATGATCGATCCTATCGTTGAAGCGTATGGGATCTTACTCATTCTATCTTTCTCCTATTGTGTCTAAGGATACATTTTCTTAGAAATATGTAAACCATGTGACACTTGAAACAATTACCTCTTGGATTCTTCCATACTAAATATATTTAGTATCTGGTCAATATATGTACTTTGGATTAGTTTGAGGAGCCTCTTGTATCTATCATGAATGATATTGATCCCTAAAATCTAGGCTTCTTCTCCTAAGTCCTTCATGGTGAAGCACTTATTCAACCAGTCCTTAACTGACTGTAATAATTGTACGTCATTTCCAATAAGTAACATGTCATCAACATACACTACTAGGATAATGACCACATTCCCATTAAACCTTTTGTAAACTCATGCCTCACATTCATTCTTAATGAAACCAAATTCTCTTATGGCTTCATCTAATCGAATATTACATGACTTAGATGCTTTCTTCAATCCATAAATGGATCTATGCAACTTGTAAACCATTTTGGAATCACCTGGTGTCACAAACATGTTGTGTCTTATAGACATCTTCTTGAAGGCTCCTGTTATGTAATGTACTTTTTACATCATTCTGCCAAATCTCATAGTCATAGTAAGCTACTATAGTAAGTATGATTCTGATGGATTTAAACATAAAAACTGGAGAAAAGGTTACATCATAGTTAATTAATTGACATTGTTTAAACCCTATATCCACTAGCCTTGATTTATAGGTACTTACTTTACCTTCCATGTCCATTTTTATTTTCAATACCTATTTATACCCAACAGTCTTTACATCAGTTGGCACATCGATCAAAATAAAAACTTGGTTTAGATAAATGGAATCTATCTTAGAATTCATAGCTTCTAACCATCTTGTAGATATTGATCTCTCTACTGCCTCCATGTAGGATATAGGTTCATCATTTTCCAACAATAATGATTCACCATCCTTAGTGACTAGAAAAATCACATCTCTTTCGTTCCCTTACCTCCCTTACACTCCTAAATAGTACTTGTGTTTTAGGAACGACTTCTTCCATCGGGACCTATGGAAAAATTTCTTGTACCAACTCCTGTTTATATTGAGCATCAACTTCAACGAAGTCAACCTTTCTCCCACTATCCTTGTTGAGGATGTTCTCCCTCTCAAGAAATATAGCTTGTCTGGTGACAATCGCATTCTTATCTAAGGGGTTGTATTGTTAGTATCCCTTTTTTTTCTTGGGATACCCTATAAAGATACACTTTGTGCCCTAGGGTGCTTTTTTTCCTTAGAAGGCCTTAACAAACTCCTTGCAACCCCACACACATGTATGAAATAAAATGGGTTTCTTTTCACTCCATAGCTCAAAGGGAATTTCATTTTATGATTTAGTTGGTACTATTTTTAATGTGTATTACACAGTTTCTAATGTATATCCCCAAAAGGATAATGGAAGATCTACATGCCACATCATTGAACTTACAATGTCCAACAAGGTATGGTTCTTTCATTCACTAACACCAATCCACTGTGGTGTTTAAGGTCTAGTGAGTTGAGATAGAATCCCAAAATCCTGTAGAAAGTTGATGAACTATGGGTTAAGATATTCTCCACCTATATCTGATCGAAGATTCTTTATCTTCTTACCAAGACGATTCTCTAATTCATTCTTGAATTCCTTGAATTTCTTAAAGGAATTGGAATTATACGTCATTAACTAGATATATCCATATCTACGGAAGTCATCAGTAAAAGTTATAAAGTAAGAATGTCCACCTCTATCTTCTACTAGAAATGGTCCATACACATAAGTATGTACCAATACTAGAATCTCTATGGCCCTTTCACCCTATCCACCAAATGGCAGTTTGGTCATTTTTTCTTATAAACAAGCATGATATCTATCAAGTGGTTTTAGCTTATAATAGTATAAATAACCATCTTGACAGATCTTTGTCGAACGCTTCTCATTTACATGACCGAGATGGTGATTCTATAACTGGGTGTTATATAAGTCATGTGAACTTGATTAATTATCAATTTCCAACACTTGGTTTTCAAAATTTAAAATATATGGACAGTTATTTAAATGTTCCATACCATAACATATGTTTTCTTTATAAAAGATACAACTTTTATTTACAAATTTTAAAATAAACCCATATGTATCTAAATTTTATACATAAATTATGTTTTTTGGTAACAGTAGGTATATAATAACAATCTTGTAAAACCAAAAATCATTCATGTTGGCAAGGAAAGGTGGTAGTCACCAATGGAAAGAGAATCCATCCTCGCACCATTGGTAGCTTTTAGATCCACCTCTCCTCTAGAAATCTTTATAAATCAACTTGTTTCTGCATTTTGATGTAGAGGTGGGAACCACAAGTTGTATCTAATACCCAATGTATATATATTAAACGATTTCACTTGATAACGAACACTACTTTACCTTCCCATGCATTTGGGCGCAGATATTCTTCTAGTGATCTGGATTTCCACATGTAAAACATATTTCCTTCTTTTCCTTTACTTACCTCTAGATGTTTTTATTCATGGTAAGATGGTTCTCAGGAGCTTTATACTATTTATAATACTTTTCCCCCTTTGGATTTTCCTTCCAATTTTTATTCACCACTAGAACTATGGGTTTATTAGGCCTCATGTCCTTATCAACTTGAAAAATTAAAGTAAGAAGTTCTGAAAGATTCTTCTCATTATTGATCATATTATAATTCATAATAATTTTAGAGAATTCCTTGGTCATTAATGAAAGCATGATATTTGTACACAAGTCATTTGAGAATTTAATCCCTAAGATGTTTAGGCATTCAATGTAGCCAATAATATTGACTACATGATTCCCAGTTGGTGCAAACACTCTAAGATTAGTTGTGAACAAAGAATTATAGATCTCATAACTCTGGTGTCTGCCCTTATCTTGATAGATATCCCAAAGCCGTGACATTATGCTATATGTGTACATATCCTCATGTTCTTTAAGATATTATTGGACAAGGATGATAGCATGAAGCACTAAACATCTGTAGAATCATTCAGATGTATCTCATAAATAGATATCTCTTTATCAGTTTTCTCATTTTCAGGTGAAATTGGTAAAGGGTCTTCCAACACATATAATTTACCTTCATAGTGAAGGATGTGATGTAAATGACTCTACCATTCCTAGAAATTCGTTTTGTTGAGAAGGTTTTCCTTCTCGATTATGGATCGCAGTGATATATTTGATGTCATTTTTAATGTTGTTTCTATAAATAAGATAAGTAGTGATTTAGTAATTTATCTGATAAATTTAGAAAAATAAATAAATATTATATTTATTAATCCCCCATAATTTTATCAAATCTCAATAGCCCTCACCATTGCCTTCAGGATATCTTGTTTCTTGGACATTCTAAACGCAAGGATTCATATTACCATTATAATTACCCTAACCTTGTTTGGTAAAGAAAGTTGAAAGGTTTTAGGTAGTTATTCAAAATTCCAACTGCATTAACTCACAGTTCCTTGATCTGTTGAGTGGACTCCCCAATCCTGAAATCCATTTATTGGATTTCCTCAACCTTTGCCTCTTAGTTTCACCAAGTCCTACTTTGGAAGTCAAACCTTAATGGGAACCAAGTCAATTCAACCCAAAACCTCATGTTATAATTCCACGATAATTGAAAGCACCCCAACTTTGGCCGGTCAAGCACTTTGAACTATTGTTTGATTCTAACCGAAGTAATGGATGGCTATACCAACATAATATTTTATTGAGGTATTTTACCCTTTATGCATATATTTCCAATTATTATCTTTATCACATGCTTGTTAATATTATGGTGGATTACTTAAGTGATTAACCATGTCTTTAGATAATATTTATCTATAAGACAGTTTATTTTAGTTCCATCTTGTATGCTTGTAAATTTATTAATTATGTGATCACGACAAAACAACCATAATGAATAACCACGAAACTAACAGAAATAAAATAAAGGGTTTGATCATTATATTGTTATAATGGTTAGTTTATCTATAGGTTGATAAACTAATAGTTGAACTAGGGGAGAAACACCTTGAACCAATTAGGTTTGTGTTTACAGCTTTCCACCTATCCACCTTTGTATATCCTTGGATTAGTTTTTCCTCAGCCCCAAACTTGAACGGCCTCCACTAGCTTGTGATATCCATACATTAAATATGCTTTTAATCACACACAAGGGAGGGTTAAAGGGGGTTTTTCATAAAAGAAACCATGTTCACATAGTCCCTACATATTAATTAGAAGAGAAGCCACACAATCCAACAATTTAATTTAATAATAAATTAAACTGAAACGAATCACATACAAAGTTCTGGTCTAGCTCATGATCATCCACTAGCATGAAACTAATTGCGCATATAATAAAACTAGAATTCAATTCTTAATTGTTCATATTTAACATAAATCACACTCGAATTTATTAATTATTATCTTTAATTAATCAATTATTTTATATTAATCCTTATCTGAATTTCCTTGAGATTGTCATCGTTTATAATTTTAAAAAATTAAATAAATTCATTTAAAATTAACTGTGTACATAACTTGTACCTTGGAGGTAACCTGGTGAATACCCATCTAAATCTACCCAACATGTATTATACTTGTATACACTTTATTCTTTGTGACATATAGCATGGATGACTTATCGCATACTTTCATGATGTGTACTTCACAGATGATTACATTAATTACATGATTTTTTTGGTAACATGTCATACTTTAATGCACATAGAACAATAACTATAATAAAACTCAATCCTAACATGCATATATTAAACATTACACAGATATTAATTAGAAATTTAAATATTTATGTATATTAAAACCTATCACATGGCATGTCCTATCTTTATGACCACACAAAAGTACATCTCTCAAGGTTTACATAGTAAAATAAATAAATTTTAAATCTATATAATATAGTATAAGTAGACGATGTGTAGATATGATCTACACATCATGTACACCCTTCACCATCTATCTGAAGTACACTCCTAGGAACTCGTCATGTTAGGTGTACTTTGGAAATCATGGAGAACATTGTGTGTCATGTAAGCCACATGTCATGTTAAATATGGGTTAAACAGTCACTAGTCAGGTAGGTCATGTATGGAATACAAAACCCAGCCCCTAACCCAAAGAGATTACACACTATGTTTTGTGGGGCACATGGAATGTAGTCTGGATGACTATGTGCCACTTAATCTTGGTCAACACATGGTGCTGTAATGGTGTAATTAATTCCCTAATCAATGTAAAATATCAAATTGATTTCTGAATCTATCTCGATGTGTTGAACAAAAATACATGGAGTCTAATGTTTATTACACGGTGTGTAGTATCATTATCTATGGCCAATATCCTTAGCACCTTCAGAAGATAAACTCAATTTTATTTCAATCATAAAATTAATCATTTCTATTAGATCTGTGAGAAATGATAGAAAAAGAAATAGATCTATTAATTAAAATTTAACGAAAAATTATACTCAAATTTAAAAATTAAATTATGAATGCGTAAATCACCAATGAAACTAAATAATTATTCATAATGATGTGTCCGCTCTGATGCCACTTGTAGGTTTTCGGAACAATGGAAGTGTAGGAGGGGTGGTGCCCAAATTTTCTTTTTTCATTATCAATGATTAATCTGAGATAAATTGATGATGAATGACATGATCAATGAATTTGAATCAAAGAACAAGCAAGGGTTATTAACCCAGAACCGATAGATATGAGATAAACACATGTTGTTTATAATTAGTTTAATTAAATAAGAATTACCTCCAAGGTTATCCTTTATTTATTGATGCATCTAGCCACAGATCTGCAGTCTGTCGCTTTTATGTTATAGAATCCAAGCATACGATTCCTCTAGAAGTGATCCACATGTGATCTATGAATCTCTAGATGTCATCGAAGGAGTTTCTGGGTGCTATCATGGAAGATCTATGTATTTGTGATGTCCATCTTCAATCGCATTGAGAACCAGTTCCAAATAATTCTTCTTGATCTGATGGAGGAGTATTTCTCTCATTCTTGAGAGCATTCTTGGAGAGGGATGAACTCTCTGAATGTTATATCTTTCTCCAATCTGTTTTTCACAACCATTTTCCTAGCTAGGGTTATGAGAAAATAATTGTAACTGGGTATTTATATCACTAGGGTTGAAATAAAATAATTACACAAGTGTCATTATTTATTTTATTAATCTTAGAGAAACCGCATATCAAATAATTATAGTATTATTATTATTATTTTTTGACATGCTCCAAACATGTGAATTATAATTAAATATTATTTAATAAAATAATATTCATCATTATTATTTCTCACCATACCCTTGAACTCGGTCATACAATCATCCACAGTATTTATTGGACCTTGAATAAATTCTATTTATTTATTAATTAAATATCACTGCATTATTCTATAATAAATATATAAATATTATATTCACAAAATACAAATAAATATTGATTAAATATTAATCCCATAATATATTATCCAGAATAACTAATTTCAGAATAAATGTGATCAGAAATCCATGAATAATTATTAAACCACAACTAGGAATAATATTTATTCCACTTGTTAAATAATAAACAATATATACTATTTAACAGAGATACTGGATACACTTAATGTGTGGCCCTATAGGCCTCTTTCTAAATGGAATTAGGTGGAGCATCCTAAAGTCAGAGGTTAGAACCAAGACACCCATAGAGAAATAAGTTAATGTCATAATGACATGTCACCTCATATGAAAATTTACTATATAATATAATCCTTTTGTATTAATATCTCAAATCAAGCTGGTTGCATGATAGTACCATCAACCCATGTGCTCGATTTCTCTTTCTTTGATTTCCCAAAAATTGAACTTCCATATGGAACACCATGGCCATGGATTTATTTAGGATGTATCATTTCCATAAATGGGTGGGAGATATTATCTTTCATTAAAGAATATAAGGGATAAATCCTTTATCACATTATTCATTAATGAAATATTACTCATGACACACCCAATATATCCTACATCACCATGAACATCTGTCGTCATGATTTTCATCAATACATCTAACTGTGCGACTCATAATACTCATTAATAATAATCTTAAAGTATAATTACCAATACACACATCCACATATAGGAACATCCAATGACATATATAAATGTGGATTTCTTACTGGCAGGTCTTGTTCTTATAATATCCTCTTGGACATTACCAAGGGCATACACCATGAAAAGGTTCCTCAAAGTTCTATGAGTCTCCACCCCTAATAGCCAGTATCATTTGTATCCCTCAAATGATATAATTCAGAAATATAAAATATATTCATGAATAGTGTCATAGCACTTTCAAGTTCTCATCGTTGTAGGGATCCACTGTGACTTTTTTAGTGCAACAATTACTCTTCAGAAATTATCACATTTAATGTCATGCAAAATAACAATCATGAACTGATTAGGAATTTATTAATATTCAAAACCATGAATATAATTTATCATAAAGTACAAAATAATTTGGTTCTAGGGAACCAAATCCGACAGTATAATAATATTTCTTGTCCACTATGAGAGAGTTTTATCATGGGGCTCTCCGATACTCTATATTCCTAATGTTCTAGGGACTTATTAATCCTATTGGGGGGTTTAATTTATGGGGTTTTCCTATGATTCTATACTCGATTCATATTTCTAGTGTTTTTATGAATATGTGATTTTCTATCTTAGGTATGAGTTTCTTAACTATCATGACCTAGTGTGATCCTTGATATAATGTTATCTGTGCTTCTTCTTCTAGCTTGTACTGTTTTGATTATACTTCCATGGATTTGATATAATATGTAATGTGTTATTTGTTTTGAAATGATATATATATACTATGATATATGGATATGAAATTCTTTTAAAATAATTTACCTACTTTATATGGAAATATGGAAAAAGGAAAAATTAAATAGTTTTTCTGAGATTTTGATATAAAAATTGTTAAACTGTTATCAAGCCTTGATTTCTTTAAAGTTGAGAATGCTTAGATTATTATTCAAGGACATGATATGGAACACTTGGTTGGGACTCTATTGAGATTTTTATCTCACACCCTACTTACCCTTTTAGTTTTTCATATACCTAGTTATATCTTTCAATGTAGGTAAAGTCAAGTTGACATGATGAGGCAGCAATGGTTTATGTTAGCTAGGTTTTGAGAAGTTGGTGGTGAGATGGTGTGTTTTTTCGCATGTTATCACATGGATCTATTAGAGTATCTTTTTTATGCCTTTTTAGTTAGACTTGTCTCTTGGATATTGTTTTCTACCTTTTTTATTTGTATCATTTCTATTCTTCTTTATCTGTTTTGGAATATATTTTCATCTTCCATTATGTCTCTCTATTATGAGTATATATTCCATGTTGTTCTTTCTGGTGTGGCGAAATCATTAACTTTGTTGTTGTATGATTTCCATGTGTTATTAACTAGCCCATGGGGATCAAGAAATCCCTTTAGGTTTGAGGTGGATTAGGTTGAGTACTATTTTGAGAGGGTACTTATTTTGTTTAGTTACAAACAACACAAGGCATGCATATATTATACAAGGAAGAATATGCACATCAGTTTTCTCATGGATTCCAATTTTCACTTCCTATTAGTATACATACAAGCACAATGAATCTTGATGAATGTGTTTGATCTCACCATTTCATAAAACAAATATTATAACCATTTATATGCTTGGCATAAACATGTGACTTGAGCTCCTTAAATATCACCATATGAATTATTGTCTTATACATAGTAAAGATCCATGGAGGTCACATAGAAAATCCAAGGTGGTCTCATAGAAGCTCCATGGAGATTTATCATCCCATAAAAGATATGTTCTCTTATAGTTTCTCACATAATCATGGAATATCCATGCGGTTATTAAATAAGCTCTATATTCACTAACTATTGATCCTCATACTGATAAAAGATCTATAGATATTTCTCATTGAAAGTCTATGTTTTTCACATGGAAGTATGGATTTGGTTGATTATTATACTCATAGAAAAGTCATATGGGTGATAACCCTTCTAAATTCACAGTCGATGCTTTTTCGTTAATGTCATTGATACAGCTCACGGAGGATCAATGATCTTTATTTTTTTGATTCTCATATGCGTTGAAGGTTCTTTATCTTTCATGGTGATAAAATCATGGTATAATCATAGGAGTGCATGGATTTGATCATGTAAGATCAATGCAATTCATAGCTTGTGAAATGTCTATGTGTAGTAAATCCTTATGTCAAGAAGTAGAAAACTACATAGGTAATTGATTTTATGTTATTGATCAATTATATAGAACCACCATCATTATGCATATACATTTATAATATAGGAATAGTATACATACTTGTGAGTCCTAGATATATTTTTACTTCACATTTCCTCTTGTTAATAAAATATCATAATCCATTGACCCCTTATCCATGGTACCATGGTTGTATCTCAGATACACCTCATGCACTAATCAAATTTTGGTGACGCCCCGTATAGAGGATCCCCCACTCATGTGCACATTGTGAATATACTATGAAATCTTCTGTGAATATTCCCCTTTCGTCCTATCTAGGTACTCTACCACTACTATACACCCATGCCACTTCGACTGGACATACTGAGTTGGATCCTATGTGGTTAAGATAACCTCCCATAGGTCCATTTGAACTAGTTATTTGGTTAGATAGAGGGTGGATCATTTTTTACTAACAATTTATAAAAGAGTAAGTTAAATTTCTAATAAGTAAATCCCAAGTCCTAAATTATACTTCTCCATTTTTTTAAATAAATATTTGAATATTCCTCTCACTTAATTAAATTAAAAACTTCTTCCGCATTTTATAATTCCTCATTCACACGTATCATATCTATTTTCTTAAGGTTTCAAATGTATGAGCATTTAATATTGGATCAACAAACATCAGATATTAATTATCACTCTTTTTCAAACTTCTCCACTTGAATTATTCAAGTTAAAAGCCTTATTATTACATAGACAGAGACCATAAAAGTAACTCAATCAAACTATGGAATTACATGGATGCGTTTTCCTGAATGAAATCCAATTCCTTTATCAAGAATCCATAATAATCATCCAATCATAATCATCAACTCCACTATACACATATTTTACCATTGACGCCAATTAAAACACTTACCTAGGATTGTCATTTTATTTGTTAAATATCCCTACTAAAATAAAATAATAATTATTTCCTAATAAAGGAGTTTTTTTCTTATCATTATATTCTAAAGATAATATAGTTTCTAATAAGATAGTGGGGGTATGTTTAAACTTATAGAAGTTAAATGATAAGAAATAAATGGTTATACCGATCTAGCGTTAAAGTTTTTTTTACTTAAAATCCTAAAACTTTTAGGATATATGATGCTAAATAAAAATATAAAGGTTAAGTTTAGTTTCCATCTGAAAGTGAATATCAATATTTCCTAAAGGACTATTCTAGTCAAAATAAATGGTGAATTTCACTTAATATCCTAAAATATTTATTGTGTATGGTGGTAAAAAAATTTAAAGAGTTTCATTTAATTACTATAATATAAGTGAATGTTACTTTATCTTAAATGAGTTTAGGGTGTATGAGTTAGTAATAATGTAAATAATTACATTAATAGCCATTAAATATCAAGGGAAGATATTGATGAAAAGTTTATAAGGATGGTTATGTTTAACTTAAAAAAATTATCAGTAGATAACATAAGTTTACATCGAATCATATGATGTTATTAAGTTAATGAATTTGGATACGATCAAGAAGTTGAACATTATAAATATGATACATGAATATTTCCATTATTTAACTTTTCTTTCTTCATATATGTTACTAATTAAAAATTTAAATTAAAGGGTTTTATCAGATAGTCACAAAGATTTGTTTTCAAAATTATATATAGACATAATAAGTTAATAAAATCCTATAAAGTTTAGTAAACATACGGATGATCTAGAAGTATATCATATATGATATGATAGATAGGTTATTACATATTATTTTTTTTAAATATTACTAAATAGGTTTTAAGAAAATAAAATTGATTATATAAAAGATAATATCCGCTTTATAAATATTTCACATTGGTGTCATACATGTATATATAAACATATATTTCATAAAATGTAGTGACAATGCGCATCAAAATGTATTAATTTGAGTTATCCCAAACCGTTATTCATCATGGAGTATTATAGGATGTTAAGAAATGTTAAGGTTAGAGTGAGCTTGATTCTTGTATGAGATACGTAATATTCATGTGAGATAGAAAAAGTATTTTTATGTGTTGGATGTCCCTCTAAGTATACCACATGGTGTTTCATAAACTATGAATTTGGTATATTTGTAAGGACCTAAACTTTTTTTAATGAAAATTCCTCTTGATCTAATTAAATGTCTTATTATGGTTATATAAAATGTGAAATTTAATGGTTTTATGTTTCTGAATTTTAAAATACCGTTATTAATTTTGATCGTTGCTAATATAGTCGTTGAACAGTGGTCACATGATTAGTATAAATATAGGGCTTTAAAAAATCTGATTTACTCAGACAAAGGAAGTGATAGCCTCATCCAGTAGACATTCCCCATACGAAGCTCATTTGTTAGAGCTTGTAAAGGAGGTGGCATCATTGGGATTCTCTCTTGACCAAGCCCAAGCCGATCTTGAACACATTAATCTTGAGTGGAACCATCTATGGGAGAAATGGAAGTTAATAGAGATTATCAGTCGAGCGATGTTATCTGAGCCACCCCAAGAGTCTATCACCATCACACACCTTACCCTTCGATCTTATTCGAGTGTTTTAAGGGGTTATGTAACAAGACCCTAGCATAATGACTATGTGCATTATTTTTTGTATAAATAATGTGCATTAATTTTATTATTTTTACTTTGTAAATAGTTTTTAAAGAACAAATAGTATTTTTAGTTAATTTTCAACTAAGAAAAATATTTGACGAATTAATGGATTTTTAAATTAAATAATATTTATATAAAATATTAGAATTTAATTACTTTTTATTAAATATAAATGATTGTAAAATTTTATGAATTCAATTTTAATTTGATTAAGGTTTGAAAGTCGTTTTTTTCAAAACCCATTAATTTCTGATAAATGTTAGTTTTTATTTTAAAAGTAAAAATGAACACATTTAGAAAATTATTTATATAAAATGAATATTATTTTTGGAATCAGGATGTAGAAATTATCCAGTGGTTAATTTTTATTAATTCTCCGAGACAGTTGAATTTTTGGGAAAAAATTAAATACCGTTTAAATATATAATGTGATCTATAACATCATAATGACCAAATAGTGATGTAATAAAATAATATAAATGATATTTTCGGCCAATATATGTTTTACCACTAAAATAATGTGATTTTAGGTTCGTTTTATTTTTTTTACAAAGATTTAGTGGACCCTCCAAGACTTATAAAACATTTTGTCTTTCTAAATTGTTTTCCTTGAGAGTGTGACTCACCTCCACAAAATCACCCTCAATATTTTAAGAAGTTGTGACATTGTCCTTATAAAATATATTTTCCCACTCCAATTTGGAAAAAACCATGGGAAAAAAACATGGTCTGGTTTCTTCTCCGATTCTCATCTTTTTTCGCCGTGTTGGTTCGGAACCCTCGGAATTCAAATCCCTGCCCTTGCCTCAAAGTCCATCTGCTTCTCTCCGAGTAAGATTTGAAGTGGTGGTTCCTCAGTGGCTTTGGGAGGTGGGATTAGTCTGCTGAAGGTTCTCCTCGCACGGCCTGTTTTGATTTTCGGTGTTGGTTTTTTTCCTCCACCCACTTTTGCGGTTGATCTGATTGAGTATTGCTCGTTGAATTTTAGAAAGTGATGATGGTGGTGATGTTTCTTGTATCAGTGATGATTTTTTTTCGTTTCTGTGTTTCTGTTTCTAGTTTCTGTAATGGATGATCGATGACAGAAAGGTGATGATGTTTCCGTGGCTGGTGATGGATCTAGATGAACTGGATATTGTTGAATGTTTCTGGTTACCTTATCCGACGGTGAATGGAGAGATGATGGTACTAAAGATGTTGGTTGGCAGCGACGTGACCAGACTCTTGGTTCAAGGTCTCCTCGTGATGGTTGATTTTGTGGATTACGCTGGGTTTTCTCGTGGCTCGAGGCAGGTTATGTTGGTTTTTCTGAATTTTGTTTTTTGAAATTTGAATGTTTAAATTTTGAATGTTGAATGTGGTGTGTACTGGTCTATGTGGATGTTGGTATGTAGGAACAACTGGCCTTTTTGTATGGTTCCCACTTACCCAAAAAGTGTCTATTTGCAAAATACAAAAAAAATGGTTTGTGTGTGTGTGTGTGGTGACCCAAACCTAAATATCAAACAATTCCCTCTCCTTTTCTATATAAAACCACCAAAGCTCCCACTTCCTCTTCACTCAAAGCCTTTGGAGTTATACCAAACCCTGACCTCATCTCTATATAATCCTCCCAAGGTGCCCCAAGCTCCCAAGAATCCCCTCTCAAGCCTCTCCCAAGCCTTTGGGATCACACTTCCAAGTAAGGGATTTCCTCTTTTCTCATTTTTGTCTCAATTTCGTGATGTTGTTATGCCTTTTTGTTTTCAATTATAAATTTTGGGTTATGATTCCGCACCTACCCCATACTTCCCTCTCTATGTTTTAATGGTGAGATACCACTTTATATATCATTAAATTCCCCTCATGTGCACCTATTACCAGGCCAAATTTCTGTAAGGAATCTCTCTCACCTCATTTACATTCACGCAATTCTTTTGTATTGTGAATAAAAATTACATTACTTACGTTGAGACATGTATCTATATGACCCACTTAATTTAAATTTCATTTACATATGATAAGACACCCATTTCTCTCTCATCAACAATTTTTTTGAATTCCTATGTCATGTAGTTACATTTCCAAAATTGCACTGTGAGTTTCCAAGCCAATGTCATTGTAACACCCCGAGCTTCCACGATACGCTTCTCTTTCAATAATGCAATAGCTTGCATTGTACGCCAGTTCGAGATTCTAACACACCGCAACCAATCAAAATAGACATTATGAATAGTAATACCCACTTTTTGAAATTATATATATATTATATTTCAAAATTGACTTCATTTTTGGATTCGGAATATCAAAATAATCCTATATTGAATTTTTGGTATTTTTCTGAGAACTTCCAATTTTTATGAATAGTGAAAAATATTTAAAAACAACATTTTTAATCAAAATAATTTATAGTGATAAATTATACTATTTATTGGTTTTAAAGTATAATTAGAATATATTTTTACCATTTTATCCAATGGTGGTCATTAGAATTAATTTCACTTTGAAATTGGACATAAACAATTGTCAATCTTTTGATATATATTGTTTCTTTAAAACACGCTATTTGGCGTGACAGTGGGAATTAATTATAAAATTAATTAATGAAAATTATATGATTGTAATTTTGTAAAAAAATACATCATTTTTGAATTCGGAATATCAATTATAGCTTAGGGTGAAATTTTGGCATTGTTCTAAAAAACATCAATTTTTGATGAATAGTGAAACCACTAAGTGGTAGTTAAAAAACTGATTTTTCGTTTAAATGAAACATTACCACTTATGTGATTTGATTTTCAAAAATCCAACTTACATGGTTTTCATTAGGAAGTAAAATGTGGTTCAATGGGATTAAAATAATTTTTTGGTGAATAGTAACTTTTAAGTTTAATTAATCGTGATTAAAGGTAATTAGTGAAATTTAAGGTAAAAAGGATATTATAAAAATATGAAAATACCATTACACTGGTCCTACCATTATTGGATGAGTCATGGATGACCAGGAAAATCCATGAGTCAACTTGGGGACCCCATGGAGCCACTTGGGTAAGAAAATGACATTAATAACTTTTTTATAAAGTAAAAATAAAATTGTCACAAACATGTGTTGTTTTACTAAAACAAGTATTACATGAGGTTATATAAGTTAACTATTCAACTATAAATATCCATTGGAAAGATAAAAATATTTCCTACATCATGATATTTTTTTATAGTTTTTAGACATTAAATAAATTAAATTTTTATGACACCATGATGATGCAGCGATTACCTCATTAATTAACGATTTAAATTGAATGAAAAGATAATGTAAAATATAAGGATTACACTTTTAAAAATCCTATTGGATGAGTATATTTAGAACCCTTATCACCTTATCCTTGAAATTTATCATTGTGGGACCTTTAAAATCCGAAAATCATTTCATAATAATGTAACATTTCAATCTTTCCAAGAGTGCCCCTCCTCTCCTCTTATAAAAGGCCCCCACCACTACCACCTTATTCACACCTTCCAAGCCATTTGTCTCGGCCAAACTCTTCCCAAATACTCTTTCAACATCCATCTCTTATTCCTAGAAGCCTCACTTTGGGCAGAAGTCTTCCCAAGGAAGCCTTTGGCTCAAATAAAAAAGAGTTACCCGATTTTAAGGTAATGTCTTCTCTTATGTTGTTTTGTTTTATTTTTCTTCTCCAACCCCCTAAACTCTTTTTATTATATTATTTTGTAACAAAACCAGTATATTTAATATACTATTATGTTTTTATGTGAAGTATTTTATTTACACTTACACACACATTCGTCTAATGGTTAAATAACATATTGTTTCTGTGAGTGGCGAAATACTCCCTCACGAAACGATGATTGTTCAATTTTCTTTTAACACCTCTCATGGTGGCCATTACGATGACACTATATTTATTTATGATATATATTATATTTATTACCTCTATATTATTCTGTATTTTACATTTAAAACAAACCTTTATGCTTTTCATGTTGTGAAAATGCGATAATTTCATTTGAGGAAGTGTGGACTACCGCCCCCTCAAGTGATGTGACTCGTTCATGCAAAACATGGAATGTATAAATAATGCAATTAATGAACTTATGTGACCTATATAACATATATATTATACTATAATTATAATATATATATATATATATCATTTAGTTTTAAACCCATTAAATACAAAATAGAAATGAAAGTAGCGTTCATGCGTACGTACGGCTTACCGTCTCCATGAACGGTGCATTTCATTTCTTACCTCTAAATGTTATGTAATATTATAATGTCAAGTATATACTGGATATATATTATATATATGATATATAAATCATGAATATAATTCTAGAGATAATGGATATTTTACCACATGAACAACTTTTAATTATAAGAAGTTCATTGTTGACTCAAGTACCAAAGAGCGACCAAATGACCGTTATTAACTTAAATGACTACATAATTTTCATAACATGGTAATAAGTAATTTAAAAGGAATAATGAACTTGAAAAAGGTTCTTAAGCAAGTAGAAATTAACTCTAGTTTATTATTCAGGAGGTTAAAGAACGATCGAGTCAAGTCGGACACGAGGTAAGGGAACTTCTTAACCCAATTTCCATTCTTTGGGTTAATCTCTTACTTTCAAATTATGTCATGATATTATTTTGTACTATATTGTATTTTTACATTATTTATGTGTACATATAGTGAATACACATAATAGATCTATTTTATTTTAAAAAATGATCTTTGTAAAGGACTTCATCTCAATCTCCTTTCATTGAGGCATATTTTGTTTTATACACAACTTTCTTTTATAAGGTGTATAAACCCCTTTGAATTTTACTTTTATTCAAAAGGAATATTTTTATAAGAATAATTTTTACTAAATGAAAAAAGGAATGGTTTGTCTTACGTATGCGGCGACAACAAATTCTCCGCCGCTGTGACCATTATTTGAGTATCAGCTTCCTCTATAAGCCATAACTTTTTTTAAAATGAAAAATAAATACCATGTTTTAATTTTCTTTTATTTTGGAATTGAAAATGCTTTTGATAATGTTTTTATTATATCAATGTATTGTATTGATATCTTGTGATTGAAATGTGGAAATTTTATGTTTCCTTTATGCATGTTTTATGTGATACGATTATGTTATGATTTATGATATGTTTAAACCTGTTCATATGAGGAATGAATTGGACTTAATAAGTGACGGGTGGAGCCCGCTATAGATCCTTGATGTATCGGCAGGTCTCAAGAGACAAACTAGTGTCTTGGCACGAGTCCTTGACAAAATCTTATTTGTAGTCTTGGCACGAGGCCTTGGCTACGTGGTTATGATAGTCTAGCATTATGCATTCCATCATTATGAAAGTGGTTATTGATATTGCATGTGGTTATTTGACTAGTAGAATATCCATGTGAATAAGTAAATGGAATTATTTCATTTTATTTTTTCCATATTATGTTGAAGTTCAAGTTAAAAATGCTTTTGTTTTAGTTATATATTGCCTTAAATGTTAATGTTTATTTATGAAAGCTTCCGCTATATTGTTATCCTTACTAAGCATCTGAGATCACCCCTTCCAACATTTTAATTTTTCCAGGATGTGAAGAAGTATATTAAGAATGACCTGCAGGGATAGTATGAGGGGATATGAAGACAAGATTTTGTTATAGTTTTGTTTTACTTTATGATGTAATGTAAGACTTATGAATGTATCTAGTGTTTCCAAGGCTACTAAACTAATTTGTCTTTCGAGACTTGATCTTTTGTGATCATGCCAATGTTACGCAACAATGCACTGACTCTGGGCAATTGGGGTTTGGGCGTTACAGTTGGTATCAGAGGTAGTTTAGTACTAACCTTGGAAGCTAGATTTAGATAAACTCTGATTAGATCACATAGACATAAGATAGACTTTGAGGATTAGTATAGAAGAACTTCCTTGAATTTTGGTATTGTCGAGATTTTGTGAGTTTTCCGAGCAATACATCCATTTCTGGATACGAACAGGTAGAGACAGCTCTAGCACAGATGTACCTAGGGGTAAACCCCAAAAACATCGCTTTGAGCTAGACTAAAACGGGAACTGGTGCACGACAATGGGCCTTGCTGCCATCTTGGTTATGACACTCCCGGGGGATATGCTTATGATAATTCTCATTTTTACAAACCATTATGAAGGGTTTATGAGTATATACTTCATCAAAGAAAACATCTTTATTATTATGGATTATATCCATAAACTGTTCAATTTGCATTAAGTATTTTACATGTTTGGAATTATTCATTGCAATTCATAAATTGATCTAGTTTATGCCATTGTTTAGAAATAGCTCCTAGTGGAAGGAATGTAAACTGTATCAATGCATGCACTCCATATAGGGATTTCCCTCCTACTCAAGATAATATAATTGAGCTGGTGATACAACTGGTGCTGATCATCTTATCACCATACTGGGTCAACTCCCTCTGGCTATGAATAATAACCTTACTCGTATGGAGCACCCTGATCCACAACATGGAGGATCAATGTTAGACCGCTTGATGAGGAAAAAACCACCAACATTCAATGGTAGTACAAATCCCTTAGTATCTGGGCAATGGATAAACTCCTTAGAGAAAATATTTCCTGCCTTGGGGAGTAGTGAAAGGGAAAAGGTTATCATGGCAGTTTACCGCCTCACTGGAGATGCTGATCAAAGGTGGTCATTGATTCAAAATACAAAGGAAGATGAAGAAGTATCAAGTATGGAATGGAGAGAGTTCAAAGAGCTTTTCTTAGAAAAATACTTTCCTCGTGACCATCGAGCAGATATGGAAAGGTAATTTCTGAGTCTGAGACTAAATGAGGATGAGAATGTCGCAAAGTATGAGGCCAACTTTACAAGGTTAGCAAGACATACTGCAGATTATATACATAACCCAAGAAGTAAGATTGATCGTTTCTTTGATGGGTTAAAACCATTTCTCCGTCGAGCATTAGTCTCACAAACCTTCTCATCGTACGAAGATATTGTCTCATGTGCTATCAAGACAGAAAAGGAATTCTCTAAATCTTATAACATTAAAGTAAAGCAAGAGAAGAAGAGAATGGTGGAAGAAGAGACAGATAAAGGGAAAAAGGGACAGAATAATCTTCCATTATTCAATAATTGTGGGAAGAATCACCCCGGTACTTGCCTAAAAGGAATGGTAGTTTGTTATAAATGTGGAGAAAAAGGTCACCAGGCTCGTGATTGTAAGGGAAAGAAAAAGGACATCAATGTTGAATGCTATAATTGTAGGGAAATGGGGCATTATGCAAATGAGTGTCCTAAGAGTCAGGGAAACTTACCTCAGAAGAGGCCAAGGGATCAAGGACAATCTTATGTTGTTACTACAGTTGAAGTGGAATAATTAATGTATTGGTGCTTTTGGACTCAAGGATTATATTCTAGTTATAAGAATAATGAGATATATATATATATATAAGGATTGTACTGCAGTACTTGTTGTTTTCATTAAGGTTTTAATATGATGAAGGTAATCATATTTTTGTATGTACAATAAGAGAAACATTACTTTGTTTGAGGAATCTGATGTTACAATTGATTTTGGAATTTAGAGACCTTTTAGAGAAATTCTGGACAGGGGTATTTTGGATAACTGTAAAGGTTGGAATGGATTAAGTTGAACCCAGGATATTATTTTTTAAGGTTAAAACATTTCTAAATATTATAATACTATAGTTTTAGGAAAAGAACAACCTGCAGGGTGGGGGATAACCTGTCGCGCCGGACAAAGATGCAGGAATCAAACCCACAACCATAGTACGACAGGCCTTTATTACCTACCACTAGCCTACAGGAAGTACATGGTTATTACAAAATAGTTTTCCTAATCTAAGTGGTATGTGTTAATATTTGGAACCTTGTACGATTATTATAAAGATAATATTTTTGAGTTCTATTATCTTTTTGAGTGAAAGATGGGTTTGTGGTGAAAATTTATTAAAGAAAGTCTGCATGACAAGTATGTATATTTCCTTACATTCTTAGTAAATCTCCTAAATAAATTCCTCAACTTTATGAAAGGTAACATAAAACAAAAACGTTTCCGGTTAACTTTTTCAACTGGGGATTCAATGACCGTCTAACCAATCACAAGTTTGTGATTTTCTTGTGTTTAACTTTCTCCTAATCCTATTTTCTACAACTCTCCATCAGACCTTGATGGTTTTCTTTCCTCCATATCCATATTTTCATAGAATCCTAGTATGGGCTATCTAAGGTGACATTTGTACTTCTCTTTCTTTCTTTTAAAGTTATATTTTTATTAACCTTATTTCCGATGTGGGTTTTCCACAAAGGTATTTTCTATTTTCAACCTTTTATTTTCAAATAACAATTTCAAATTACGAGGACGCAATTTATTAAAGGAGGGGAGAATGTAACACCCCAAGCTTCCACGATATGCTTCTCTTTCAATAATGCAATCGCTTGCATTGTACGCAAGTTCGAGATTCTAACACACCGCGACCAATCAAAATTGTCATTATGAATAGTAATACCCACTTTTTTAAATTATATATATTTTATATTTCAAAATGGACTTCATTTTTGGATTCGGAATATCTAAATTAGCCTATGTTGAATTTTTGGTATTTTTCTAAGAACTTCCAATTTTTTATGAATAGTGAAAAATACTTAAAAACACCTTTTTTAATCAAAATAATTTATAGTGATAAATTATACTATTGAGTGGTTTTAAAGTATAATTAGAATATATTTTTATCATTTTATCCATGGGTGGTCATTAGAATTAATTTCACTTTGAAATTGGACATAAACAATTGTCAATCTTTTGATATATATTGTTTCTTAAAAACATGCTATTTGTTGTGACAGTGGTAATTAATTATAAAATTAATTAATGAAACATATATGTTTGGAATTTTTTAAAAAATACATCATTTTTGAATTCAGAATATCAATTATAGCTTAGGGTGAAATTTTGGCATTGTTCTGAAAAACATCAATTTTTTATGAATAGTGAAACCACTAAGTGGTGGTTAAAAAACTGATTTTTCATTTAAATGAAACATTACCACTTCTGTGATTTGATTTTCAAAAAACCGACTTACATGGTTGTCATTAGGAATTAAAATGTGGTTCAATGGGATTAAAATAATTTTTTGGTGAATAGTAACTTTTAAGTTTAATTAATAGCGACTAAAGGTAATTAGTGAAATTTAAGGTAAAAATGATATTATAAAAATATGAAAAATAACATTACACTTGTCCTACCCTTATTGGATGAGTCATTTCCGACCAAGACAATACATGGGTAAACTTGGGGACCCCATGGAGCCACTTGGGTAAGAAAATGACATTAATAACTTTTTATTTAAAGTAAAAATAAAATTGTCACAAACATCTGTTGTTTTACTAAAACAATTATTACATGGGGTTATATAAGTTAACTTTTAGACTATAAATTTCCATTGGAAATATAAAAATATTTCCAATGTCATGATATTTTTTTTATATTTTTTAGACATTAAATAAATTTAATTTTTATGACACCATGATGATGCAGCGATTACCTCATTAATTAACGATTTAAATAAAATGAAAATATAATGTAAAATCTAAGGCTTAAACTTTTCAAAAACCTATTGGATGAGCATATTTCAAACCCTTATCACCTTATCCTTGAAATATATCATTTGGGGACCTTTATAATCTGATAATCATTTCATAATAATGTAACATTTCAATCTTTCCAAGAGTGCCCCTCATCTCCCCTTATAAAAGGCCCCCACCACTACCACCTTATTCACACCTTCCAAGCCATTTGGCTTGGCCAACCTCTGCCCAAATACTCTCTAAACTTCTCTTTCTTACTCCTACAAGCCTCACTTTAGTCATAAGTCTTCCCAATGAAGCATTTGGCTCAAATCAAAAAGAGTTACCCGATTTTAAGGTAATGTTTTCTCTTATGTTGTTTTGATTTATTTTTCTTCTCCAACCCCCTCAACTCTTCTTATTATTTTCTTTTGTAAAAACACCAGTATCTTCAATATACTAGGATTTTGTTATGAGAAGGATTTTATTTAAACTTACACACACTTTTGTCTAATGGTTAAAGAACATATTGTTTCTATGGGTGGCGAATTACTGCCTCACGAAACGATGATTGTTCAATTTTCTTTTAACACCTCTCATGGTGGCCATTATGATGAAACTATATTTATTTATGATATATATTATATTTATTAACTCTATATGATTATTTATTTTAAATTTAAAACATACATTTATGCTTTGCATGTTGTGCAAATGCGATAATTTCATTTGAGGAAGTGTGGACTACCGCCCCCTCAAGTGATGTGACTCGTTCATGCAAAACATGGAATGTATACAGAATGAAATTAATGAACTTATGTGACCTATATAACATATATATTATACTATAATTATAATATATATATCTTTCTCATTTAGTTTTAATCCCATTAGATACGAAATAGAAATGAAAGTAGCGTTCATGCGTACGTACGGCTTACCGTCTCCATGAATGGTGCATTTCATTTATTACCTCTAAATGTTATGTAATATGATAAAGTCAAGTATATACTAGATATATATGATATATATGATATCTACATCATGAATATAATTTTGGGGATAATGGATATTTTACCACATGAACAACTTTTAATTATAAGAAGATTATTGTTGACTCAAGTACCAAAGAGCGACAAAGCGAACGTTATTAACTTAAATGACTACATAATTTTTATAACATGGTAATAAGTAATGAAAAAGGAATAATGAAATTGAAAAAGGATCTTAAGAAAGTAGAAATTAACTCTAGTTTATTATTCAATAGGTTAAAGAACGATCAAGTCAAGTCGGACACGAGGTAAGGGAACTTCTTAACCCAATTTCCATTCGTTGGGTTAATCTCTTACTTTCAAATTATGTCATGATATTATTATGTACTTGTTGACGCTCCTTTCGTCACGGAATCTAAAGTTCGGAAAGGGGAATATCTGAGCTCAAAGTGATTAATCCTTTGAAGAAACATCAAAAATCGACAAAGGGATGAAAAAGGAGAACATTGCCCAGAGGTCGCGCAAGTTCCCTCTTGGTCGCGCAAGTATACTTGCGCGCCGCCTCAACACTTGCGCGACCCCTCATGGTCGTGCAAGGGACTTGCACGACAGATCTGGTAACCGCCCAGTAACCGCCCGGGGTCTTCTTTTGCCTATAAATAGACCCTGTGGGCCCCCCATTCGAGAGGATCTTTTTCCAGAAACTCGGATCAAAGCTCCCGACGCTCAAGTCTCTTCTCAAAGCTTCCGGAACACTTCTAAGGTAATTTCTTACCTAGAATGGAAGATCTAAAGAGAAGAAGGAAGGCCCAAGTGTTGAAACTTATCAAACACTTGCGCGCCAACTTAATTCCTTCAATATAACTTGCGCGTCCCTTCTCTGGAAGAACCTCAAGAGGATGGGAAAGGGTTTAATAAAGAGTCGCTCAAGTAATTCAACTCTGGTTGAAAACCGCGCAAGTATCCCTCATGTCGCGCAAGTATACTTGCGCGACCAACACTTGCGCGCCGACGTAGGACTTGCACGACCTTCAAGACTTGCGCGCCCCTAGCTTTTTGGGTGCCCATCTTGCCCATTTTTACCCCTCTTAAGCCATTTCACCCTTCCTATTCAAGATTCAGTCTTCAAGATACTCTTCAAAAGCCATTTATGGCATGATTTCTTGATTTGACATCCTTATCTGAAAGGAATTCTGTGAAATACCTCTCAAACACCCAGTGATTTAAACATCTTTATGTCACCAAAGATTGAGAGTTCATTCATTTCAACCTCATCCTTTAAAATGAGAGAATCCTAACCTGGGTCTCCTTTTCAGGAATAAGACTCAGTCATAACCTTAGGCTTCCTTTTCAGGAGTAAGCCCCAAGTCCCCTAACCTAGGCTTCCTTCTCAGGAATAAGTCCTAGTCATAAATCTTGGGCATCTTTCTTAAGAATAAGCACCAATCAAGTCCTTTAATCTTGGGCATCCTCCTCAGGAGTAAGCCCCAAACCTTAATCCCTAACCTGGGTTTCCTTTTCAGGAATAAGACTCAGTCATAACCTTGGGCTTCCTTTTCAGGAGTAAGCCCCAAGTCCCCTAACCTAGGCTTCCTTCTCAGGAACAAGTCCTAGTCATAAATCTTGGGCATCCTTCTTAAGAGTAAGCCCCAAGTCTCTTAAAATTTCTCTTAACCAGTCACAAATTTTCTTTGATTTGGGTTTCCTTTTCAGGAATAAAACCCAATCATAAGTCCCCTCCTAACTTGGGCATCCTCCTTAGGAGTAAGCCCCAAGATTAGAGTATTCAAATCTCCATGAAGCACATATAACTTTGTGGACCCTGTTCTTGGATTTTCTCCCTAAAAGTAAATCCTAAACCTTCGCCTATCTGGGCAGTCATCTATACATAAGCCCCAAAACAAAATTCTTATGATTGCATCTTTTACGGCTCAATGGTCTAAATCTTACCAATACCTCTTGTTTCTCACACCGAGCATGACTTACGTGAGCTTAGAGTGTAAAAGTAATTATGACATTCATCTTTGAGCCATCAATCATAAAACATCATATCCCATTCCTCGAACTACGTGGGTTCTGATTCCTTTTTTTCAAAAAAACAAAGGATACGTAGGTAGCCCATTTATGGGTTCGATCCCAACATTGAAATAATCTCTGTCCTTCTGAATGACGATAAACTTCAAGTGCCCCACTGAGTGGCTTTAAAACCAGCCTGGTCATCAAAATGACCAAGAGACTTTTATATAAATGTTTTGAAGGATACCATTGACCAAGAATCTCTAAACAAATATAGATGATTCTATATTGATGAAGAACCTCGAATACATATAAAAGATTCTCTAAATTTCTTGCATATTTAATCATTGATTGTTAAAACTAAAGGAAAGCTCATTTTATACTTGGTAATGTAATAAGGATTCACGAACTTAACTTAAATCTATAAAGAGAGTCCCGGAGTAGACAATAATTCCACTCAAAAAGGTGTGATGAGTCCGACCTCCCATCCTCTCGACCAATGCAAATTCCTAAGCCTCATTAGCCCACAAGCTAATGAGCGCCTGCCTTTGGAAAGTAGGTCCCAACGGATGTGGAATCATTGGATGTTTCCGGTTCTACGAACAAACCCGTTAGAAACCGATCGGAACGTTTGAATCTCCCGTCCAGGAGGTCATCCCCGGATTCCGCGCGAAACAAAAATGGTGAACCCGACGTGAATCCTTAACCAAGTTAAAGTGATGTTCTTCTTATCTGTTAGGCCCTTTGCGCCAACAAGGCAATCATTGACATGTGCTCATCCAAAAGATGCAGTGGCCGGATTCATCTTGATTATGTCTGTTACATGGAACAGGCACTCTTTTTTTCAAGATCTTCTACAAAAATGGCTTTCCTTAAATTCACCCCTGTGAATACTGCTGCTGGGAACACCTCTACTGTGAGGTCTGCTGCTGTGAAAACCAATGCTGCTACTCCTGCTGGAACGTCATCCGCTCTGAGGATGACATCACCAACTCAGCGTCTTCAACGCTGTGTTTCTAATGCACTGGTTAAGGAGTACCGTCGCAACGGTACTATCCCAACTCTGGAGGCCGCTCGTCAAGCCCTCCAAGTTAACAATTCTACCTGGTTGTCCGGACAAAGGCGACCAGCAATCAAGAAGCAGGCGGTGCTGACTACCGTCTCCAACCGTTTCGGGTCGTTATCCCCGGAACGCAATTTCCATTCACTCCCTTACTCCGAGGAAGTGAATGAGCAGGTCCCGCAGGACCTTAATTCAAAAAGACAGGAGTCCTTCTCAAGGGCTCCCATCAACAATCGCCGCCAGACTCGTGCGGTAGTGCGCCCTCAACATGATGAGGGTACCGGCTCCAGGCATTCAGCTCAGGTTCCTCGAACCCGAGCAGGCAAGATGAATCACCAGAGACGGAATCCGGTTAATAATAGGCAGGTTGTCATCCCTGCCATCTCCGGAGAAGTCCACCAACCTAACTTGGTGGCAAATAACGAGCAGGCATACACACCTGTTCGTTTTAATCCCGCTGTCCAGCAGACTCGTCTGGCAGCATCAAGCCGATCCCGCCAGGCAATTCCGGCGGAGTACCATAGGCAGGAACATACACCTGCTTATACATCAGCAGTTAGTCAGCAGGCTCGTCTGACTACATATGGTGGATCTCGTCAACCGCGTTTGGCGAAGTGTAATCAGCAGGCACATACACCTGCTAATACTAATCAAGCCTACCAACAGTCTCGTTTGGTAGCGCACGGAGAAGTCAGTCGGAAAGCCCCGACGACAAACAGGAGGCAGACTAAACTCTCTGCCTCCACACTTGAGTACTGTCAGGATTCACTGACAGGAAAAGGAGGACAGGAGCAGGCACATACACCTACTCCAAGCCCGGAATGGACGTATATCCCTGTTCCGGCGGCTGAAGTCACCAAACATATTTTGTCAATGGTGAAAGAGCAGAAGCAAATTCCTGCTCATATTCTGGATGCTTTCCAGGATATCATAACAGCTTCAGCATCATCTCAGGGACAGACACATAAATCTATCCCTAGCAGTGGAGTGACACATCAACAATTCACTCCGGAACAGACACACACATCTGTTCCAGTCCAAGAGGGTTGTGGGGCCTACTCCCCCATATCATATGGACAACCAAGTCAGGCACATACACCTGATTTGAGCGATGATCGTCAGCCTAACCTGACCATCTTTCCTGATCAGGCACATACACCTGCTCAGAGCAATCACTTTCGTCATCAAGTGATTTCTAAAGCGAGTAAGAAGGCATCTAAGAAAAAGATCCACCCAGCACAGTCAGGAGATCAAAGGCCAATCTACAACAAGGCCTTGCTCGATGCTGGAGTTCTTGAAGCCCTCATACATTTATCTGTCGGAATTCAAGATTCTACTCCCTCAGTTCCCAATAACAGGAAAATTAATCCCGAAGGTCTTCAACAGACACTTCCTCATGAAGACTTGCTTCATGAAAATTCGGTCAATCTTGAAGTTTCTTCTTCAGATGAGAACCACAGGAACCCTCTGTGTGGTCAGAAGACCAAGGAGCAAGAGATCTCATCTTTTGCTGTAACCCATCATGAAGGTCCTCCTCATGGTGATGAACTTCGCTGCGAAAGTCCTCTCCGCAGTAGTGATTCACATTGTCTCGAAAATTCTTCAGAAGGCAATGTAGTGACGAGAAAGCCCTCCTATCTCGAGGCACTTGCAAACGTAAAACCAGTCATGTCTGAAGTTTTACTATCGGCAGGTGAAACTCTTTCTCCATCAGAAGATAGCTTGGGGTTCAGGTTATTCTCCGAACCTTCCCTGGGTCATTCATCTTCCAGCATGAATAGTGATTCCTCTACCAATCTTGTTGAATCCGATGAAGCAACAAGGAAACACCAACTCTGGTCCAAACAGGTAGAAGAATCTTCATTTAATGATAAAGAGGAAATGCTGAACATGAGGAAAAAACTGGCAAAAGGTGAAGTACCAGTCATGTTTTGGCCTTTGGCTGATTCACAGTATGACATTCCAAAGATGTTGACAGATGATGGAATCCATGATATTCGTCTTAACATATGGAAAACTCTTTGTCAATTAAAGAAGAAGGTATTATCTTACGATGAATATGAAAATCATCTTAAGATAATAGAAGGGTTACAACGCCAGATTGATTTGGCATCTCTATCAGTCTCTCGGTATCCGAAGGCTGAAAAGCAACAGAGAACCCTTCAACGTTCATGCCTTGGCGCACTAAGAAGATTGCGTCAGTTAATTTCCAATGCTCCATCTAATGTTCATATCAGAGGATGGGGTATTCACGGAGCACTACATTTCACAGTGCTTTCCGGTCAGCAAAGCCCGCCGAAAATGGTCTCATGCAATGTTATTGCCCATGGCCGGCCACAGTCAATGGGCTTTGTTCATAATCAAAATCTTGCTCGAGATCAAGCTTCAACTAGTTCCTCTCAAAGTCAAGTATATAGAGAACAGGTTGTTGAATTGCTCCTACATCAAGCAGGCGAGAATATTGCGCAAGCCTCTCGTCTGGAGCAAACACGTCATCAAATGACAGAAGTTTCGGAAATCATCCAACGGTCTGTTGAACCAGGTGATAAAAGTGGATACAGGTTAATGCATCCAGCTAATTTCCGAACTAAGATCCGCAAGATCAAGAGAGATTTCAAGAATATCTCAGACATAGCATGTCAAGAGACACACCAGCTTGCCAGACTGGGGACTTCTCTAACCCAACCCTTAGAATCAACGAATGGGATTCGAGGAGTTGAGCGGAAGCAACAGGAACATCCCCAGTCCACCGGACTGGGGACTTTTTCAAATCTTCAATCCCTCCCTCAGAGAAAGTCAGTATTCTCTCGATTAGGGAATAAACCTCAAGAGGAACGAAGAGCCAAGATGTCAGGAGATTCTCTCCAAGTGACGGTTCACAAAGAAATTCCTGAGGGGTCAAGTCAACGGAATGCCATGTCTTATCATGGACATAAAAGGAGACAATATCACAGAAATGCTGATAGAAAGGATTCTATGAAATACGCATCCATTAATGTCATCACTGCCGTTGCTGCTGATTCACCAGATGAGGCTCAATCAGAGGGATCAGATGAAGAGGTTCCTGCTCAAGAAGTTGCGCACACAGACCTAAATGAAGAAGGTGTGCGCACACGTAATCAAAGGCTTACCCAAAATTTGGGTATTCCTTCAAGTAACCCACTTCCCCCTCTCCGAAAAGGATCCAATAAGGGGAAAGGAAAGAATCAGGTTACTTCTCACCCTTCCTCTGAAGGAGATCAATCGCTCTCATTAGAGCAAAGGCTTGCACAACAGGAGGAAGAAATGAAAGAATTAAGAAGGTTGAATGCAGAACTACTTCAGAGTAGTCTTCTTCTTAAGAATGCTGAAGTCCGACAGCCGAAGGAATTTGTTGTAACTACTGAGATGGATCAGGAATATCCTCCTTTATCAGTACACCCACCGAGGTCTAATCCTACGGGTCAAACGCAACAACGGTTGGCAGCACTACCATTAGTTGCAGCACCAACCTCCACGGCTGTCCAAGCTCCATTCATTGCACCTACCCAAAACCAAGTTCAACCTGACATTTCTCAAAAGTTAATAACTACTATTGAGTCATTAACAGCTCGGTTAGAAACTATGGAAGGGAAACGGGCGCAAGTTCAACCTGAAAAGAAAGTTTACCCTGAATGGGTAGATTCAATTTCTCCTCCATCCAGTTTTGGAAACCCTATTTTCCCTACTTTCAATGGATCAGGTGACCCTGAACAACATTTGACGCATTATGTGTCTTGTTGTGATCCTATGATGGGAACTCCAGAGCAACAAGAAGCAGTGAAACTCAGATGCTTCGTGCGAACCTTGCAAGGACCAGCTTTTGTCTGGTATACAAGCTTGCAATCCCGGTCAGTCATCGGATGGGAGGATCTTCGTCAAAAATTCCTTCTTCAGTTCAGCTCAACTTTGCAAAAAACGACAGTTTTCGATCTTACAAACTGCAAGCAAAGGGAGAATGAAAGTGTCTCTGATTTCATTGCTCGTTGGAAGGGATTAACGTATTCCTTGAGTTTATCACTCCCTCAGGAGGAATTATTGCCAATCTGTGTGGCAAATTTGCGTGACGAATTACGCACGCCATTGATCCCTGTGAAATACACAGGAGGGTTTCGAGACCTTACTTCAATCGCTCAACAGATTGAAGATTCCCTTATGCAGGCTAAGGTTAAATCTCGTGTAATTCCATCAGCTCCAGGAAGAAGAATGGGTAAAGCAGAAACTGCTACAGTTATGCTTAAACAGGCACCTGTACCTATTTCTACTTCAAAACCTTCATCTTCTCGAAGGGCTCCACCTCCTGAACGCCAACAACAAAGGCTGTTTCGTCCAAATGATCAAAAAGATCAACGACGAAAACAATTTGAGGATATGAAGAGTAAAACATACTCTTTCCGAAGTGAGCAAGTTCCTGGTTACTTCATTTCAGCTCTGGAGAATAATTTGGTTCAATTACCAGTGCCGAGGAGACCAAACAAGGAAGGAGATGAAGACCGTCCCAATTATTGTCCCTTTCATCAAATGTTGGGGCATCCCATCCAGGAGTGTTTTGTCTTTAAAGACCTCCTACAAAAGATGGTCGACTTGGGACAAGTCAAATTGAAGGGTTCTTCAGCTCATGTAGCGTGTATTACCGCTACAGATCCAGAGGAAGGAGGCGAGTGGCAGGAAGTCAAAAGCAAAACTGCGAAAAAATATGATGATTGGATGGTCAGAAAGACAATCAATCGGACCCATTCCATTTTGCGAACACAATTGAAGAAGCCAATTGTGCCTCCTACAAAAGCTGCAGTAAAGCCTCCATCAAAAGACAAATCCTCAAAAGGGCAGAGCAATTCAAAGAAGAAAGAGGAATCAGAAGAAGATGAGTATGTATCAAAGCCTAAATTGTCTTTGACTCTGGCAGATTTCATGCCATCTACTTCAAAGCAACGGGCACCGTCCCACCAAACGGCACAGCCTAAAACAGGCTAATCAGGCAGAGTCTTTATCAGACGAAGAGTTAATCTTTGGTTCTGTTTAATCTCAATGGATGGAGAAGACATCACAACTCCAACTAATGCCAGATTTCTGAAGAAGTATTTTGTATAAACAAAAAATATTGTTCCCAAAACCAAGACTCTTACAATTGGTTCATACACCAAGGTCCGGTATGACCTTAAACTACACCAAGGTCCGGTATGACCTTAAACTACACCAAGGTCCGGTATGACCTTAAACTACACCAAGGTCCGGTATGACCTTAAACTACACCAAGGTCCGGTATGACCTTAAACTACACCAAGGTCCGGTATGACCTTAAACTACACCAAGGTCCGGTATGACCTTAAACTACAACTTCGTCCAACATGACGTTAAACTGTGTCACCTTCAATGTCCGAGATGACATTAAACTAAATTTTGTCCCTGCAACATGACATTAAACTGTGCAGCACCAATAGTCCTAACTGCAAGACTTTAAACTGCATAGTCCCTGATTTTGTCCTACATGACAATAAACTGTATAAAGAAGTTCCTATATTTTGTCCGAGATGACATTAAACTATATTTTGTCCTAGCGACATGACATTAAACTGTGTGGCACTTTCATCGTCCAGCATGACGTTAAAACTGTGTTAAGTCCCTTATTGTCCTACATGACACTAAACTGTATTCTGTCCGAGATGACATTAAACTATATTGTGTCCTAGCAACATGACATTAAACTGTGTGGCACTTCCAACGTCCAGCATGACGATAAACTGTAAAAAGATCAGAACTGATATCCTCATATTGATTCACCTTAGTCTTAGCTACATGACTTTAAACTGTACATCATCAGTTCGTCCTTGCTATATGATGCTAAAACTATACAGCAATGGTCCAGTATGACTTTAAACTGCAACTTCGTCCCACACGACATTAAAACTGTGAAAAAGTTCCATAAACAGTCCAGCATGACCTTAAAATTGCATCATTCCTGGTCCATGTATACGACCATAAACTATTTGCAAATATGTCCAGCAAGACGTTAAATTGTGACGTCCTAACTATATGATTCTAAACTGTATAAAAGTCTCTCACGTCCGGAAAGACGTTAAACTATATAATCATCAAAAGTCCAGCATGACATTAAAACTGCACAATCCCCCTTTCGTCCAATATGACGTTAAACTGTATTGTCCCCATCGTCTTAACTACATGACGCTAAACTGTACAGAAAGTCCCTTTTTTATGTCCTACATGACATTAAACTGTACATCGTTAAGGTTGTTATTACCTCTTGTTTCTCACACCGAGTATGACTCACGTGAGCTTAGAGCGAACATCAACCATAACACTCCCTTTGGGCCACTAACCATGTGTAAGTCCCAACAATATTTTTTTTTAGATCATTGTCCACAAGAACAACTTGATCATTAATTCATTCTTTAATTGAACTACACAGACTTTGATCCTTGCCCTCCAGGCTGGGTATGTAGGCAACCTCCCAAAGGTTCAAGCCCAAAAACAATCTTTTCACATTGGTTCACCACAATCTCATATGATGATGATTTGTGAAACCACCCTTGGAATCAATATCTTTACATTGATTCACTTTCGTCCTTGTTATATGACGTTAAACTATACAACACTTTTGTCCAGTACGACAATAAACTACAATATTCTTTGATTTCCTCATTTGAGAAGGAACCATTATTAACATTGATTCTTTTTCAATCATGGTTTTCATTTTCAAAAAGACTACGTACATACATGGTAATGCCTAAACTTTTTATCTTAGGTTAAAACCATCATTGCACTAAAGTCCCTTTTCACCCTTCACATGTACGAACCAAATTTGTACAAAGGGTAGTTTCTAGAACTACGTGGACTTGATTCCCATCTTTATGGGATACGTAGGAACATTCGAGTGTCCCTCGAATCCAGTCCCAATTCTTTTGGGCCTAACCCCAAATTTCACTTTCAGTCCCTTGGCTGAAAAGTCCTCATGAAAACACACACTGTGTATTCATTATTATGGTCCGAATTCTATGACCCCAAAAACTAAGATCACTCATCCTTTCGTCCTGCACGACGTTAAACTGCATTTCAAGAACTACATATGGCTTGATTCTCATTCTTATGAGATACGTAGTGAAGTCCAAGTTTCAATTCAGGACCCAGCCACAACATGATTATGGTTTTCATTGACCTATGTATCTCTATATACATTGGAAAATCCCTATCTTTATGTATTATAATCCTAACCTTAAATATTTTCAGATCTTCATAACCCTTTTCATGACTTATGGTCACAAAAATGTCAAACTTCTGAGAATTCTTTTGCCTGACTATGCAGCACGTGCCCATAGGTGGCCTTGCATAAACAGTCCACATAACAGACTTGTCAGCCAAGAGATGCTATTTATTTGACCATGCAGCCAATGCCCATAGGTGGCCCTGCATGTTTTCAACCCCCTAACGGGTTTGTTAAATAATAGTAACTTCATTCTTGGGAAGAATGCCTCTTTTGTCCTTATTTGTCTTAAACGACAGTATGTAGGGATCCGCAAAAATAGCCATCCTTAACGTATTTGTCCCATATCCTTTTTCATGATCTGAAAGTATTCAAGTCTATGGTTTATTCTTCTTCCCTACGTTTGGGTCAGACCTTCTTAGGAGTGATATTCATCCAGTTCTTCGATATTCTTGTTTGAAAATATCTTCTCCATATTCAAGTACCTCTTTCCATACAACAAACTCCATGCTTTAGAAAATTTGAATCTCCATAAACTTTCACTGGCTTTTAGCACTAGGAAAGTAAATTTCTGAGAGTTCTTTTGCCTAACTATGCAGCACGTGCCCATAGGTGGCCTTGCATAAACAGTCCACATAACAGACTTGTCAGCCAAAAGATGCTATTTTATTTGACTATGCAGCCAATGCCCATAGGTGGCCCTGCATATTTCAACCCCCTAACGGGTTTTGTTAAATAATAGTAACTTCATTCTTGGAAACTACTTCTTCTAATGCTATTTAGCTCTTTTTCATATCATTCCTCAGATTCAAATATTCTTAAGTCATAGTTTACATATTTTCTCTCATACTTGAGTATGGTAATTTGTTTTCAGATAAATTATCAAGGAATTGAATCCATTTTTCGGTCAAAGATATTTCGACCTTAAACATTAGCCACTTTATGTCCGGCGTGCATGACTTTAAACTGCCCACACAAAAGACAAAGGAACTTTGAATAAAATTCAAGTTCCAGCACACTTGCGTGCTGCCTTCTGTGCCCTGAAGACTTGCGCGCCCCCTTTTCCTTTGAGGGATTCGATTTCCTCAGAGTCAAATCCTCATTTTCTCTCCGGATCCAACTCTGAGGGGGGACTTTTGTTGACGCTCCTTTCGTCACGGAATCTAAAGTTCGGAAAAGGGAATATCTGAGCTCAAAGTGATTAATCCTTTGAAGAAACATCAAAAATCGACAAAGGGATGAAAAAGGAGAACATTGCCCAGAGGTCGCGCAAGTTCCCTCTTGGTCGCGCAAGTATACTTGCGCGCCGCCTCAACACTTGAGCGACCCCTCATGGTCGTGCAAGGGACTTGCGCGACAGATCTGGTAACCGCCCAGTAACCGCCCGGGGTCTTCTTTTGCCTATAAATAGACCCTGTGGGCCCCCCATTCGAGAGGATCTTTTTCCAGAAACTCGGATCAAAGCTCCCGACGCTCAAGTCTCTTCTCAAAGCTTCCGGAACACTTCTAAGGTAATTTCTTACCTAGAATGGAAGATCTAAAGAGAAGAAGGAAGGCCCAAGTGTTGAAACTTATCAAACACTTGCGCGCCAACTTAATTCCTTCAATATAACTTGCGCGTCCCTTCTCTGGAAGAACCTCAAGAGGATGGGAAAGGGTTTAATAAAGAGTCGCTCAAGTAATTCAACTCTGGTTGAAAATCGCGCAAGTATCCCTCATGTCGCGCAAGTATACTTGCGCGACCAACACTTGCGCGCCGACGCAGGACTTGCGCGACCTTCAAGACTTGCGCGCCCCTAGCTTTTTGGGTGCCCATCTTGCCCATTTTTACCCCTCTTAAGCCATTTCACCCTTCCTATTCAAGATTCAGTCTTCAAGATACTCTTCAAAATCCATTTATGGCATGATTTCTTGATTTGACATCCTTATCTGAAAGGAATTCTGTGAAATACCTCTCAAACACCCAGTGATTTAAACATCTTTATGTCACCAAAGATTGAGAGTTCATTCATTTCAACCTCATCCTTTAAAATGAGAGAATCCTAACCTGGGTCTCCTTTTCAGGAATAAGACTCAGTCATAACCTTAGGCTTCCTTTTCAGGAGTAAGCCCCAAGTCCCCTAACCTAGGCTTCCTTCTCAGGAATAAGTCCTAGTCATAAATCTTGGGCATCTTTCTTAAGAATAAGCCCCAATCAAGTCCTTTAATCTTGGGCATCCTCCTCAGGAGTAAGCCCCAAACCTTAATCCCTAACCTGGGTTTCCTTTTCAGGAATAAGACTCAGTCATAACCTTGGGCTTCCTTTTCAGGAGTAAGCCCCAAGTCCCCTAACCTAGGCTTCCTTCTCAGGAACAAGTCCTAGTCATAAATCTTGGGCATCCTTCTTAAGAGTAAGCCCCAAGTCTCTTAAAATTTCTCTTAACCAGTCACAAATTTTCTTTGATTTGGGTTTCCTTTTCAGGAATAAAACCCAATCATAAGTCCCCTCCTAACTTGGGCATCCTCCTTAGGAGTAAGCCCCAAGATTAGAGTATTCAAATCTCCATGAAGCACATATAACTTTGTGGACCCTGTTCTTGGATTTTCTCCCTAAAAGTAAATCCTAAACCTTCGCCTATCTGGGCAGTCATCTATACATAAGCCCCAAAACAAAATTCTTATGATTGCATCTTTTACGGCTCAATGGTCTAAATCTTACCAATACCTCTTGTTTCTCACACCGAGCATGACTCACGTGAGCTTAGAGTGTAAAAGTAATTATGACATTCATCTTTGAGACATCAATCATAAAACATCATATCCCATTCCTCGAACTACATGGGTTCTGATTCCTTTTTTTCAAAAAAACAAAGGATACGTAGGTAGCCCATTTATGGGTTCGATCCCAACATTGAAATAATCTCTGTCCTTCTGAATGACGATAAACTTCAAGTGCCCCACTGAGTGGCTTTAAAACCAGCCTGGTCATCAAAATGACCAAGAGACTTTTATATAAATGTTTTGAAGGATACCATTGACCAAGAATCTCTAAACAAATATAGATGATTCTATATTGATGAAGAACCTCGAATACATATAAAAGATTCTATAAATTTCTTGCATATTTAATCATTGATTGTTAAAACTAAAGGAAAGCTCATTTTATACTTGGTAATGTAATAAGGATTCACGAACTTAACTTAAATCTATAAAGAGAGTCCCGGAGTAGACAATAATTCCCCTCAAAAAGGTGTGATGAGTCCGACCTCCCATCCTCTCGACCAATGCAAATTCCTAAGCCTCATTAGCCCACAAGCTAATGAGCGCCTGCCTTTGGAAAGTAGGTCCCAACGGATGTGGAATCATTGGATGTTTCCGGTTCTACGAACAAACCCGTTAGAAACCGATCGGAACGTTTGAATCTCCCGTCCAGGAGGTCATCCCCGGATTCCGCGCGAAACAGTACTATCTTGTATTTTTACCTTATTTCTGTGTACTTATAGTTAATACACATAATAGATCTATTTTATTTAAAAAATGATCTTTGGAAGGGACTTCATCTCAATCTCCTATCACTGAGGCGTATCTTGTTTTATACACAACTTTCTTTTATAAGGTGTATAAACCCCTTTGAATTTTACTTTTATTAAAAATGAATCATTTTATACGAAGCGTTTTTACTAAACGACAAAAGGAATGGTTTGTCTTACGTATGCGGCGACAACGAATTCTCCGTCGCTGTGACCATTATTTGAGTTCCTGCTTTCTCTATAAGCCATAACGTTTTTTAAAATGAAAAATAAATACCATGTTTTAATTTTATTTTATTTTGGTATTTCAAATGTTTCTTATAATGTTTTTATTATATCAATGTGTTATATTGATATATTGTGATTGAAATGTGGAAATGTTATGTTTCCTTTATGCATGTTTTATGTGATACGATTATGCTATGGTTTATGATATGTTTAAACCTATTTATATGAGGAATGCATTGGACTTAATAAGTGATTGGTGGAACCCACTATAGCTCCTCGATGCATTGGCAGGTCTCATGAGACAAACTAGTGTCTTGGCACGAGGCCTTGAAAAAATCTTATATGTAGTCTTGGCACGAGGCCTTGGCTATGTGGTTATGATAGTATGGAATTATGCATTCCATCATTATGAAAGTGGTTATTGATATTGCATGTGATTATTCGACTAGAATAATATCCATGTGAATAATTAAATGGCATTATTTCATTTTATTTTTTCCATATTATGTTGAAGTTCAAGTTAAAAATGCTTTTTTTTAGTTATACATTTCCTTAAATGTTAATGTTTATTTATGAAAGATTCTGCTATATTGTTATCCTTACTGAGAATCTGAGGTCACCCCTTTCAATGTTTTAATTTTTCCAGGATGTGAAGAAGTATATTAAGAATGACCTGCAGGGATAGTATAAGGGGATATGAAGACAATTTGTTGTTGTAGTTTTGTTTTAATTTATGATGTAAAGTAAGACTTATGAATGTATCTAGTGTTTCCAAGGATACTAAACTAATCGGTCTTTCGAGACTTGATCTTTTGTGATCATGCCAATGTTATGCAACAATGCACCGACTCTGGGCAATTGGGGTCGGGGCGTTACAGTCACTGTGTAGTGAATACCATTCCCATTTCCCTATCAAGGGTATTCACATTTATGAACATTTACTTATTGATTATAGTGCTTCATGTTTGAATTGCACATTTCCTTTATTGTGTTATAAATTATGAGGTTTAATGAATCCATGTTATATGATCCATGTGGCATATTTATGCATGAAATGAAATGTTTAAGAAGGGTGTTCCCTGATAGTGCTCTAATGCATTGGCTAAATATTAGTATCATGATACGTCAACTGCAATGAGGGTTTACTCATGCTAATTCAAATTAAATAACGGTTTACTCATGCTCCATGTGTAATGAGACTTGGATCATGCTAAAATCATATTAAATGTTGTTGCCACATTTCCATATTAAGATTATCATGCTTTATCATGACTTTATTTTAATGTTTCTCTTATGCTCCATTGATATGCTTATTCTCTAACATGTAATATATTCCACAGGTTATTCCATGTTTATTCCCTTACCGGGCTTTATAGCTCACCCTTTTCTCATGCATGTCCTCAGGTTATCCTATGCAATGCTAAGTACAAGGGAATGTAGTGGTCATGTAAAGGATTTTTTCAATAAAGATGTTGTATTTTATGTTATAAGTTGTCATGTAAAGATACAAACCCACAAAGACACTAGACCTATCCATATTCTATGTTTTATCAAGTGACTTTTATGTAATAAATCATGTTTAAGTGTGTAATAAAGAGCAGTATTGTCATAGTTAGTATCAGAGGATAGGTTTAGTTATTTTTGGGATTAGGATTAGAAAACCCTAGTGAAGACTTAGAGACAAGAATAAGTATAATAAAAACATCCCTAAGTATTGGTGAGTATTTATTAAGTGGTTTATCAAGAAAATACATCCCTGTCTAGATACGAGTAGGTAGAGGTGGCTCTGGAACAGATGTATTCTAGGGGTAAAACCTGAAAACACCGCTTTGAGCTAGACTTGAAGAGGAACTGGTGCATGACAATGGGGCTTGTTGCACTCTTGGTTACAAAAATCCCAGGGGATATGATTTGGTAAATTCAAAATCTTAGTATGAAACCTTATTAAGGGAATGAAAAAAATGCCCTTAAGAATATATGTTAGAAAGTAGATCATAAATAGCATAGATTGAAGCCGATGGATTCATAAGTTAAGGAAATAAGAGTTATTTATAAGCCATTTTTTTGTCCTTAGATTACCCATTATGTGTTACCCCTAACTTTCCTTTTATTCCGGCCAATGGCCAGTAATAGGAGGACTCAGGCTAACAACCAATGTTAAGACCAATGTAATGATTTTTCTAATGAGATTCCCAATCTGATTGGAGCGGGAATCGTAAACTTTGTCATGCTTATCTCTCAGTTAACTCAAGATTTGAATAGAAACATGGGCCAAGAGGAATGTTCAATTCCCCTAATAAAGAACAAGTCACTATCGAGAGCTTCATGAGACAAAGGCCTCCTACTTTTAATGGATCATATGATCCCTCAATCACCGAAAAATGGATCAACTCCATTGAGAATATATTCTCCATCCTTCAATGTTATAAACAATAGAAGGTTCTCCTGACTGATTATTGTATGGAGGGTGAATCTGATCAATGGTGGAAGTTGATCAAAAATACAAAGCCTGAGGAGGAGATCGAGGTGTTGGAATGGAAGAATTTCCAGAATATTTTTTTCGATAAATATTTTCCACGCACCCTCTGACTTAAGATGGAAAGGGACTTCCTTTCCCTCAATCATAAAGACAACCAATCTGTCGAAGCATACGAGGAAAACTTCACAAGGCTTGCATGATAAGCATCTGGCTTTGTCGTTACCCTCGAATGAAATTTTTGCCACTTCTTTGGTGGGCTGAAACCTAGCCTACGGAAAGTGTTGGCGATCTGTGACTTCAACAGCTGTGAAGAAATTGTCTGATGTGACCTCAAGGTCAAAATACAGATTGAATAATCTCAGCGGTATCATGGGGATAAGAAGCTTCAGGTGTACTTCAATTCTGGTGGTTCGATGTATAAATCCAATGGTTCTAAGAAGATCCAGCACCCCACTTGCCAAAGTTACGGAAAGAAGCACCCCAGAAATTGCCTGAAATGGACGAGGAAATGCTTTAGGTGTGGAAGACAAGGGCACCTGGCTATTAACTATCGGTAAGAAAAACTTGCGGCTATTACAGAGGAGATAAACACTCGGTTCCACTCTCAGTGCATTGTTCATTTATTCAACTACAAAGAACCGAGGCACTTTTCAAATCAGTGCCCTAAGCCAAGGGTTTTTGGAGGCAACCCAAAACTTCCAAGGCATTAAGGGTGAGATTTTTCCATCACTGCCACAGAATTGAATCTCAGCAACAAATTGGGGACAGGTACACTTGTTATTCATTTAGGAATAGAGAATGTACTTTTTGATTCTGGTTCTATGCATTCTTTTATATCACAAAATTTTAGTTGAACAATACCAACACCACCACAAATCATGGAAGTAAATATTTAGGTGAATATGGAAAATGGGGCAATCATTTCATCCCATGAATATAACTCCTCCCCTGTCATAATTTTTGGATTTAACATCCCGATGAACCTCGTTATACTCCCTCTAGTGGAATTTAATGTAGTTCTTGGCATGGATTGGCTTTCCTTATATAGAGCCAACATAAATTGCCATGAGAGGGAAATCACTCTCCATATGGAGAATCGACCCACGATTCTATAAATGTGCAAGGAAGAAGATGAATTTTCTTTAGCTCCATCATCTCAAGCATGGATATTACTTCCCTATGAGCATGAATATCTAGCTCGGATGATTGATTCCAATGAAGCAACCATCCTTGAAGACATTCCTATTGTGAGGGAATTCACAGAAGTGTTTCCCTAGGAATTGGATGGTCTTCCTTCTAGAAGAGATGTTGAATTATCAATTGATCTTATACCTGGGGAGTTGATAATATCCAAGACTCCATATAGAATGGATATTGTGGAGCTTGAGGAGATGAAGAAACAACTACAAGAGAATCTAGATAAAGGGTTTATATGCCCAAGTGCTTCACTATGGGGTGAACTAGTCCTTTTTGTTAAGAATAATGATGGATCAATGCACCTTTGCATCGATTATCATAAGATTAACAAAATCACGATAAGGAACAAGTATCCTCTCCCACGAATTGATGACATGTTCGATTGGTTTTGGGGAGCACAATACTTCTCTAATGTGGATTTGTGGTGGGGATATTATCAAGTAAGGGTGAATAAGGAAGATATCCCCAAGACTACTTTTCATACAAGATACGAGCACTGTGAATTCATAGTAATTACTTTTGGACTTAATAGTGCTCTAGAAATATTCATGGACTTGATGAATAGAGTATTTATGGATTACCTCGACAAATATTTGGTAGACTTTATAGATGATATTCTAATATACTCCAAAACCAAGGAGGATCACGTGGAGAATATAAGAACTGTACTAGAGACCTTGCAGAAGGAGAAGATCTATGAAAAGTATAAAAACTATGAGTTATGGTTGAAAGAGGTCTCATTCTTAGGCCATATCATCACAAGTAATGGGATATATGTGGATCCCTCCAAGGCATCTGCAATATAGGGATGGCTGAGGCCAACATCGGTAGTATATATCCGTAGCTTTTTCGGATTAGCTGGATATTATCGATGATTTGTGAGAAATTTCTCATGATTTTCCAACCATCTTACCAAGATGACTCGGAAGGGAGTAAATTTTTCTTGGAGTGATGAATGTGAAGAAAGATTCATGGATTTTAAAAGGAGGCTTCTCATTTCACACGTTCTCACTTTACCCACAAGTGGAGAACTTTTTGTGGTATTTAGTGATGCTTCGAAGAAGGGACAGAGATGTTTATTGATGAAAAATTATAAAGTCATTGTCTATGCTTCAAGGAAATTGAACATTCATGAGCACAATTATCAAACACATGATTGGGAGTTAGCTATGGTGATCTTATCTTTAAAAATTTGGAGGCATTATCTATTTGGGGAGAAGTGTGAAATATATATGGACCAAAAAAGCCTCAAGTATATATTCACATAGAAAGATTTGAACATGCGCCAATGAAGATGGTTAGAGCTGATCAAACACTATGATTTCTCAATCCATTACCACCCTGGGAAAGAGAACAAGGTAGTGGATTCTCTAAGTAAAAAGGAACTAGAAATTATATCATTGATGAGAATTGAGAAGGATCCAATATACTTAGATTTGATAAAGATAGACATGGAAATCATAAAGAAGAGAACATCATCAATCCTTTCAAAAATGATTTCTCAATCATCTCTTTTGAAGAAAATAAAGGATTCTCAAAAAAAGGATGTGAAAATTCTGAAAAGGTTAGAAGCTATTAGAAATGAGAAATCCTCAGAGTTCATGGTTGACAAGGATAAAATTGTGAGATTTGGGTCACGATTATGTGTACCATCCGATCCAGAGATAAAGAAGGATCTTCTGGATGACTCACATAGCTCAAGATTCTCTATTCACCCAGGGAGCACAAAGATGTATCGAGATCTTTGAGAAAACTTTTGGTGGGACAATATGAAAAGGGAGATTTTAGACTTTAGAACAAAGTTCTTGGTGGGTCAGCAAGTGAAGGCAGAGAGGCAGAATTATAAGGGGATGATGCAACCATTACCCATACCGGCATGGAAATGAGAGAACATTGCCATGGACTTTGTCACCAGACTTTTGAAGACATACAAAGGAAACAATGCAATCTGGGTTCTTGTGGATCATCTTACCATGTCTGCACACTTTATTTCTATTTAGGTGGATTTCTCACTGGATAAACTGACAAGGATATATATTAGAGAAGTGGTAAGGCTGCATGGAGTATAACTATCTATTGTATCCGATCGAGATCCAAGATTCACCTCTATGTTTTGGAAGAGTCATCAACATACTCTGGATACTGAACTAAACATCAGTACGGCCTATCATCCTCAAACAGATGGCCAATCCGAGCGGACTATCCAAACACTTGAGGAAATGTTGAGAGATTTCTCAATGGACTTCAAAGGAGGATGGGACAGAAATCTTCCACTGGTTGAACTCACTTATAATAACAGTTTCCACTCGAGCATCCATATGGCACCATATGAAGCCCTTTATGGGAAAAGGTGTAGAACACCGGCGTGTTGGGATGAAGTCGGTGAGTGTAAGTTTCTAGGACCATAAATGGTCGAAGAGATGGTGGAAAAGATGAAAACCATTCAACAGCATATTAAGGTAGCCCAGAGTCGACAAAAGAGTTATGAAGATAACCATCGATGAGACCTTGAGTTTAAAGTTGGAGATATGGTATTTCTATGCATATCTCCGTGGAAGAAGATCATGAGGTTTGGAAATAAAGGGATGTCAATTCCTAGGTACATCGGCACCTTCATGATTCTTGATTGTGTCGGGGGTGTGGCCTATCGACTAGCACTTCCACCTACCATGGCCAAATTACATGATGTATTTCCTATATCCCTCTTAAGGAAGTACATACCAAACCCTTCACATGTACTCTATTCAGAGGTGGTACAGTTGGAGGATGAACTTTCTTACAAGGAGCAACCAGTGAAGATCTTATATCATAGAGAAAAAGTTCTACAAAATAATAGAAAACCCCTCATCAAGGTGTTGTGGCGAAACCAAAGGTTTGAAGAAGTGATGTGGGAATCAGAGGAAGTGATGAAACCGAGTTACCTACATTTGTTTTAGAGTGGGAAAAGGAAATTTTTAGGGAAAAATTTCTTAAGGGGGAAAGATTGTAATGACCGAAAATTCTATTAATGAAAATTTCTCTTGATCTAATTAAGTGTCTTATTATGGTGATATAAAATGTGAACTTCAATGGTTTTATGTTTCTAAATTTTAAAATACCATTATGAATTGTGACCATTTATAATATAGTTGTTGAACAGTGAACACATGATTAGTATAAATATAGGGCTTTAAAAAATCAGATTTACTCAAAAAAGGATGTGATGGCCTCATACAGTAGACTTTCCCCATAACAAGCCCATTTTTCAGATCTTAGAAAGGAGTTGGCATCATTGGACTTCACTCTTGACCAATCCCAAGTAGATCTTGAACACATTAATCTTGAGCAGAACCGACTACGGGAGAAATGGAAGTTAATAGTGATTACCACCTGAGCGATGTTATTTGAGCCACCCCAAGAGTTTGTCACCATCGCACACCTTACCCTTCGGTCTTATGTGAGTTTTATACGGGGTTATGTAACAATACCCTAGCACTATGACTATGTACATTATTTTTGTATAAATAATGTGCATTCATTTTATTATTGTGACTTTGTAAATAGTTTTTAAAGTACAAATAGTATTTTTAGTTAGTATTCAACTAAGAAATCTATTTTGATGAATTAATGGATTTTTTAATTAAATAATATTTTAATAAAATATTATAATTAAATTAATTTTTATTTAATATAAATGATCATATAATTTTATGAATGCAATTGTAATTTGTATAAAGGTTTGAAAGCCATTTTTGTCAAAACCCATAAATTTTCGATCAATGTCGGTTTTGATTTTAAAAGTAAAAATTCAAAAATTTAGAAAATTATTTAGGTAAAATGTATATTGTTTTTGTAATCAGGATGTCGAAATTATCCAACAGTGAATTTTTCATAATTTTCTGAGAAAGTCGAATTTTTTGGTAAAAATTAAATATCCTTTAAATATATAATGTGTTTTATGACATCATAATGTCTCAATACTGATGTAATAAAATATTATAAATGATATTTTAGACCCATATATGTTTTACCACTAAAATAATGTGATTTTATGTTTTATTTATTTATTTTACAAAGGTTTAGTGGACCCTCTAAGACATATAAAACATTTTGTCTTTTTAAATTGTTTTCCTTGAGAGTGGGACTCACCTCCACATAAGCACCCTAAATATTTTAACTAGTTCGGCCATTAGCCGTATAAAATATTCTTTTCTTCTCCCCTTTTTCAAAAACCATGGTCAAAACCATGGGATGGTTTGTGGTATTGATTATTTTAATGTGTGGTGACCCAAACCTAAATATTAAAGAATTCCCTATCCTTTCCTATATAAACCCACCCAAGATCCCACTTCCTCTTCACTCAAAGACTTAGGAGTTCAAAAAACCCCTGAAATCCTCTCTATATAATCCTTCCAAGGTTCCCCAAGCTCCCTAGAATCCTCTCTAAAGCCTCTCCCAAGTCTTTTGGATAACACTTCCAAGTGTGGGATTTCCTCTTTTCTCATTTTTGTCTCAATTTTGTTATGTTGTGATGCCTTTTTGTTTTCAATTATAAATGTTGGGGTATGATTTAAAACCTCCCAAATGTTTCCCTCTATATGTTTGAATGATTATATACCTCTTTCTCTCTCATTAAATTCCCCTCATGTACACCTGTTACCATGCCGAAATTCCGTAAGGAATCTCTCCTCCTCATTTACATTCAAGCAATTATTTTGTATTGTGAATATGAATTTAATTAATTATGTTGGGACATGTATCTATATGAACCCACTTAATTTCCATTTCATGTACATATGATTATACACCCATTTCTTTATCATCAATCATTTTTATAAATTTCTATATCACGTTGTTACGCTGCCGAAATTGCACTGCAATTTTCCATGCCAATATCATTGTGTAGTGAATACCATGAACATTTCCCTAACAAGGGTATTCACCTATATGAACATTTACTTATTTATTATAATTTTTCATGTATTAATTACACATTTACTTTATCATGGAATAAATGATGAGGTTTAATGAATCCATGTTATATGATTCATGTGGCACATTTATACATGAAATGAAATGTTTAAGAAGGGTGGGCCCTGATAGCGCTCCAATGCATGGGGTAAAGATTAGTATCATGATATTTCAAGTTTAATGAGGGTTTACTCATGATAATTGAATTAAAATTAGGGTTTACTCATTCTCCATGTGCAATGAGCATTGGATCATGTTAAATCGTGTTAAATGTTGTTGCCACATTTCCATATTAAGATTATCCTGATTTATCATGACTTTATGTTAATGTTTCTCTTATGCTTCATTGTTATGCTTATTGCCTAACATGTACTATATTCTTCATGTTATTCCATGTTTATTCCATTATTGGCTTTATATCTCGCCCTTTTCTCATACATGTCCTCAGGTTATCCTATGCAATGCTAAGTACCAGGGAATGTACTGGTTATTTAAAGAAAGTTTTCAATGAAGATGTTGTATTTCATATTATAAGTTGTTATGTAAAGATAATAACCCCAAAATACACTAGACCTATCAATATTCTATGTTGTATCAATTGTATTTTATGTAACAAATCATGTTTAAGTGTGTAATAAAGAGCAGGGTTGTCATAATATTGGGGATACTTTCTCCAATGCTTTTGTTGGTGTGTGCCACCTCTCATTGTTGTTTAAAATTGCAGCTATGTTCGGTGCCCTGCATTCCCAATTTGCAAAGGATATTGACATTCATCACTTCTTTAGATATTTATTCTCCTTGATCGAAATGGTTTGAGGGGATGTCGATTCTTCCTTTCATAGATTCCTCTTTGAAACTCGTCACCAAGTCTAGGTCTCCCTCGTAGATTAAGATGTTTTCAAGAACCTCATTACAAGTACCATCTCTTTGTGGACACCGTTTAATTACACTGGTTATTTGAGGACATTCCAAAGGGTCATGACAGGCAGCAACCTTTAATCAAGGAAGTAGTTGTGTTGGGCATCGCTGGCATGTATGGACGCTGAAACCTTAGTACACCTAAATTATCCCAAATAATATGGATTCTCAAGGGTGTGGTAGCCCAAGTAATCCCACATAGAATGTGGGTAATCTTATTCCAGAGGCATGTCTTTGTGGTTTTCCTCAGGTTTCTATGTTTAGCATGAGGTTTGCAGCAAGTTTAACGTCTAGTGAAGACTAATCAGACTGATCGTCACACTAATGAGAGTGGATCATATGGGTACATCCCTAGGAGGGAGAACCTACAAGGTTTATTAGATAAATTGATTATAAAGTCCCTAAGGATATACACTAGATGGAATCTCGCAAAAAAGAAAGGTTTCACACCATAGAGGCTAATCAGAACACCACAAAGGTAGGATTAGAGAAGGTGGGTCCCAGAAAAGGGGATAACAAGGATTAGCATTGGCTGGGATTTTATCTTAGAGAGGATTCATATATTCCCTATTTAGAATACTAGGATCAAAACCCACATAGTACGAAGGGGTGATTCAAATCCTACATGTGGTTAGCTGCTCGAGTGCAATAAAAAGAAGCAATGGGATGGATAACCTTACCGTGATAAGGGAAAGTTTAGGGAGCAGGTGGATGGGGCTTAGGCATGGTTAGCTAACCGAGTTCTACTAAGAAGTGACAATGATGGAAGACTTGATCTCATCGGGATGTGGTGGCCTAGGTAAGGATCATGATTTATATAGAGGAGTTGTCATAGTGTGAGGGTGAATTAGATGGAATTGATGTGAAGATAAAGGTGTTGGGCTTGAACCTCAGGGAGGCTTTCTACGTATCCCATGAATATTATAGGTATCATAGTTCATGTAGTTATGAATGGGGTGATGAGGCACTTGAGGAGGTGGATCATGAGAATGGGCACATTTATGGGGACATGAAGGAAGTAAAACATTCGGGTTGGGGCATGATCTTCCCGAAACACAAAGGATCAAGGGAGAGACCAGGATGGGAAATGGATGATGGGCTTGAACCTTAGGAACGATTCCTAAATAACCCTAGGATAGGGAATCAATGTCCACATAGTTAAATATGGGGCATAGAATCAGGGTGTACACAAAGGACAGTGACCCTGAGACATGTTGGGGCTTATGTGTGGTTAGTATCCAATCATAAGAGGGACACTCTTGGTTGGAGAATTATGTGAAGTGTGGGTCTTATGCATGGTTAGCTACCCATGTGCATTAGAACACCTCATAGAAAAGGATTCGGGAAATGCATCCCAAAAAGGGAAAGTGTCGCATCATGGGAGTACATCCCTTAGAAGGGAGTACCAGTGTTTACCATGGTTGGGTGTGGACCTCATAAAGGCTTACTATGTACATTTTGTAGAAGATAGTGATCAAAACCCACATAGTTTGAAAGTTCATACAGTTTAATGTCATGTGGGATGAATGAACCAATTTGAAGTAGTCAGGACAAATGGATTGTGGGGAGTGATGGGATTGAACCTCAGAGAGGCTTCCTATGTACCATGTCTAAATGACAAGAATTGAATTCAATGTGGTTCAGTGGGGTGTACAGTTTAACATCATGTAGGATGAGGAGAATGGGGCTTACACAAGGTTAGCGGTCCAAAGAGAATGTCATGGTCATTGCGAAACTCTAATCCCACATGATACATGCTTATTGTAGGAAACAAGAGGTAGTGGCAGACCTGACAATCATGTTATGAAATATGTGGCCATGAGGGATAGTGTGGGGATTACACATGGCTAGCAGACCAGGGAGATAGATATTGGGACTTGCTCTATGAGGGAACTTTTAGGAGGTTTATGCGACGTATGAGGAGTATATAGCCATCATACAGGGAACACCCGATCAGAGTGTGTGAGGTCTTACATGAAGACTGCCTAAAGTGCACATGGAAACAAATCCCAAAGGGAGATAGGAGTGGCAGAGTGTTGATTCTCATTCTTATTTGAGTCTAATTGGGCTTTCCACACATGTGGAAACTCATAGTTTAACATCATGTGTCAGGGCTGATGGTTCTTGGAAGTTTAATGTCATGCATCTCAGATGATTAGGACCTGATCCTCACCCTTAGGACTTTCATGACTTGTACCAACCCACAATCAGGGGAAAGAAGGAATAAGAAGTGCTGGGAAACAATGGGGTGGAGGAATAGTCACTTGAGGGGTCACGTTTTCATGGCTATTCGAAGAACCAATATCCATTAGAATTACTATGTGAAGAAGCATAATATGGAGAAATGATAAATGAAAAACCACTCCAGGATCCTTGAAATCATTTCGTACAAGCTTGGAGGTCTGCACAAGAGAAGGGTTCGTGAAGAATAAGGCCTCTCATAGAGGGGCTTTGTAAAGGAAAGGTGATTCACAAAGAGAAAGGTATTCAGAAAGGAAAGTTCTTCAAAAAGAATGGAAAAAATGATCTCCATGAAGGGAGGAGCTTCGCGAAGCATGATGACCTAGTTGAGGCATTAAGTCAACATGTTCTTGGAGGGTTCTTCATGAATGATGAATTATCTGCGAAGACCTGAGTTCCCAAAAGGGACTCCTACCTTGGAGATGGTTGTAGGGATTTATAAAGGGAATCCCCACTTGAAGAGGGGGAAAATTGGAACAAAGTGACAACTAGTTCTCCATGCTTATATACCTTGGGTGATGTGTTTTCTTATTAATTTATAGAGCAATGGGAGATTCACAAATCGAGAGCTCAGAATTCGAAAGGTCAGGGTATAAATCTTTTGAGGGGGGAGCCACATATTTATAAGCACCAGGCTTAGTGATTCTCTGAGGGAACACCGTGAATAAAATTCTGATTTGTGATAGGAGGTGGATCTGTTGGACTTACAAAGGCTTCCATAATTTCTCTTTGGAGGTCAAAAACGTATCTGTTGGGATCACAGTGGCATCCATCATTTCTCTACAGGAACTGCAGAGGATTCTGTTCTTCCAGATTCGTTCCATTCGTAGTGATGAATGGATTCAATATGGAGCTTCGTTAGGTAGGCCCTTTTGTGATTTTTATGCCTTTTCCATTGAAGCACATATTTCAGCACCAACAAATGAACCCCTCAAAATGGAAGTAGATGAGAAAACGAGGGTCAGATTCTAATGGTAGATTGCTGAAAAAAAAGTAAATCGTGAAGCAGACTCATGATGAGTGCGCGCAAAGCGTAGGGTGTGATCGTCATGAAGCTAAGGGGAATCTAAGGGAACTGCAAATCTCATAATTCCATTTCTTATAAATTCAGAGTGAGGTCCCCCTTGGTCTACATCTTGTATTTTCAATTTTTTTCTTGAGCTCTCGAATCGAAAATCTCTAGCACACCCTGCAAACACTTTTTATGAACCGGGTTCCACGGATTAGTGCTCCATGAACAATTCTTATAGAATCGGAGCACCACGATCCCTTATTGCTATGTGAAGTGCGTTGAGTCCTTCCCAGCTTGGTTGCTGTGTGTTCTGTGGGTTGTTCTTTTCAAACATACTCTATGAACAGGCTTCACAAACAGATAAGAAAAATGCTAAAGTCTTGGAACAAATGGCATATTCAGAATCTTCTTGAGAGGTTAATGTGAATGCTGCTCAAAGATAATATATGGAAAATAATCCCAAACTCAGATAATGTGTGATAATTCATTCTAATCACGAGTCTCTGGTGGATGTTCTTATGGAAGGGAAAAATAATTACACTCTCTATTGGGTTTGTGAATCTTGTGATGAATTTGGGATAGTGATGAGGTGAGTATGCCTGTATAAGGATGCATGGACTTCTCAATTACACATCTACCAACCAAAGCATGTGATGCCATAGCTATTGATTAAGTGGTTATCAAGGACCAACACTTTCTATTTTTAGCACGGTGAGGTCGGCATCACTCTCTAGAACCTCCACCAAATTTTAGGGATTCCCATCTGTGGGGCGATGTATAGAAAAATACTCCCTGTAGAGAATATATGGGAGGATCTAGAGTAGATTTCACGGCTGTCAAAGATGTTGATGGACCTAGTTCCAAGAAATTATAAGTATTCGGTGTGGGATTTCCACTTCAAACAACCATTTGGACATTTCCTAAACTTCCCACTGAAACATATTGCTGAGGGAGAGGAGGAACCTAAGAAACAAACGAAAAGTCCCCCCACCAGTCCAAGGGGGATAAGCACATTAAGGAAGGTTATTACTGGATAATTATAGAGGGAATGCAATGCATGTTTTGGGGTTACAACGTTAACACTAAGAAAAAACTTTTAGTTAGGTTGGTTGGGTTCATTTTCTCACTCATTTTTAGATGGATGTCGTCTGTTACGGATGCGCACATGGGTACGCATCTAAGCACATTTATCATGGAGACCAAGCTAGATCTAGGGAAGTGTGTCAAACTTGGAATCCAAGTATTTTCCAAGTTGTAAAAAGTTTTGTGGTGCATTAGTGAGTGGAATAATCTATAACAAGTATACAAGACACTTCACTTTTTGTATGGTTAGATAGTAGCGCACATGAGGGTTTATGAATATCTGAACCCCATTTCCCCTCCTATGTATTACTTTTTACTTGCTATTATGAACATTATGGGAAGTTTCCCTATCAAGATGGCATCACTAGATGCACTGAACAGAGCCTAAAAGGTGGAAGAATTCAATTTCTATCTATTCTTGCTACCAATGGGAGGATTCACTTATGATGGTCCAGGAACTGAAGAACATTGGTCATATCTCATGGACTTCCAAGGTAGAATTCTAGTGGTGTGGGTAGACTATGATCCTATCTATTAACCATAAACCCTGCATTGATTTGTGATGAAGTTCTGGTTCATGTAGAGGTTAACCCCAAAAGTCTTCCTAGGGGTACGTCATGAGGATCATCTGTGTGTGGTGAGGAAGATGTGTCTTATATTCACACAAGAATATGAGAGGATGCAGAATGAACTCCCTCCACCTACTGCTACTTACATGCTATTTTGGGAGTATTCAAAAAGCTGGGAGACAGCCTATGCATAAGAAATGCTAAATCAATGCACTATATGTGTTGATTATGTGGTTCCACCTCAACCCCAGGGTTGGGGTCAGACAACGATAAGAAAACTCCATGACGATAGATTTGGTGCACATCGTGGTGGTGGAGTTGTGACAACGGTAAGACCAGTGATTTCAAGGCCCGATCTAAACGGGAGTGGAAGAGAAATGGAAGTAGCAGATCTAGTGGCTCAAACTGGGAAGACATACCTGAAGATGTTGTATCCCTCGAGGATTGGCTAACCTAGGAAATTAATAGGCAATTCCTTATTCTTTTTGAGATGTGGGGTTATATTAATCAGTTCAGGATGGATAATTAGAATATTGTTCATGTTAGAGATGGTTTTATGGTATCTCAGGTAGAGGGGGCCAAAATGTAGCTGAGTTGGAAGACTTTGTGCATTCTCAAGGAATCTGCGTCTAATGAAGGATCAGGTGAAAGTACTGCTTGACCAAATATCCCCACCACAACATTATACTAATGAGATAAGGGAGCACTTCCCATTTACTAAAGAATCAGAGGGGTCCTAGAAAGATGATGCTGAATGGGGGGTCCCTTAAGAGGAAGGTGAGGTTTTGGACTAGGAGCTGGGAGAATTCACAAAAACTATTGAGGTAAACTCTAAACCATTAATTTGTTCTACTTACTTAGGTTATCCAGGTTTATCAACTAATATTTTTTCTTTGTAGGATATCCTCAAAGAAATCACCCCTTATAGTGTGAAAATGAATGTTGAGGAAAAATCTCTAGGGCCTGTGTCGGGATCGATAGTGAGCACAGGGTCTAGCAGGTTTGTGGAAACCAAGGCGGTCATTCTGGAATATTCAGAGTACCCAACTATATACGGGGGGCCATGCCATAGGTTTTTGACGGTAACAACATGGAGATGTGATCAAATATATTACATTTATATGTATTTCTTCTTACAAAGTTATATCTTCCTTCCTCCTGATCATAAAAAACAACAATATATATTTTTGAAAAGTTCTTCAAGCAGCGACCATAATTCTAATGACGATGGTCGGGCTTCCTAGAGTTCCTTTCCCGAGGGAAGAACCGATAAACATGGAATTTGAAACCTGAGCTGACCATACCATGACAATCAAGGTTGTGGGAAGAATTACTGGTGGGACAGAATCTGAACTTATCGTGGTGAAATCCAGTTATGAAGATCAACCACATGATATAAAACCTAGCTCATCTGATTAAATTTCATTGGAGGATCCTACTACAAAAACTCTGAAGGCATTCATAAAATATGAACTAGTTGACCCAGAAGAGTTGGATGAGGATGACTCTGATGTGGAGAAAAATCAGTTTTTCTATCACCGGCCATGGAAACTGATCAAGTGCTTCATCAAAAAAACACTGTAATAAGAGTGGATAATCCAGATTGGGACACGTTTTTCTTGGATACATGAATTATGAATTATAGGGGAAGATTCATGAATTCTACACCTTCTCATCTGGGATTACCTTGCTGAGAATGTATGAGAGAGAAACCTTTATTTCAGTGTATTCTGAAAGTAGAGGATGTATTTCAGTATTCATAATCTTCAAGAGGCCAAATAAGAGATCCAATGATTAAAAATTTGGATGAACGAGTGTGCTTCTTTTTTCGACACCCAATCATAACTTATTTCACAACTATGGGTTTAGTTGGCCGAAGCCAAAGATAAATCGAGGTAAGAATCTCATGAGGTGGTCGATATCCGAGCTAAGAAAGATCGAGTGCAGATCTGAGTGGATGGACATTACCCCACAACCAATAAAGAAGGAAGGGAACTCAGGAAGCGACAAAAAATCATGGATTCCACATGCTAAATAGTGGTGGAGCTGAGATTCTCTATCAAAGGGGCCAATCCCAAGGTACTTTTCTTTGTCAAATTCATAACAATGTTTTTATTCTTTCTTACTCACTTAAGCTGTGTGTATGGAAATATTTGTTTCTATATTTGATTATTATACCTCAATCGTACCTATAAAACAACTAATGATCAATCCCTAATCTCACATGGGTCATGACCGGTGTGAGAAACAAGGGATGACCATGTAATTTCTCACTTTATATATCAGAGTTCCATGAAACCCTCAAACACTCTGGGTTTCAATGACCACCTGGAGTTTTGAGACTAAGAGAGGGGGATGTGACTGGAGAATAGGGTTCTTAGAGTTTCCAAATCTCTCTTCACAATGTGTGATAGTGCACTATTGAGAAACATTATGGGTGTTGGAATCAATATTAACAAAGGGAATGAGTAGTGTGAATCATGATACCCAAAATTCAAAATATAGTTACGGTGGAATGATGATGGAGGATAATTATTGACCATTTTCAAGTCATAGTATCCATACCACATTAGCCAAAAATAAGAACAAACAAATGGGGTCCATCCAATGACCATGTTTGAAAACATGGGACCTGGCTCGATATGTCATTTGATGTATTCTAGAATCTTGACCTAGGATAGTAGTCAAGCCTTAAGTCCAAAAAACCATACTATTATGGGGTTTCGTCATATGTGAAAGGTGATGGGAATCCAAACAAAGGGTGTGAAAAGCATGGGATAGAGTGATGCAATGTATTAATGGAGTCCAAAAATCTTGAAATTATGCCACTATGATGAAAGAACATTGGTGTGGGTGCATTGTTCTAAACAAATGTCAAACCTATTTCCTGATAGAACCTCTCTTGTGAGGACCTATTACACCTTATAGTTTCATTTCATGACAATAAGGATGATATGAATGTAGATTAATGTCGTACGGTGGTGACGATACATGGTATATTTTAGTGTCATATAATTGGGTTGTTGACATAGTTTAAGGCCATACTACCTAGACTCTGACCAACAATTTAAAGTCATGCTACCCAGACTAAAGGCTTCTAGTTTAAGGTCATGGATTTTGGACTGTAATTTGGTTTTAAGAACCATGAGGGTTGATGAATCGGGGGCTAGGCCCAAGGAGGAATGCACGGGCATCCCTACATATCCTTCTAGGGTATGAATTAAGACATTCGTAGTTCTTGAGTGTCATGCAGTTTAACATCATGTGGTAAATACAAAAGTTGTGATGTAGTTCATTTTTCATATGGATAGGACTTGGGAACCCTCAAGAGAGAAATGTATAGTGTGATACATAAAATGACATGAATGAGGACTAAGGAGGTCGCACACCACACCACGTATTCTTGAATGGGGGGACGAGGCTGAAAAATGATGAAATGATATGTTTATAATTCTTTGAATGGACCTGAGGACAAAATGTTTGAATGTGTCTATGTATCCTAAAGGGGTAGGAATCAAGCCACATTTAGTTCTTAGAATACCATTATACAAGTCTGACCCATGCACACAAAAAAAGAGGCATTTGATATATCTTTTTTGTTATTTTACTATTGGTGTGCTTTTTTGGGAAGTTATCCTAAGTTGGAAAGTCAGGGTGTCGCTACAGGAATCTAGTAATATGTCGGTCTTAACATGCAGCATGGGGGTGACTAGTGCAAAGGGTAATTCCTTCTTAAGTGAGAACAACACAATGTTGTGCCATTTTTCATCATGAATCCTGGATGATGATGTCTCAATTTAAGGTCATATAACAGGACTGATCCATGTACTTTAACGTCATATGGTAAGGGAAAATAGTTTAATGTCATGAGGGATGAGAGATATCCTAGTTTATGGTAATGGAACTCAGACCATGAGGTTGTGTAATCCTATGTGTGGGTGTCACCTTACCAAAAATCCTAATCCCACGCGAGTTATGCTCGGTGTGGGAAATAAGGGGTGGTATTAAAATATCCTCATAACATGAGATTGAATAATAGTGATAGAGAAATGTCAGGTGAGAAAATACCAACTTGACTGACATTCTTACTCAACATGGGTGAATGTACAGAGGAACATAAGGTATAAAAAACATGAACCACTACACCCAATAATAGGGTCATAATAGAGGTGTAATAACTATGGAGGATAACTTCTAGCTATGTTTGAGACACAATATTCATATTGTGTAGCCTAGGATAGGAACAAACACCTAAGGCTCGGCTACTAACCATATTCAAAATGCAGAACCTAACTCAAAATTTCATTAAATATCCTCCGAGACGTTGGCCCAAAATGGTAGGCGAGCCATAAGGCCAATCATCCGTACTGTTTAGGTGTCCTTTCAGATGTGAAATATGAGACCCTAATAAATGGGACGTGTGAATCATGAATGTACCTATTCGGTTTAACGTCATCTGGTAAGGATGGAGGAGGGGAAATATGATCTCAATGGAGGTACATGGTTTGTTTATCATAAACTCGACATAAATGGTTACTAAGGAGGTTACATACCACAATGCATACTTCCAGGAGAAACCTAAGAAAAGAAGAGGTAAAAAAGGTTTGTAACTCTATGGCTAGACCTAGGGACAACATGTTTAGGCATCACTACATATCCCGTGAGAGAAGGAATCAAGCCACGCGTAGTTCGGAAATATGGAATGGCAGATGGTCGATGCCACAAGGACAATGACTTCATGGATGATGATATCATAGTGTTGAGTAGTTTATCATCATAGAACTCGGATTCAAAAGGAATTGTTTAATGTCATATGATAAGGATGTTGGAGGTCTTAGTTTATGGTCATAAAGCTCAGACCATAAGGTGAGGATTTAAAGGTGGAAATTTGTAGTGTGGTTCTATAAATAAATCTCATGAGTGAGGACTAGAAATATACACACCGCACCACACATTCCTAAGAAAACATGCATATATTTTACGGCTACAAGTATTGGACCACAAAACATGAACTCCTAGTTTAAGTTCATGGGGTTCATACCATGGTATAGTTCTTCTATATAGATACAAATATTAGAAAGACCCCTAAGCTCATGCGATACATGCTCGGTGTGGAAAACAAGGGGTTTTGAAGATCTTGTGGAACATGAAAGCACACGATGGTGGGTAGAGATGTAGATTCAAGAATGGATCCATGATACCAATCCACCCACTTAATTCACAAAGCTACATGGACAGATAAAACTAAGAATGTTAAAATTATGTCTAGACATGAGGTTGTGAAGAAGGATTTGAATCAGGACATCAAATATTTGGGACATAATGAGGGTGGTATGATGGTGAAAGATAACTGATGACCATGTTAAAGATGCAGTATCCAAATCACATATCTTGGGATGGGAACAAACACCTAAGGTCCAGCTATTGATTGTATTCGAAATGTAGAACTTGGCACAAAATTTTGTTCAAGATCCACTGGGACGTTGGCCTAAAATGGTAGGCAAGCCACAAGTCCAATCATACATACCATTTGGGGGGTCCTTTAGGATATGAAAGATGATGAAGACCTAAACAATGGGACACAAAAAGCATGTAAACAGAATGAAATCATGTCCATTCAGAATCAAACAATCTAATACCTACCCCACAGTGCATATGAACACATTGGTGAGGCATAAAAGAGGTTGAGGGACTTATTTGAGGATAAATGACTTGAAAATATGAGTAAAGGAAAGAGGCAAAGTGGGTTGAAGAACCTGGGGTTGGATTTGATGAAAAAATGTCAGGGAGTTCATGGGTATCCCATAAGGATGGGAATCAAGCCATACGTAGTTCTAGAATGTCATGAAGTTTAACGTCATGTTGTAAGGAGGAATGGGGGAGAGGTATCCCAAAGAGGCAAATGTGTATGGTGTGGTAAAGTAACTCAATGTGAATGAGGACCAAGGAGGTATCATACCACACCATGCACAATCCCAAAAGAGAATCAAGGCCAAAGGGCCAGAATAGAAATTGGATAAGCTGGGGTTAGACCCAAAGACATGATGTTTGGGTGTTTTTATTTATCCCATAATAATGGGAATCTAGACACATGTAGTTTTGTAATGTCATGCAGTTTAACATAATACGGTAAGGATGGATCAAGGAGAGGTATACCAAAGAGGGAAATGTGCATGGTATGGTAAAGTAACATAACTTGAATGAAGAACAAGGAGGTCTCATGCCACACCATACACAATCCCAAAAGAGAAATAAAGCCAAAGGACTGGAAGAGAAATTGGATAACCTAGTGATATACCCAAATACCAAATGTTTGGGTCTTCCTACATATCAAATAAGAATGAGAATCAAGACACATTTAGTTCAAGAATGTCGTATAGTTTAACGTCATGCAGTATGGATGAAGGTGATATTTTAACATCGTATAAGACATTTGGTGTAGTTTATCATCATGTAGGACGATGATGTTGCATGGTTTTATGTCTTGAATCCCAAACGGGGAATAGGAGGAGGTCCCTAAGTAAGTAGTACGTGATGCCGATGTTGTAAAACCCAATGAGAATGAGGACCAAGAAGGTCTCATACCACACCATGCGTATAAGGCCCCAGCCTTAAACATTACATAATATCGATTTATCTCAATAATTTAAATTCATTCACTTTGTGGATATTTTTAGGTATATAGTTTTAGATAATTAGGCCATCACTATTACATAACAACTCAAAATAATACAAAGTGGACACTTCTACTCACTATACATTTTTTTCACAAAATAAAACTCCATAAAATAAAACATGATTTATTTTTCTTTATAAAAATATTCTTATCATTCATCTTGATATCCACTATTATCTTACCCATCCTTACATCCTATGAAAACATTTCAAAAACTTAGGATGCGCACAAAAAGCTCAGTATGGGAAGTAAGATAAGCAAATAAAATTTTAGGCCATTAATAATTACAAACCCAAGAAATCATACTTTTCACCCATAAAACATAGTCTCCTTAACATACCTTATGAAATCATAATATTCCTTAAAACTCATAGAAATCATAAATCATAAAGGTAACTTGTGGAATCCATATCTTACTTACATTTTAGCTTCCACAGCTACATAGGGGGTAACCTTCATAGATATGTTTGGAATACCCATAATAGTATATTCCAAAAATATCTTAAAATAAACCTTATCATTTAACTCCATCTCATTACCCAATGCATTGGAGAGATATCACAGGCTCACCTGCCATTGGTTTATCATAAAACTACCCGAATACTTAAAAAGTTCCCAAGAACCATAACAAAATCATAACACATAAAACAAGAATAAAGTAAATATAACATTTCCACATTTCAATCACAAGATATCATTTCAAAATATGGACATAATAAATCCCCTCTCAAAACCATTTTCAATACCAAAATACATGAAAATAGAATATGGTTTTTCTTTTTCTTTTAAAGACATTATGGATTGTAGAGGAATTGAGTCTGACGTGTCATGTACAATTGTTATATTACTTAAAAATAAAATTTGGTTAATTTATAATTGATTGAGAACCTTTTTCAAGTTTATTATTCCTTTTTTATAACTTTTTACCATGTTATGAAAATTATATAATTATTTAAGTTCATATCATATGTTTTGTCGATATTCAATACTTGATTCAAAAATGAACTTATTATGATGTAAATTATACATGTTTTCATAAGTCCATCATCTCCAGAATAATATTCATGACATAATAATCACTTTTATAAATCAATTATAGTGTACAATTAAACCAATTGTTTATGGTATGAAAAATGAACAATGTTGTATTCATGGAGGTGGTAGGTTATACATACGCATGAGTAACATTTCCATTTTTTATTAATCATTATGGAAATAAGTTAATTATTATTTTATCTTTCCAAAATGGTTATAATATAATTAAAATAATAATAATCATTTAAATATACTTATATATATCATATAAGTGATACAATGAATAAAAATGAGTCACATTTCTTCGTGGAGGTGATAGTTCACACGTACGCATGAACGACGTTATCATTTTTACGTATAGGTAAAGTAAAAACATAATTGATTTATCATTACCTTATACTAATTAATATTTCATTAATATAACATATAAACATTAATTCCATTATTATAACCAGTCATGAAAGATGGTTGTGAAAAACATATTAATTCCTTTCCCATTTAATGGAAGTGGACATGGATTTAGGTGATGAAATTAACATAATAACATATGAGTATATTGGGAACACTAGAGTTATTATTTCATATTTTAATAAGAAGATTTGAAGGAATACATAAAGAAAACGATACATATTCTTCGGTTGATCACCTTTGTAGAACACCCAAACACCTCTAAGAAGAGTCTTCTGCCCAAAATAAGTCATCAAGAATGTGGGAAGGGAATATATAAAGGGTTTTGGGTAAGTCTTGGCCGAACCAAAAGGTTTTTAAAGGGTGAGTATTAGAGAAGAGTGGGTACCTTTTTATAAGTGAGGGGAGGGGCACCCTTGGAAATAATTAAAATGTTAAATTAATATTAATTAATATTTTAATATATATGACTCAAACTTGAGTTATATAGAATATAAGATAAGGATAGTTATAAATACTCTAATCCAATAATTTTTAGACATGTATTTATTTTATTTTAAACCTTATCTTTTCAGTTTACCCTAATTTTTATCTTTTAATTTTAATTGTGGTAACAACATTTTAAATATTAAGAGACTATAAATTTTACTTATAAAGGGTAAAATCCCCATAATTGGACACTATGAGCTTTTAGACCTTATTATATTAAATTATTAATTTTAAAATATTTTTTGTATTTTTAAAAAATTTAAAAAATTATTAGTTTTATAAAATATCAATTATTCCAATTTTGTGACTATTTATTTTATTGAATTGAAATAAAATCCAAACAGAGAGATAAATTTGAAAACAAACCATTGAATGGACTTATAGAATTTCATAGTCACCTAGAAAATTTGTTTATGGAATTAAATATTTCAAATTATATTTATTTTAATATTATTAATATCATTTATTTTATTTTTCCTTTAAATGTCTATTATTTCATCATCATTGTGTCATAATTAAATTTAATTATTTATTTCCTAAAAATTATAAATAAATTACCATGATTTAATTAATATTTTTATATTTATAGTGACTATTTAGAGTCGAAGATATCACTTATATAACACAATATTAAAATTGTTTTAGTAATAAGGGACATCTTTACCCTATTTTTATTTTTTACTTTAATAAAATGTTATTAATGTCATAATCACCCCCAAGTGTCTTAAAAGGCCACAATTTCAGCCCAAGTATTTTCTTGGTAGTACATAACACCTCCAATAAGATTAGTACAAGTGTTAGGGTAGTTTTATAATATTATAATATTATTTTTACCCTTATTTACCAGATTTACCTTTTACTATGGTAAATAAAATACTAAAGTTATTATTCACCATAAATTATTTTCAACCCATTGGACCACATTTTTCAAACTAAGTAAAATCATGTATTCCCATTTTTTTAAATTTAATTCACATAAGTTGTTAAATTATGATTAAAACTAATCCTATTGATGAATCGAGAAAATGGGTTTTTTAAGTAAAACGTTCAAAAGTTCACATTGTTTTCTATTAAATATTAATTTGAAATTGCATCCAATGAATTGTATTGAAATAACTAATAAAATATTCTTCTAATTATACATTAAAACCATGTAAATTTATAATTTATCAATATAAATAAATTATACCAAACGGCAGTTTTGAATTAAAATGCGGTATTTTTCAATATTCATTAAAAAATGAATATTATCAAAAAAATACCAAAAATTCAACCAAAGTAAATTTTGATGTCTGTTTGCAAATAAAAAGTTTATTTTTTCAATTATAACATAAAAATTTGATAGAAATTAGAATTAAAAATGGTTCCCCGTCAAAAGGAGGTAAAACTAACTTTTAAAAATTTCAGAGTATTTATGCATAAAATTGGATTTATTATCATTTTAAACATATAAAATTTATTATAAGAAAGTAAAAACATTTAATAAATGTGTGTAAACATAATGTAGTTAGTTATGTTCATTTCCACTAATATAACAGCTAGGCGATAACTATCATTTAAAATAATAATAATAATAATGTATTATTTTTTGGTATATCTCATTATTTGGTGAAACATAAGATTTAGGAGAAACACATTGTTGCATGTCGAGTACATGATTGGATATAGAGTCCCATTTAAAGTTAATTAATATCTAATTCATAAATATTAATATATATGAAAATGTATTATTCTATAATTACCTAGGATGTTACATCCTTCCCCCTTTTGGAAATTACATCCTCACAATTTTATTCACTTATCAAGTAAGTGGGGGTATTTCTACCTCATAGAATTTCCAGATTCTAATGTTGCCTCTTCAATTATATAGTTTTTGCATAAAACCTTAACCTGAATAATCACCTTATTCCAAAATACTTTCTCACTACAGTCAAGAATCTGGACTAGTTGTTCCTCATAAGAAATATTATCTTCTAACTAAAATATTTATGGACTCAAAACATGAGATGGATACATAATATACTTTATTAACATTGAAATATGAAAAACATTGTGTACCTGAGATAAACTTGGAGATAAATCAACTTGGTAGGAAAATGATCCAACTTTCTTCAGGATTTCATAAGGTCCAATGAACCACGGGCTCAACTTCTCTTTATTACCAAAATGCACAACACTTTTCCATAGTGAAACTTTGAGAAATACAGGATCATCTACCTAGAAAGAAATATCCTTCCTACATTTATCTACCTTTCTTTTTTGCCTTCTCTGGGCTATTCTCATGTGATTCTGAATCAATTGAATTTTTTATTCCATCTCTTCAACCAATTATGGTCCCATAAAATTCTTTTCACCTAATTCGTCCTAAAATGATATAGTTTGAAATCGTTTTCCATATGATGCCTCAAATTGTTCCATCTATATACTGGAATGAAAACTATTATTATAAGAATACTCAACCAAAGAAAGATGTTGATCCCAACTTACTTAGTAATCCATTGAATATGCATGTAGCATATCCTCCAATGTTTGAATTGTTTATTCTGTTTTCTCATATGACTGAGGATGAAAATCTTTACTAAAATTTAATTCAGTACCCAATGACTTGTGAAGTCCTTTCCCAAAGTTATAAGTAATATTGGGATCATGATCACATAAAATGGAGAGAGAAACTCCATGTAACCTGACTATCTCTATAAGATACAATTGATAAATATGATCTAGAGACTGAGTATATCAAATGGGATGAAAATGATAATATTAAGTCAATTGATCAAAAATAACCCATATCACATTGTTACCTCAATAATTATTTGGTAATCCAACTATGAAATATGTGGATATATTTTCCCATTTCCACTCAGGAATTGGAAATGGCTGAAGCATCCCCTTTGGTAATTGGCACTCTACTTTAACCTATAGACAAGTCAAACACTCCGTAGTAAAGTTAGTGATATCTCTTTTCATTCCATCCCACCATCAATACTCTCAAAGGTCTCTATATATCATAGTTCTACAAGGATGAACTAAAAATGGAGAACTATGAGCTTCACAAAACAAGTCTTTCTTCAATTTTGAATCACAAGGCACACATAATCTCTTCCCAAATCGCAAAACAAAATCTTTATCAATGTTAAATTCAAGATACTTAACTTTCTAAACCAATTTTACCTTTTTCTTCAATTCATTTTCTTCCTTCTGTGATTTCTTAATTCTTTCAGATAGAGATTATTTCACTGAAACCTAAAACGAAATAAGGGAATTTCCTACACCAACAACTTTCATGTGAAAGTTCATCAAATCATTAATCAAAGGTTCACATTCAAAATATAACAAGGTTAATATAGCATTACTTTTCTAACTCGAAGCATCAACCACTTTGTTTTCTTTTCCAAAATGGTAATGAATCGTGCAATCGTAATCCTTGATTAGTTCCAGCCATCTTCTCTATATCATTTAAATTCTTTATGAGTGAATATATATTTCAAACTTTTGGGGTTGGTATATATTTAACATTTTACTTCATACATATAATGCCTCCAAATTTTTAAAGTTAAAACAACAGTATCTAATTCTAAATCAGGTGTAGGGTAATTTAACTTAAGAGTTTTCAACTAACATAAAGAATAATAAATTCCCTTACAATTCTGTATTAGGACACAACCAAATCCTCTCAGTGACACATCAATGTAGATAACAAATCCCCATTTCTGGAAGGTAGTCCCAAAGTTGTAGTATTCACTAATCTTATTTTCAATTCCTAAAAAACAATCATCACATTCTTTTGTTCATATGAACTTAACACATTTTCAAGTTAACTTAGTCAGTGGTCTAGATAACCATACAAAATTTTCAACAAACATCCTATTTTTTTAAAGGATGGGGCTGAAGCCTCAATTTATTATTTAAATAAAATACCTCTTTAGACTGGGTAGAGGGTGGCCCATTACATAGCTTGAAGGCCCAAAGCCAAGTGGCCTGAATACAAGGCTTGAAAGCCCTATTTTTTGGCCTAAATGACCCCTCGATGAACAGTACTGCTACAATAGCCACACTACTACAGTACCACCACCACTATAGTCCCTCCGCCGCTACAGTGTCATTGCCGCTATAGTACCTGCTTAGTTATATTTTTTGGTCTTTTCCATTTATCAAAAACTTTTATTTTAGCAGGATCAACAGTTATGCCATCTTTAGAAACAATGTGACCAATGAATGAAATTTTTTGTAACCAAAACTCATACTTTCTGAATTTCCCATACATTTTATTTTCTTTTAAAATTTTGAAAACAACCCATAGATGAATTTCATGCTACACTTTACTTTTATAATATACCAAAATGTAATCAATAAACATAACCACAAACTTATCTAATAACTCATCGAAAATTTGATTCATAAGATCCATGAATACAGCAAGTGAATTAGTAATCCCAAAATGCATAACTAAAAATTCATAATGGCTATATCTACTATAAAATGCAATCTTCAGAATGTATGATTCCATTACTTTCATTTGATGGTACCCCAACCTCAAGTCAACCTTTGAAAAATATTTTTCTCCCTAGAGCTGATCAAACAAATCATCGATATGAGGCAAAGGATACATGTTCTTAATAGTGATGTTATTCAAGTCTCTATAATCAAAGAAAAGTATCATTGAACCATATTTATTTTTAACAAAAAAGATAGGAGAACCCCATGGTGATGTTCTAGACCAAATGAAACTTTTATCTAATAACTCATGCAATTACTTCTTTAACTCTAAAATTTCAATTTGAGCAATTTGATAAGGGTATTTTGAATTTTTCTTAGCATAAAGAACTAAGTCAATAGTAAATTAAACTTCTTAATCAGGTATAATACTCGACAAATCATTAGGAAGACATCAAGGTATTCATTTACCACTGGCACATCATTAATATAAACAGTTTCTTTATTTTAAACAATATGTACAAGATAACATTCATATCAATATTTCAATAGTTTCTCAGATTCCTAATATGTTATCAACAGTAATGGTTCATTCTTGTACAGAAAATGATACTCTTTCTGAAAATTAACATCTTTATCTCTATATTTAATCATAGCATGGTAAATAACAATCCAATCCATACCCAAAATAACATCAAACTCTAATAGAGGAAAAACAATAAGGTTTATAGGTAAATTGTTTCCAAAGATAATGATAGGAAGATTTTTATAATTTCTTTTTGACTCAAAAATTTCCTCCATGTGTTTTTACCGTAAGTTATGGATTCATTTCTTGAGGTGAAATTTCCCATTTGATAGAAAATTTCTATGAAATTAAAGAATGTGTATACCCTGAATCAAAAAACACATTGGAAAAATATGAATAAACAAACAATGTACTTGATATTACAACATTTTATGGTCCAACATCTGCTGAAGTAGTTGAAAATGATTTCACCACACTTTTTTGTTTATAGTATGGATTATTTCTATCACTCAAATTCTTCATCAAACACTAAATTGAATAATGAACCATCTCGTTACATTTAAAACATTTCACTGACTGAAAATCATATTTTTTCTTACCACTACCTTAATCTTTTTTAGTGTAGTTACAAGCCTTATGCCCCATTTTACCACATCAAGAAGCACTTACCAGAATTCAGCATACATTCTCTAGTGTGTTTTTTACCACAATTATGACAAAATATAAACTTAATTTTCTTACCATCATAATTTTTAAAATAATTATTCCATTTTTTTTCACATCAACCTCTTATTCTGTTGTTTTTCAAATAACACATAATCATCAGCAAACTCCATTTCTACCTTCTCCGCACATCGAACATGTTTTTCATAACTTTTGAAATCACAAGAAGCCAATTCCCTTCGATACTTTTGATTTAATACTGAGTAAAAATGATTGATTTTACTATCAATATCCTATTTGAAATTTAGAACATACATTTCATGTCGAGTGAATTTTTCTTCATAAGAATCCACTAATTCATCCTTCTTCCTCAATTCCAAGAATTATTTTTCTATACTAAGTCAAACCGCCTTAGGAAAATATTTCTCAATAAAGATATAATTTAATTCATCCCATTACATGGAATCAATATCTTCAATGTATCTGATATACGTGACAATTATCCACCACTAATCACCTTTAACTTCAAAATGACAAACAGCAAGACTGACCTTTCTAATTTATGAAGACTCCATGACATCGAAAATATTTTATAGTGCTTTAATCTACCCTTCTACTAGAACAAGATCATATGATCCTCTCAATGATGGGGGATGTTTCCTCATGAAATTATCTACTATCGAAATGTTCCTCTATAGTTAATCAGGTTGATCTTCTGGATGGATACCATTACCATTTATAGCCAAATTAAATTGCACTATCAGTATAACAAACTGTTCAATTCTGATTCCGATCATCTCAGGTTGATGATTGGGAAGTTTTTTCTCCTCTGGATGTCATCCAAGAACAGTTTTCCTATATCCTTTATAGAAAACCATTATGAAAAAACATATCTTATATGAATAAATATAGTAACATTCAAATTCTATATCATTTCAATTTGACTATAAAGTAAAAATCATTTATAAATATTCTATTAACAATATCATAACCCCTAAATTTATCTAAACTGGCCTATAATGCCAACAATAAGTCCCCATCCTTAAGAATTACATAATCATGAGTTAATTAAGGAATTTACATTCATTCACATTGAGGATATTTTCAGGTTCATATTTTTAGAGAATTGGTATATAACTATTACATAACAGCTCAAAATATTACAAAGTAAACACTTATACTCACTATCCATTTTTTCACTAAATAAAACTCCTTAAAATAAAGAATGATTTATTTTTATTGATAAAAATATTCTTACCATTAATATTGACATCCACATTTATCTTACTATCCTTACACCCTTTGATAAAATTTTAAAAACCTGGGATCAGCACAAAAATCTCAATAAGGGAAATAATATATGGAAAAAAAATGTTCGTCAATTAATACTTATAAACCCATGAAATCATAATTTTCCCCCATAAAACATAATCTATTTAAAATGCCTCATGAAATCATGATATTCCTTAAAAACTCAAAGAAATCATAAATTATAAGGGTAATTTGTGGCATCCATATCTTACTTACATTGTTGCTTTCACATCTACATAGGGGGCAACCCTCATGGCTACATTTGGAATACCCATCACAGTATATTCCTTAAATCTATTAGGAGAAACCATATCATTTAACTTTATCTCATTACCCAATTCATTGGAGAGCTATCATAGGCTCACCCACCCTTGTTTTATCATAAAACCAACCGTATACATAAATAATTCCCAAGAACCAAAACATAATCATAACACATTATACAAGCATAAAGGAAAAAATGGAATTTCCACATTTCAATCACAAGATAACATTTCAAGATATTGACATAATCAATCCCTTCTCGAAACCATTTTAAATACCAAAATACATGAAAATGGAATATTTTATTTTTTTTATCTTTTAAAAACATTACATCTTATACACAAAGCCAAATATAAAATAGTGGTCATGATGGTGGAAATTTAATTATCGTCACGTATGTTAAAAATACATTACTTTTTTCATTTAGTAAAATGATTCATAGAAAAAGAATCATTTTGAAAACATTTTAATGAAATTAAAAGTAAAATGGGTTTATTATACAGTGTATAAAAGAAGGTGGTGTATATTATCAAAATTAGCCTCAATGAAAGGAGATTGAGATGAAGTCCCTTTCCTTGACTTGGACTCATCACATACAATCATTATATTCCTAAATAATAAACTTTGGTTAATTTATACATTATTTAGAGGCTTTTATTAGTTTATTAATCATTTTATATCACTTATTACCATGTTATAAAAATTACACAATTATTTAAGTTCATATTGGATGTTTTGTCGATATTCGGTACTTGAGTCGAAAATTAACTTTTTATGATGCAAATTGTCCATGTGATCATAAGTCCATCATCTCCAAAATAATATTCAGTAAATAAAAAACAATTTTATATAAAAATTATATTGTTAAATAAAACCATTTGTATATGGTACAAAAAATAAACAAGGTTATATTCATGGAGATGGTAGATCGTACGTACGCATGAGTAATGTTTCCATTTTTCATTGATCATTATGAAAATAAAGTAATTATTATTTTATATTTATAGAATTATAATAATATAAAAAAATTATAACAATAATTTAAATATATTTATATGTATCATACAAGTGATATAAGGAATAAAAATGAGCCACATTGCTTCATGGAGGTGATAGTTCACACATACGCATGAACACGTTATAATTTTTATGTGCATAGAAAGTAAGAACATAATTGTTATATTATTATCATATACTAATTAATATTTCATTAATATAACATATGAACATTAATTCTATTATTATAACCAATCATGAGAGATTTCTATGGAAAATTAATTAGATCGGTTTTTTGGAGGTCATAATTAACAGATACGCACAAACGATTAATCCATTTCCCATTTAATGGAAAGGTAGATGAATTTAGGTGATGATATTAACATAAAAAAATAATTATATTTAGGATACTGGATTTATAATTTCATATTGGAAAGAAAATATTTGAATGAATTGGAAGAATAAATAAAATAGAAATACTTAAAGAAAATGATACCTCTTCTTCAGTTGATCACCATTGAAGAAAACCTTAACACCTATAAGAAGGGTGTTACGCCTAAAATAAGGCCTCAAGAATGTGGGTATGGATTCTAGGAAGGGGTTTTGTAATATCCTAGATGAACCAAATTCTTCTCGATGTGTGAGTATTAGATAATAGTGGGTACCTTTTTATTGGAGAGGGGAGGGGCACCCTTGGAAACTCTTAAAATATTAAATTTATATAAATTAAATTTTTAATCCAAATGAATCCAAATTTAGATATGTGAAATATAATATTTATATATTTTTAAATCCTCTCATCCAATAATTTTTATATATATATTTATTTTATTTTAAACATTATCTTTTCGGTTTACACTTAATTTTTCTCTTTTAATTTTAATTATGGTAGAAATATTTTAAATATTAGGAGGCTATAAAATTTACTTATATGGGGTAAATTTCACATAATTTGACATTTTATTAACTTTTACAAATTATTATATCAACATTGTAAATTTGAAATATTTTTTGGACTTTTAAATAATTTAAAATTATTAGTTTTATAAAATATCAATTCTGTCAATTTTGATAGTATTCATTTTATTGAATTGAAATAAAATCCAAACATAGATACAACTTCATAAAAAACCATTTAACAGTCTTATAACATGTCATAGTGACTTATAAAATTCATGGATGGAATCAAATATTTAAAATTATATTTATTTTAATATTATTAGTATAATTTTTTTGATTCTTCCTTTAATTAATCTATTATTGCATCATCATTGTGTCATAATTAAATTTTATTATTTATTTCCTAAATATTATAAATAAATTAACATGATTTAAGTAATAGTTTTATATTTCTAATGACTATTTATAGTCAAATAGATCACTTATATAACACCATATTAAAATTATTTTAGTAATAAGAGACATGTTTTTGATATTATTATTTTTACATTAAATAAAATGTTATTAATGTCATAATCACACTTAAGTGGATTAAAAAGTTCAACATTTAGGTCCAAGTATTTTCTTGGTTTTCTATAACTCATACAATAATATTAGGACAAGTTTTAGGGAAGTTTTATATTATTATAATCTTATTTTTACCCTTACTTACCTAATTTATCTTTAACTGTGGTTAATAAAATACAAAAGTTACTATTCAAAAAAATTATTTTGATCCTATTGAAACAAATTTTTTATATTGAGTAAAATCACGTATTTATATTTTTGAAACATTAATTCACATAAGTGGTTAAATTAGGTTTAACACTAATCTCATTGACAGATCAAGAAAACAGGTTTTTTAAGTAAAACGTTCAAAAGATCACATCATTTTTCTATTTAATCTTAATTTGAAATTGGATCAAATGAATTAAATTGGATAAAATGATAAAACAAATTCAGCTAATTATACCTTAAAACATATAAAAGGATAAAGTAAAAATATAAATAAATCATAGGAAAAGGAATTTTTGAATTAAAATGCAGTATTTTTCAGTATTCATTAAAAATGAATATTGTCATAAAAATACCAAAAATTCAACCAAAGTAAATTTTGATATCTCAGTTCCAAATAATAAGTTTATTTTGTCAAATATAACAAATAAAAGTGACAAAAATAATATTTAAAAAGGGTTCACAATCAAAACATGGTAAAACTACATTTTAAAAATATTAGAGTATTTATGCTCAAAATTGGATTTATTCTCATTTTAAGCCTATAATATTTATTAGAAGAAAGTAAAAATATGTAATAAACATGTGTAAACATAATATTGTTTTTTCTGTTTATTCCCACAAATATAATTGCAAAAAAATAACTACCATTTAAAATAATAATATTAATGATATATTATTTTTCAGTGTAGCTCATTCTTGTGTGCAACATAAGATTTTAGAGAAACTCATTATTGCATGTCAGGTATGCTATTCGAAATAGCATCCCCTTTAAAGTAAAATTAATATATAATTCATAAATACTAATAGATATGAAAATTTCTTATTCTAAAATTACCTAGGATGTTACTATGCGATCATGGGACACTCAAGCCATAGGGCCGAAATGATAAAAAGATTGCTCATACATGGGGTTGGACTCGAAGACAAAATGTTTGGGCCTTCTTATGTATACTATTTGGGAAAGAATCAACCCATATGTAGTTCTAGAATTCCATGTATTTTAACATAATACGGTAAGGATTTTTTTCTAAAGGCGAAGATCCTTGAATGGGGATACGTGATGTGGTAGTTGTAAACCTGATGTGAATGAAGAATATAGAAGTCTACCCCACACCACGTGATCCCAATACACTCAGGTCAAGAGTATATAAAGATGACAGGATTTTTGGTACCTATGTTAGACCTGGGGAAAAAACTTATGGGCGTCCTATGTATCCTGCTAGGGTGGGAATCAAACCATACGTAGTTCTTGAGTGTCGTGCAGTTTAACGTCTTGCGATAAGGACAAAGGTGGAAGAATAATTATTCTTAAGGGAGGTGAATAGTTTGGTTTTTTGTAATCCTAACGTGAATGAATACTAAAGAGGTATCATACCACACCTTGCGCTCCTAGTATAAACCTTATAATGTGAGGCCTAAAATGGAGAAACTTTGGGTTGGACTCAAAAAAAAAATTCTAGGCATTCCTACATATCCCATAAGGATGGGAATCAAGACATACATAGTTCTAGTATTCCACGTAGTTTAACATCGTGTGGTAAGGATGAATGGGGGAAGAAGAAGTATTCTTAATGGAGGTTTATAGTGTGGTTGTTACAAACCCGACATGAATGAGGACCAATGAGGTCTCATACCACACCGTGCACTGCCAGGAGAAAACTTAGGATGTGAGGATGAAAATATAGAAACATGGTACTGGAACCAAAGACAAAATGTCTGGGTGTTTCTACATAACCCATAAGGATAGGAATCGATCCATACGTAGTTCTGGAGTCTCGTGTAGTTTAACATCATGCGGTAATAATGAATGTGGAAGAATAAGTATTCTTAAGGTAGGCATATAGTGTTTTTGTTAAAAACCCAATGTGAATAGGGACCAAATAGGTCTCATACCACATCATGTGCTCTTAGGAGAAACCTCAGGTCTTGAGGCCAGAAATGTAGAAACTCGGGGCTGGACCCAAATACAAAATGTATGGGTGTTCCTACATATCCAATAAGGATGGGAATCAATCCATATGTAGTTATGGAGTGTCTATAGTTTAACAAGATTTTGTAAGGAAATATGTGACAGATTAACGTCATGTAGGGAGAACTGAAGGAAAATGGGGATTGTAGTTTAATTTCATGAAGGACATCCAATGTAGTTTATTATCATATGGGATGATTATGCGGGGCAGTTTTACATCCTATATCCCGAACAGAGTAGTTTAACGTCATATGGGATTATAGAGATCCTCATTTGAAGTACTACTTGAGGAATTTAGAATTGGTGGGAGGATTGATATGCTCTCCATCCATGGTGATCAAAGATTACCCACTATTGGGGTAAACCTTGTGAATGATATAAGGTACCTCCCACATGGGCTCCAACTTGGGTGGTTTTATACTAGGTATCACTGGAATTTTTAGGACCAATAACATGTCACCCTGAAGGAATGAGTAGAGATGGAATTTCTTATTGAAATCCCTAGCTATCTTGTTCTGATGCCTCTACAGACGGTGCATTCCTCGAAACTAATTCTCATTGAGGGATACTTGCTTAGGATGATAGAATTCAACTATCTTTTCTAACATCTAATAATTATAAATAGATGTATGGAGTGATTCTAACTGGATCTTGATGGGTTGGACTTCCTCTACCACGTACACCAAGGAATATGGGGTCACCAGGGTAGAATTATGAGTTGTCATATGGTAATCCCAAAGAGCATTGGGGATTTTTTCATCCAAATCTTTTTTTATCAACCCATATTTTGAAAAATGTGAGAAAGGGTCTTTTTGAATGCCTCAATCTTCACATTTTACTATGCATGATAACAAGAAGTGTGATTGGATCGGATGTTGTGCTTACCATATAATTTCTTCAACTCAACTGCCTGAAAGTTGTAGCCCCTGCCAGTGAGGACAGCATGAGGGAATCCAAATTGGTGAATGATGTTAGAGCTTAAAAAATAAACAATATAATGATACTTGACTTCTTTGAGAGGAATATCTTCTACCTAGTTGGAGAAAAAAAACTATGGTGGTTCAAATTAACGTGCACTGGCGTTCTATTCCTGGTGGATATGGTCCCACAACATCAATTCCCCATGTTGGAAAAGGTAAAGAGTATTTAGTAGTGTGGAGGGGTTCTGATGTCCAATGAAAAAAATTGAAATGGATCTAACATGCATGACACCTCTTTAAGAACTAGATACCATCACGGACCATAGTGAGTTAGAAATATCCCAACCTTTGGATCTGGTGGGTAAGTCTTGACCCAGTCAGATGAGCTCCGTAGAAACTGGCATGGACTTCCTTTAAAACATGGGAGACCACACCTCCTTGAATGAAAAATAGTATAACTCTATCAAAGACACATTTTTAGAGGATCTTTTCAAGTTTGAGACCACTCAGGAGGGTGAAATGTACTTCATGCTGATGGATTCGCTCGCGTTCAGCTCTTTTTGTTGAGAGATTTCCATGTTTGAGATGCTCAAAAAATGAGTCATCCAGTCAAGGGTCTCTTCTGATATGGTAGGGGTATTTTTAGGTACTAATGTGGAGTAATTGGTGATAAGATGACTTACCTACTATGTATCTTCATCGTTCGAGCTGGAAAGAGCGATGACCCTTCGATGCGCCACGTGAATAATACTGTCGTCCTGATCAGGCTTTGTGAGGAATGTGGAACGGCTGGCCAAGGAATTGGATTGACCATTCCATGATCCAAGTACATGAGTGACCTCTGTTAGTTAAGGAAATTGGACCATTAGCTGGTTAGTATGCTCTAAGAGGGGCACAATATATGGCTTCCAGATAATGTAATCGCCATTGATCTGATTGATAACCAGCTCATAGCCCCCTTTCAGGTGTAGGTGGAGAACATAAATCTCAAGGGAAAACTTGAGACCATTAATGAGAGCCTGATACTCTACCATGTTGTTGGTGTATTCTTCTGAAGACAAGAACGAATAGGGAAAAATAGCATGTGTAGGTGTGATTAAGACGATGCCCAGGCCCACCCAAGTAAGTCTGGGGTCGTTGATCCTTCTGGAAGTGGGGAACAATGAAGTTCCATTGAAGTGTATCGGCCAACATGGAACAACCTAATCCACTGAGAGGATATCATCATTAGGGAAGTCAAGATCTCGAGGTTTCTCTATGGTGGATGGATGGGAATCAAGAAAGTTTTTTTGTGCCTGAACCTTGAATTTTTTTTAAGAATTAACCTAATGTCTAACTGCAAAAGAATCACTCTCCAACGAGCTAGATGGTCTATCAATATACGGAGGTTCATAATATAATTCATTGGATACACATTGGACACCAGTTGTATCTCATAATGCTATAGATAATGTTGTAACTTTTGTATTGTAAAAACCTGTGTGAGGCATCTCTTCTCGATAGAGGAATATCTTGTTTTAGTGCTGATGAGCATGCGAATGAGATAGTATAAACTATTATATGTCCCTTAATTATTATTTTAAGAGATAAGGGTGTCGATGGACCATTACAGGGTGGTCCCATAAAGGACTAGTGAATTATCAAATACGGGTGACATCAAAACAGGAGGCTGGAGAAGGTACTTCTTTATTTCCTCAAAATTGTTCTGGCATTCTTTTTCCCATTGGTAAACAACATATTTCTTTAAGACTCAGTAAAACGGATAAAAATTTCTATCCAAATTCACAAAGAATCGTTTTATATAGGCTAAGTTTCCTTGAAAGCCTCAAAGATCCTGAATTCTACTCGTTTGAGGCATCTAAATGATGGTCTTGATCTTCTATGGATCGATCTCGATGCCTCTATTTCTAACAAAAAAAACTGAGGAATTTTCTAGAAGTAACCCCAAAGTCACACTTCGAGGGGTTCATCATTAGATAGTGGGATAGGAGGAAGCAAAACACTTTTTCAATATCTATGAGATAGTCCATATGATGGCGGTATTTGACCACCATATCGTCCACATAGCATTCCACTAGTGTTTTTATAATTGGTTTGAATATATGATACATAGAATTTTGATAGGTGTCTCCCACATTCTTAAGACCTAAAGGCATTACCTGGTAACAAAGGTTACCTTGAGGTTCTCTGAAGGTGGTGGAATCTTCATCCTTAGGGTCCATTGGGATTTGATTATACCTATAATGCCCATCCATGAAGGAGAGAGCCTGGAATCTGGTAGTGGCGTCAATCAATAGCTCTATCACAAGAAGGGGAAATCATCCTTCAAGCAGTGACGGTTAAGATCAAGAAAGTCAATGCAGTCCCAAATATGGGTATTCTTCCTCCTAAAGAAAACAATATTGGCTAACCATCTAGGGTGTTGGACTTCTTTTAAGAAGTTTTATTTGATGAGATTTTCAACTTCAGCCTCGACCATGGAACCATGAGAAGGTTTCATCTTTATGGGAGGCTATTTGAATCTACGATGACTTATTGGTAGACCGATATGGTGGATAGTGACCTATGGATCTAGTACTTCAATCTCATCATAGCTTTAGCTGAATACATCCCTACGCTACTTCATTAAATCCACATGATATTGTTTCTCTTCTGCAGGCATAGTTGTGCTGATCCGTGTCAGATTTGGGTCTGCCTTGGTACTGATATTTACTTGTCCAACACAACGACGGTGGTGGATACACCTTCCTCGAATGAGATAGGGGCATCCTCTAAATCCTCTTCATCATACACAACAAGAGGATCATCAAAAAGGGGTAATTCTTCTAGGTTAACTGACCCTGAAGAAATGTTGGTGTCATCCTAAGTGGTGGGGGAATCATCATTAAGATACCCTTGCACTAATAAAACCATAGTAAAAAAAGATTTCAATACAATTCCATCAGTCCTTTGACCCACATAACCACACTTGATAATATCAAAGCAGTAATGGCGCGTTGTCTTGAGTCATTTCAACCCATATTGGAGGAATAGGCAGGTGTGGTGTATAAGGTTTTTTAGGGGATGACATCCCAATACCATATATGGGTAGGGGTTTTGGTTTCACTTGAGCCTGGTTTGTATAGTAATATGATTTGATCATCTCATGATCTTTTTATATGCGAATGTGTCTTTCCCTTATCTCATAAATGACAAAACATTGTCCTAATTGTGGGGTTGTCGCCTCTAACCAGTGAATCGGGAGGATAAATGCATCTTCCAAATCTATCCATGGGTCGACTGAAAGATTATTGTTCTCAGCCTCATTGTTTTTAAGCCATTTTTCCTTTATTTCATAATATTTGGCTTCTAACTAACATACTTCACAAGAGGTAAAGGTAGGCGTATCACCCTGAAGTACACCCTCTCGACCATTAAGGGAGTACTTAAAGAACTAGTGATATGATGAGAGAACTTCTACATGTATATAGAGTTAGGGTCTACCCATCAATTCATTATAAGGGGTGTCCTATGAGATGATCAAGAATTCAGTGTGGGAAACCAGGCCACCAAAATGGTCTTTAGATGAATCTTTCCACACAGCCTCTGTTCGGTTTGGTCATAACCCTAAATCTTCATATTAGAGGGATCCATATTTTCTTCAAACAACCCTAGCTTGCGGAGTATCTAGGTCAAGATGAGATTGATCCCAAAACCTGTGTCAATAAGGCAATAGTGGAATTACATGCCATTAATATAGTTTATGATATATAATGGGAGGATATATCCTCATATAGGGGAGCATTCATCTTCTCCTGATAATGATATGATGGCTTGGCATTCTATATGCTCGACTTCTTTGTAATAGAAGGCTTTTGCAGTCACTACCTCTATTTAAAATTGAAGGGGGTACCCAAAGCCTTTGTGAGAGATTCATGCATATCTTCTAATAGGATGAGAACCTCTAGGATCGATAGATTTTTAATAACACTAAAAAGGTTCTTAATCACATCATATATTGTGTTTGGTTTACATTTCTAGCAGTAGGGAGTTTGTCTACAGCAGGAGTTATGATGGGCATTGTTGGTCAAACTGGTAGGTTCTAGATGATGGTGGGAATGTCCCATTTCTCACTAGTTGAACCATGAAAAATGACTATCTAATTATTACAAAATGAATTATGTCTTTCTATAGTTAAATGTGGTCGATCATGATTTGGTCGTGGCAGCTCCGCCTGATCAAGGAACACAAATGACGATGGCTGTGAATCTGATGAGATAGGATGAGAGGATTGTGCGTGCTAAGCTCTATACTGAACCTACTGTCTATTCCTGGTAGCATACACAACTTGGCTAGAAGCACTGGATTAGACATCCTGATGATTCATGAATCATCTGTTTCATCGACGATGGTGTCGATCATGAACATTCAGAGGATCTTTATGGCACTCCTCGTCACCAGGAACCATGTACAGGTCCACCAGCTCAACAGTATATAATGAGGCATACTCATGGTCATCACTTGAGGAATCCTCTGTTTATGGGTGAATACTCATGGAAATACCCATTTTGGGGTCAAGAAGTTGGCAATCATACGAGATGGCTTCAGCAACAGCAGGGGGCTTTACTTTACCTTACATCGTCAGTGCCTAATATTCTGAGAGGTAGCAGACTGAGATGTGGATATGATATTATTATATAGGAGAGATTCGGTGGATTCAGGAGGATCGAGTCAATTTAGGTAGGCATAGATAATGTTGTGGGTAAGAGTGACTCCTCTACGATCCATCCAGTCATCATATTTCTATGACTCAAGGCTAGATACCTACTTCTATTCATCTTCAATGTCATCGTCTAGCTTTGTGGATACACACACCACCTATGTCGGGGCTAGACCCAACCGGAAAACATTATTTTTGAACTATTTATTAAGACAATACTTGAACAAATAGCATTGATTAAGGGTATTTCCAATAAATTAGTGATATGTGAAATAGTTTGGGTGATTAGTTAGATCACCCTATTAGTGTCTTATGTATTCTATAAACTACATAATTCTCGGATCCATATCACTTTGAAAATAGCTAGGGACCTAAGCTTAGTCAAACAAGTAGATATGGTTTCTCCTATCTGGTAAATGGACCCTGGGATCCAGACCCTAATGGGTGGCTGGATAATGAAGAGGATGTAGAAAGTGGTTATCTTTCCTAAGCTACAATGGTGCATTATGCAGTGGTGCGAGCCGATTCTGAGGTGGGAGATGTGGAATTTGAGGCTGAGCTGGAGGCTGGGGCCATCGACAAGGCTAGGGAGGAGTCTTTTTTGGTAGAAACTCTAGTGGCATGGGGGAATCTACCTATGTAAAAAAATGTGGTCTTAGCCTTGGTAACTCTTCATTTAGGATTCATTGGAGGCAAAAAAAATTCCTATTTAGAAAACATTGAATCTTCCTCAAGGCGTTGGGACTTAATTATCATAGAAATCCAAAAATCCACCTAGGAAGTTATGAGTGGTAAGATAAGGAAGAATTTTAGCATTGAAATTTCCTAAACACATCATCAAGAACTTCTCTTGAGTCAGTGGAATATCGATTGAATATGTAACACCCTTCCACCTGGAGACAATGTCTGTGATACACTCATCTTTCATTTTCTTACACTTGAATAGGTCATCAATACTAGTCTTGTGAGTGGTAGAACTGAACTGGTACAGAAAATTCCCATGAGGATACTCCCAACCAGCTATTGAACTAATGGTTAATAGGATGTACCAGATGAACATGGTCCCTTCCAGTGTTTGTACAAGGAATGGGATATTGGTGGATTCTTACTACACTGAAGTTCCCTACATGGATCCACACCATGAGATGAAGTGGGTCAGATGCTGCAATGGGACATCCATCCTATTGAAGGGGGAGAAATTAGGATTCCCAATGCCTGTGGGTACTATAATATCATCCACCCATTCCAGATATGGATTTCCATCAGTTATGATCAGCACCTATCAGGTTTCAAGGGCCTCAAGGTGAGCGATGAGATGGGCCATTGGATCATCCTAGAATGGGTTCCTATACTGATGAGGATACCTAACCACCAATTCATTGGATGGTTCTTAAACATGATAAGTGGGACCAACATATTGTGGAGTGACTAGTGAAATGACCCGAGGAGCTGCTGGAGTGATGACCTGAGGATTTGCTGGAGGGATGACATACAGAACAACTGGTGGATCGACCTAAATAGAAAACTAAGGGGATACAGGTGGATGGTTCCTATGAAGATTAGGAATATTTTGTGATGTATATAATGGGATATTACCATAATCTTTTTCCAATATCCTATCAGTATATGTAGGGTTGTTGAGATCAACAGGAAGCAACTTGCCTGGGGGAGCATGTACATGTGCATGATGCCCTAGTGGAGTATGGTTGGGGTCATACCCAGTATCACCATAGTCTGAACATCACTCTGCAATGTGCTCGACAAGGATCTCATCAATCACTTTATGCTACTTTTTAAGCTATTGGATCAACACGACCTTCTCAAGATCATCCTCCATCTTCTGCACTAAACCAGACGGGTCGAAGGGATTAGAACTCCTAGTGTTCCCTTTTCTTTTGTGAGGGTCCCAACTAAGGGGAAATGACTCGAAAGGGTCTATAAGGCTATGTAAGTGTATTTTATGGATGGTGAAAATGCCTAGAGGATCCAACATATGTGGTGTTTTCCTTGAATTTAGGTATTATTTGATGATTTCTACCTTATTTTTCTTCTCTGTGAGATTGCTCATGTTTACGATGATGGCCCTTGGTGGCATATCCTTGATATTGGTGAGTAGGTTTGGTTGTCACCGGATTAGGATAAAGTGTAGGGTAGTATACTATCCCCATCCATGGATATGGACTTGTGGATATTCCTTCTAAATAATTCTGTAGAGCTCAATGAAGCTCTGAACACATCATTCCTGAAGATCATTATAATGATCGGGTGATGAGGGTGTTGAGCCATAGGAATTGTGGATAATTAAACTAGGTTTCATTATTTGATGATAAAATCATAATTATCCTAGATTTTTAGATAAGTCAATCGATGATGATAGAGACGGAAGTGCTTTTTCACCAAATTTACATGTGACTTCATCTTGGGTATGTGGATCCAAAATTCAGAAGTATGAAGTAGATATTGGCTAAAACATATCGGGGAGATGGTTATATATGATAATTTAAAACAAAATCCATCATTTAGTAAGGATAAGGCCCTTGGTTTTCCAATTCTTCAACTAGTGGTGGATTATAAACTAGTAATAGTATTGATATAGACTGTTGCGGTGGTGGGTTGGTCGGTGGAGAGTACAGTGCATGACCTGAAAACCCACTACATATTAGGATGTCACATGATGACTGTTATGACTACATCATCACATCCCTATAAGATAGGGAATCAACTATGGATTCCTGATTTAGGGTAGAGATATCTGGTGGTGAATCTGGGTGGTTCCCATCGTCCACTAGTCCCTAGAACAACTCTATGTGATCTCTGTTTGAGGTAGAGAATTATCTTGGTAATGACAGATTAGACTACATGGATAGACCTTGAAATGGAGTCAAATAATCCTCCTCTTATATATATTTTCAAAGGGATTAAGGGATTTTGTGAATTTTACTTTCTAGAAGAATGAATCTTACACACCTGGTTCCTTCCCTGTACTCTGATGTAGAGGATTGAGTTGAAGGCTCCATCATCGAATATCACTCCACTTAAGAGTCTAAAAAAAGATTTGATTGATAGTGATATGGTGTTGCATATGATTATTCATTCGGCAGTGACAGTTTACCATTCTACCCTAGGATAGTTCCTCAGGGAAGGCTAAATATTTTACATAGGGAGGACCTCCATACGGGATGGTGCTAGAGTGGGGAGGCCCTCCACTAGATCTGGTAGGAACATGGGAAAACCTATATGCCTGATTTCATTGGAAAGGGAAGGATCTTTTCTCTACATGCTGAAAAGGACATGGGGAGGGCCCCTATATTGTATGAGAGAGTAGATAGAATCTCAACTTGGGTACGCTGGGGTGTGAGGGGCACTCAGGTAGACATCAAACAGAACAAAGGGATGACCCCTATACTGAGAGTGATACGCATGGGGAGAATCTCTATGGTTATCAATTATAGAGTAGTGAGGGAACCCCTTATAGCTAGAAAGGATATGGGGAGGGCCTCTATGCCGGATAGTTATGAAATTAGAAGGAACTCTATGTTGGTTGGTATTGGGGGTACGAGGAGGGCCTTCGTACTAATCAAGATGAACATAGTGAGGATCTATGTGATGAATTTCAACAAGACAGGGAGGAAATCTTCTTGGAATAACAATTGAGACATGGGGGGAACTCCCATACCGGGTACGAGAGCGGTGAGGACCTCCACCCCAGCTACCAACGGTACATTGAGGACCCTCATACTAGATCTAGACATCATGGGTTGGCCCATGATGACTATTTCCTGCACCGAAAAACAGAAGAATCAACCCAACCTTCCCAATGGGTGGTTGGGGTCTCAATATCAATCGGTCATTGAAGTTCCCCTAACCTGTAATAATAGGGAGATGATAGCATACGTCAGTGGTGGAATGGTCCACTAAAGAAGTAGAAGACGACGCCCCCTGGAAGGTGTCTTCTTGATCTTGCACCCGAAGCTGGCATCAGGTTAGCCTAGTCAGGGTCAATGATTCAGGGGTAGAGACAGCCTATTCCTGGGCTTAATCAATCAGCTGGACATATTGAAGTAGCCTGGTGGGATCCCTCCTTAGTGGCTCTATTGTTATGGTCGAAGCCAGAATGACTCGATCGTTCCTTAACTCATTGACGTACGGGAACGAGTTATAGGAACATTACAAGGAGAGGCTCCTGAAATAGTTGGACATTATAAGGGGGAGTAGTGGATCAATGCGCAGCCCTTGGGGTGGTGGTGATGGTGGGGCATAGAAGCCTCTAGATCATGTTGGTCCATGTCCCTAGTTGGGATGACCCCTTTTTATTCATACCGTCAAATAAGAGATTCAATCACCCTCCTCTAAATAAACTCTGAGGGTGAGATAGGGCATGGGCACCCGGTAGCTGTGGTTGTGGATGGTATTGTGGTGGAGATGGAGCCATGTGGGATTTCCATATAGGAATTTCCCCTACCACTATATCTGTGGGTGGTAGGTGACTGGGTTCATATAGCTTGGATCCTGTAAAGCAGGAAGATTCATATATTAGAATATATAGTAGGAAAGTAGTGCCCAGTTCCCCAGCATCATTTAGTATTCCATGGTTGGATATAAAGATCCACGTTGATGATGTTGTAGACCAGAATGGCCAATGATTAACTTATCAAATTTCTAGTGAGTTCTACTCCTGACCCACTTTTTTTTTGCGGTACCTGGCGCTGAATGACTGGATCTGGTGACACACTTATCTATGGATGTCTCAAACGCTACTAATCCCCATGGTTAAAGGAGAAAATATTCATGTCGGGTTCACCATTTTTTTCTAACACCTTCATTGGGGTGCACCTCCTTGCATCATCATCAACTACTATGGTCGCATATATTACTCCACATTACCACTTTCCAAATGTGGGAAACATTCACCACTTATTTAGATATTTCTACTCCTTGATCAAAACAAGATGATGGGATGTCAGTTCTTCCTTTTGTGGATTCTTCCTCAAAATTCTGCACCTAGTCTGGGTCTCCCTCATAGATTAATATGTTGTTCATGAACCTTATTCCCAATTCTATATATTTTTGGATACTAGTTAATTATGCTTCTTCTATCAGGACAATCCAAAGGGTCAAGTCGGGGAAGAAACCTTCGGTCCGAGAAGTAATCACATTGGGCATCACCGGTATGTCTGGATGATAGAACCTTGGTACACCTAAATTCTTCCTTATAAGATAGCCTCTTGAGGTCACGTAGCTTGAGGAATCCCACATCGAATGTTGGGAATATTATTTTAGAGTTTTGTCTCTGAGGTTTTCCTTGGATTCTCATGTTTAACATCTGGTATTCCATGATTTTAACATCTAGTGGATATGGATCAAACTGATTGAAACACTGTTGAGAGTGGATTATATGGGTACATCCCTAAGAGGGATCACCTTGAAGGTTTATTGGATGGATGGATCAGAACATCCGTGAGTAATGACCTTTGATGGTGTGGCCCAAAAAGGGAAGGCTTTACACCATAGAGGCTGATCGAAACACCACAAAGGGGGGATCAGAGAAGGTGGGTCCCGAAAAATGGGACACCAAGGTTTAACATTGGATAGGACTGAACCTCATATAGGCATCCTAAGTACCCTTTTTATAATACATGGATCAAAAACCCATGTAGTTTGAAGGGGCGATTTGGGGCTTACATGTGGTTAGCTTCCTAGGTGCCGCAAAAATCAGCAATGGGATGGATGAACTTATTGTGATAAGGGAAATGTGATGGAGAAAATGGATAGGGATTTTGCATGGTTAGCTTCCGAGGTGTTGTTAAGGAGTGGTAATGATGGATGGACTAATCTCACAGGGATGTTGTGGCTCAAATAAGGACCAGGATGGATATGTAGGAGGTGTTAGAGGGTGAGGGTGAATTAGATGGAACCTACTTGAAGATGGTGGTGCTAGGCTTGAAACTCTGGGAGGATTCCTACATATCTTGTGTATAATATGGGGATAAAAATCCATTTATATCTGAATGGGGTGATGAGATACCTAAGGAGGTGGCTCGTGAGAATGGGTGCATGAATGGGGACTCGAAGGAATTAAATCCTCCAGGTTGGGGCATGATCTTCCTGAAACACAAAGGCTTGAGGGAGAGACTAGGATGGTAAATAGATGATGGGATTGAACCTCATGGAGGCTTCCTAAATAGCTTAGTGGTGGGGAAACAAAGTCCATATTGTTCAATATGGGGCAAATAATTGGGATGTACACAAAGGAAAAAACCCCAAAGACATACTGAGGATTACACATGGTTAGCAGCCCATCGCTAGAGGGACACTCTTGATTGGAGGAGGATTTGAAGTGTGGGGATTATATATGGTTAGCTGCTCGTGTGGATTAGAACACCCTGGAGAGGCAGATCTAAGAGATGAATCTAAAAAAGGTAAAGTGTATCATCAGGGGGTACATCACTTAGAAGGGGGTACCAGAGTTTACCATAGGTTGGGGTTGGACTTAAGAGAGGCATCCTACATACCCTCTGTAGAATATAGGGATCAAAACCCATGTAGTTATAAAGGGAATACAGTTTAATGTCTTTTGGGATGAATGAATTTATGTTAAGTAGTTGGGACAAATGGATTGTGGGAGTGATGGGATTGAAACATGTAAGGGCTTCATACGTACCATGTCTAAAGGACAGGGATCAAATTCCATGTAGTTCGGTGGGGCATACAGTTTAATGTCATTATAGATGAGGGGAATAGGGCTTACGCATGATTAGCATCCCAAAGAGGATGACATGGTCTCTAATAAACTCTAAGCCGATTTGAGTCATGCTCGGTGTGAGAAACAAGAGGTAGCTCTGGGCATGAAAATCTTGTTGTGAATGATATGGCCGCGAGGGATGGTATGGGGATTATGCATGGATACCAACTTGGGAAATGGACATTGGGACTTACTCCAGGAGGGAAGCCCGAGTATGGTGATCGGATGTATGAGGAGGATATAGCCATGATACAGGGTACACCCCATCAGAGTGTGTCGAGGCTTATGTGAAGACTACCCAAAGTGAACATGGTGAAAAAGACCAAATGGAGAGAGGAGCTGCAGAGAACTGATGCTCATTCTCCTTCGAGTTTGTCCTAGATTCCCATCCAAGTGGAAACTTATAGTTTAATGTCATGTGTCAAGGAAGAGGGTGATTGGCAGTTTAACATCCTGCATCTCGGATGATAAGGACTTGATCCATTCCCTTGGGACTTACATTACTTATATAAACCCAAAATTGGGGGAAGTAAGGCACAACCAATTCCGAGAAAAAATGGCGTGGAGTAATTGTCACTCAAGGGGATCACATTAGCGTGACTATGAAAATAAGTACTATCCATTAGCAGGATTATGTGACGAAGCATAAGGCATGTAAATTCTGCATGAAACACCACTTGAGAAACCATGAAATCACTTCATATAAGCCTAGAGGGATGCATGGGGGAAGGGTTTTCTAAGCAGAAGGGCTCGCAAAGAGGGGATTCATGAAGGGAAGGTGCTTCGAAAAGAGAAGGGGATTCTCAAAGGAAAGTGCTTCATGAAGCATGGAGAAAAGGATCTACATGAAGGGAGGAGCTTCGTATTGCATGATGACCCAGCTGAGGCATAGAGTCAATATGTTCTTAGAGGGTGCTTCACAAAAGATCATTACTTCTTGAAGACCTAAATTCCCAAAATTGAATCCTACCATAGTGATGGTCATAGGTCTTCATGAAGGGAATCCCCACTTAAAGCATATGAAAATTGGAGCAAAGGGAAATATAGTTCGTAGTGCTCATGTACCTTGGGTGATGCATTTTCTCACTGGTTAGTAGAGTAAAGAGTGCTTATAAAATAGAGAGCACAGAAGGAGAAATGGCAGGGTATTGATCCTTTGAGATATAGGTTGAGATGCATATTTATAGGCACTGAGAATTGTGATGTTTTGAGGGCATACTGCAAAAGAAATGGTGCTTTGAAATTGGAGGTGGATTTGTCGGACTTGTAGAGGATTCCTAAATTTATATATGGTGGTAAAAAAACATATCAATTAATATTTAAGAGGCTTGTATCATTTATCTACAGATGTCACAGATGAGTTCATTCTGTCGGCTTCACACTATTCACGGTGCTGAAGGTCTTCGCAACAAGCTTCATGAGGAAGGACCTTTGGTGATTTTTATGCCTTTATCATTGAATCATGGATTCTAGTGCCAACAGATACATGGATCATATAAAATTATTCAATCCAACAGCACAAAGGCCTTAAATTGTTTTTATTAAAAGAAAACCCCCTTTTAAGGGATGAAGGGGGAAAACCCCTAAAGACATCATCGACTAAAAACAAATCATGACCTGAAGGTTAAGCGATACCAACAAAAATGACAATATGAAGCTAACCCTCCCCAGTAAATGAACGTGACAATTCCCTTCATTGGAAAATATTTTCATATTAAATAATCAATGGGTTTTTAGGGATGGTTTTTATCATTTCATCAGTTGGAGCTCAACCAATATGGGATTTTTCCTCCTATATAAAAATTATTAAATCTAGGACATCTATTGAGATATACTAGGGAGTGTTTTTAAATCCCATATAATACATATGATGTGTTTTTTTAATCAAATTAGGTTAAAGTTATTTGGTCAGCCAAAAAATTGATTAAAATGTGATGTATTCATCTTTCAGGTCAGTTTGTACTCAAAGAATTGAGAATGTATTAGTTGGATATATGGGATTAACATACTCTATGTCCCATATTCACTCTACGTCTTTTAAAAAGGAATCATATGAAAATTTAGGCTAGCATTTAATGCGACTAGTGGACTTGGGTATAGAGATAGATGTGTTTGATAGAGAACACACAAAATCCCATTGTATCTTGAGTAGCATTAATGATTTACTATAAATTGCTCTTTTCTTATATCTACAGATATGGGGATTCATATTTTTTGTCAACTCTATGAAGGTCTGTGGGGTTACACTTTTTGGTTGACTGAATGGGGATTGATTTTGACTCAAAGAGCTTCTCTAAAAGTGTTTTATAATTAATCCAAATGATTTATGGATTTTTATTCACAAGGTGTTGAATATGATGTAATATATAGTGATGTTAATTATAGATTTCCAAAATTGATTTGGAAAATATCTAAAAGTATTTTGGATGTGATTTCACAAGTTGTCATTTATGATATGATATAAGTTTAAATGGAACAAATTCTATTAGGATTTAGTGTAAGTTAGAGTTTTAATGACATGTGACCTAAATAATTTATATATATATATATATATATTATTTAGATGGATATATATACACAATATATCTATGGTGTGATAATAAATCATAAAATATAATTTTTATGGTAAAAATGATTGTTTTCAGGCATATATGAGGTATTTTATAGTATAAGATTTAGGGAAATTCATATTGAATAGAATGATATTGCATGATTCTGTATTAAACCATAAAAATATACGATTGTACCTTTTCATAATCTTTCATTTACATGTAATTGTAGTTTAATATCTTCACATATAATAAGTAATATACATGTCAGTGTCTATAATAGAGGTGTAAGAATGTTAAATTTATCATCCAAATGATATCTTCAACCTATGATATCATTGATAAATAATTACATTGGATTTAATTAAAGGAAGTTTGATACATTAAAGTATGATTTATTCAAGGAATTAACACATGAGTTATAACACATGATTCAATACATGCATAGTCAATGAGAATTATCAAAGGCTTTATAAATCCTTCTACCATGAAATGGTGGGTATTTGTTTTCTTCATTGATGCTCGATTGAAACTCCATATCACTTGAATCCCTCTTCTTCTACCACCTTTTTGTATCAAGTCACTAGCATGTCATGGTGGAAGAAAAATCTAACTTGTGTATCAAGTGATTTAGGTTCAACACATGGATACCTCTAGAAGAGTTATTTCATTTGACTAACAGTTATACAATAATAATAGAACATATTAAAATATGTTCTATAATGATATAATGGTAGAATAAATGTAAGGTATTAAAGTAATTGATGTTTATATTTCCAGTTTCACACAATTTTTCTTATTCTTTTGTGAAGATCTTGGTTTGGGATTCATAATCATTTTCCTTTCCTTTAATAATTGTTATGAGATCCCTACGAATCCTAGTAATTATATTCACCCAACTAATAGTAACCCAATGTATATAATCCAATATGGGAACCTAACCCTATTAGGATCACCCATATCAATATTATTTACACAAGATAATCCACATGCATTCAACTTTGGTATAACCTATCCATTTCATTGATCAAGGTCATGAAATGTTTCTGAACTGGATGGAATCTTAAAATTAGTATTTCTATAATTTTATAAGTATTACCATTTATATATGAATATAATGCATATCATGAATAACTATTGTATCCCATGTAATCTTTATGACTCATGTTATCCCTAAATGAAATCATGTTCCAAGAAATTTATTTTTTTAATAATACTCCTTTAAAAAATTTGATATGATATATATTTATTAATTCATAACGCCCTATACAACTCATGATTTTTTTATTTACTTAATAAAAAATTATAATTTTATCTAAAAATATCCAAATACATATCATGATTAAGATATAAAAAACTCTTTTATGTAATGTACTACATCCATATGAAACAAAAATCCCCACAAGAGAAATCATGGTAAAATAGATAACTAAAACTCACTTTTCATAAATAGATCTTAATCCCCCAAGTTAGCAATAAGTCCAAATCAATGACCCATTATGAATGAAAAATGATTCAATAGAAGCCACATTTACAATATGTGACACCCCCATGTCACTATGTTTTTGAATTGGTATTATTTTATCTTATCTTGAGCCATTTTGAGTTCTGGTAGTTTTTGGGATGGAATTTCAAGTTTTTTTAGTATTTTGGGGAGAAGTGTGGTTAGCCTACAATTTTATTAGTAACTATGTAGTTTCGATGTTGATGGGTCTATCATAGTGATAGATCTGTTTTTCAAGTCTTATGCTTGGTTTTTAAAACCATACGGAGCTTCCTAGAAATCATGTTTCATTTTTTCTCTCGGTAAAGGAAAGTGCATGGTTGGTGCATGGTTTGGAAAACCATATATCCAAACCATACTGGTGATTTATTTCTAAGTAGTGGATTGTTCATGGTTGGTACATTGTTTTGAAACATGTGCAACCAAACCATGTGGCATGTTTTGGAGTTTAAATTTTAGAGAATTTCGAAAAATGACCACTCAAATTAAGAGGGGTTTTCCCCTCTTCTCCTACATTAATTTCAACTAAACATTATGATCCAAGGAGTATCTTAAACCTCCTCCACTTTTTATTCTTCACCTATATTAGGTGATTTCAAATAGGTTTTGAGGAATTTCTTTCTCTATTTCTCTCTTCCTTCCCTCCCTCTCTCTCTCTCTCTCCTCTTGGATTTGGCTTCTCCCATGAACCCTATAACTCTTATGTTTATTTTTAGATTTCAAAGTGGGTCTAATGTTTGAGATTTTTGTTTCTAGGGTTGAAAGACATTGTCTATATCCCTATTGGTGTGGTATTTTGTGAAGGAAACCTATTTTCTCTTGAATTACTCTTCTTCTAAGAAGTTTTTCTTATAAAAATTTTTCATTTGAGAATTAAAAGTGTTCTTGTTCTTTTTAAATTACTTATTTTATGAAAGTATGAATATATTTGATATCCTTGTGATGTTTTAAAATAATTTCCTTATGTTTTTATCTTGGAATAATGGGTTTCTCTTTTAAATTTTGTGTTTGAAAAAAATGTTTTATTTTGATAAGAATTTTTGAAATTTCTTAGGGGATCATTAAAATGGTTTCCATAATGTGAGTTGGATTTTAATCTAATTTTGGGTATTCAATGAGTGAAAAATATGTTTTAAAGAGAGTTTTGTTTTAAAGTGATGGTTTTATCTCAAAATTATTTATAAATGGATTCGTTATTGTATTTAAAATGTTGATTTGAAATCTATGTGTAGTTTACCCCATGTGCGAAATGACTTAGTGGATCTATTGAAATTTATTGGATGTAAATGGATTTCCTTTGGCCTTGTTAAGTATTTAAAAAAATATTTCCCATGTTTATGGGTGGATTTTAAAATTTTTTAAATGGTGTGTGATTTCCATAAACTTCCAAAGAGGTCTTGAAATAGTGTTTTATAAAATTTGAAATCGGTTGGCATTTTGATCCATGTTTTAGTGTTAAAGGCGTGATTAGAACTTTGGTTTTAAAAGGGGTTATGTGAAAGACACCCATCAATGGCCCTCTATATTTGTTTACACCTTTTTGTAGGATCGATATATATATGTATATGTATATTAGATGGAACAATACAAGAGGGGGTGAATTGTAGGTTTAAAAACATTGTGTTTAAACACTTAAGAAAAATTTGTTTAAATGATCTTAAAATAATACAATTCACAAAAAATACAATTTACCACGAATGTATTGAATGTAAAGGTGTGATACGATGTAATACTATAAGAAGTGTAAAGTAATTGTATAAAAAATGAATACAATAATCAAAGTAATACAAAAGTGAAGTATTCTGCCATAAAGCGTATAGAATCTATCGATACAATATGTAATAGTATAATTGTAATTGAAACAATTACAAATGAATATGAAATAAAGAAATAAAACAATACAATTTCTTTTATAAAACAAACTGAAGTGGAAATGTAAAAGTATTACAATTATTCTATCCCAAAGAGAAGGGTATCCTTTCACCTAGGATAATAGGTCTGTCTTACCACCACCTTGGTATGCCCTCAATGCGATGATCGGTACGTCTATCTTGTTATCCCTGCAAGCACTCGATATGATGATTGGTACGTCTATCTTGCTATCCCTGCAAGCCCTCGATTTTGAAGGTAATCAGCACCTTTGTCTTTCAAACACATAAAATCCCTTGATACGATGATCGGTAGCACCATCTTCTTATCATCATCAGCCCTCGATCGTTATCACCTGATCGGTCGCACAAATAAAAACAAAGCACTTAATTAAATACAAAAAGTAAGAACAATCTATTCACATTTTGTAATCTCAAAGCTTTCGCATGAAGCAAGAGAGAAGTCACAGCGTCTCTCTCTATAACTTGATAGTAGAAAAGAATGATCAAAGTCTCTCAGTTTTATTTCTCAGCTTCAAATGACCTCCTATTTATAGGCCTCAGGTTCCAATGGTTACATTTCCTCTAATGGTCATATTTCTATGGAAAACTCAGAGGGACTTGTACACCTGGAATTATAACAGTCATATTGAAACAGAAAACACAACAATTGTTTTGATTAGTTTATAACTAACTCCATGACATCATTTTGGTTATAACAAAGGATATATGAAGATGATAAACATGAGTACTATTGACATGTGTTGATACAGGACAAAAACAAGCAAGTGATAAAAATATGAGTTTTATAAGTATTACTTAGTGTAAGGTATTGATATGATACAAAGTGAGTATGATGCACAAAATTTAGTAAAATTGACAGAGCCAGTATGATTGACAGAGTCTGTATGATTAATAGAGTCAGTATGATTGACAGAGTTAGTATGATTGACAGATTCAGTACGATTGACAGAGTCAGTACGATTGACAGAGTTAGTACGATTGACAGATTCAGTACGATTGACAGAGTTAGTACAATAAACATAGTTAGTATGATAAGAATATATGAATACATTTTTGATTTCCAAAAAAAGACATAAAAGTCAAAAGAGGACTTTTGACTCAACACTTTTATGGTTTATTGATCTATATGAGATGTTTATTTCCACCCTTGTGAAAACTTGTTTGTTGATATTGTGAATGAATTTTATATTGGGCATATTAATTGTTTGGGATTTATGGCTGAAGGTTAGTCATTTCTTGTTCCTTGTGTGTTAGACTTATATTGACTCTCATTTCACCTCACTTACCTTTTTGGTCATGGGAACCTCTATAATAAATGGGAGATATAAGTCTATTCTTCCCATTGGTATACACAACACTAGTGGCCCTATAATCATTATAGGAACAATGGATGGCATGGTGTGTAATCAAAAATATTTTTTTATAAGCTAGTTGGATGACTTGTGGTTTGGAAATCGTTATATTATTGTTTTTGGTTCACGATTCGGAATACACTTATTTGGTAAGATGATTCCAACAATAGTTATCAATCCTAGATCCCATAACACAATCGATTACTGGATCAGTTAGTGATATAGGGGAGTTTGATCTAGTGTTGTTTTTATTATTTCCCCTACTTTTACTATTGTGGCGCCTTGTATTGCTTATGGTTATTATATTCGTTATGATAAATGGTTTCTTCTTTTTTTTAATTGTCATGTGTGTGTTGGGTTGTTTTCTTTTTGAAATTAGTTTTTAATGATATCGAAAAGTCAATTTTAAATTTAAATACTCTCATGTTTTTTTAAAGTTAATTTCAAAATGTTTATTTTGGTTCAAATATGGATTCATCCATTGAAATGTTTTTAAAGTGATTTTTTCAATTTAAATAAACCAAGTGGGTTGTTTTTTAAAAATGTTAACTATTTTATGGTTTTTAGATAGTTTAGGGTAGTGGAAGTTTTTTCAATTCCTTTTTTCTATTTGAGAAAATGAAGAGAAATGTTTTGAAAGTTGAGTATGGATATTTTTGTTTTCCCTAATTTATAATTGAAAATATTACATTATAATTTTATTTTTAAAATATAATTGATGAATTTATTTATAAAATAAATTTCATATTTTTGGTGGGTTGTGGTAACATAATAGGATTTTTATCTGATTCCTATATATTTCAGGTTCCATGTTTCAATTAGGTTTAGTTTTGAACCTTGTGGCTGATGTGGGTTAATTTAAATAGAGGTGAAAAAGTGGAGATTACATAGAGATGGTTTCAGGCTTGAATCAAGTTGTTTTATAGTTTTTTTTATTTTGGTTAGTGTTTTATATTTATATGGATTTTTTATCCACCTATTTATGTATGGTGTTTATATTTATTCAAATGGGTTGGATCTATTTAGTTTTTTTACCTGTTTTCAATGTTTATTCATTTTTGATCTATTTATATTAATTATTCTATCTTTTATCCATGATTTGGTTGAAATAATTGCCAACTGGATTCCTATGATTCCTAGACAGTGGTTTACAACCCATAAGATCTGGGAATACCCTACAAGGATTGTGATGGGTTAGGTCATGTGTTGGGTTCGTTGGCAGCTTGGGCTAGCTCGTTAAAAAATGGTATTATAGGTTAGGGTTTTCTTTGGTAAGATCCTAAGACTTTTTGAATAACCCTTGTTACTTGGGGATGTATTGGAAGAAAGGATAATAAGGTTTTCAGATCTTGAGATTTAAGGGTGGGGAGATTTTGGATAGCTCTTTCTCATTCTAAGCCTCAAGATTCCAGGGGAAATGGGATTTTGAATTTTGAATTTTGAATTCGAGTTTGTTTTTAGATTCATCTGATTGATTTTGATTTAAATTTATTTTTTATCCCCTTTGAGTATGTGAGTGACATTGGGGGTAACCCCTTGGTTTCTAGGTGAAAATGGAGTAGATATTGATCTATATGGTTAGATCACATGGATTAGGGAACTATGTGGTGCTTATGCGGTTGAGTCTGCCTATTTTACAGATTATGTAGCATAACTAGTTCTTAGTTTCATGACACATGTTTCCAAAGCATGCACATAACTATTTCTACCCCTGCTAGACTATTTTTACTCCAATTGATTCTATATTTTTTTGAAGTGATTCTAACTTGTTGGATGTGAAGGTTCCAGGCATAGCGGAAGAATGTGGGTGGATGTGCCCAATTGGATTTTTTTCATTATCAATGATCAATCCGTGATCAATACGATGATAAACGCCCGTCTCCACGGATCGATTCACCAAAATAGACAAAGAAGAAGAAATGTCCTGGAACCACAAAAGTGGATTTTCATAGGATGATTATAATTAATTTAATTAATTGGCAAGAAGTACCTTTTGGGTGTTCTTTCTTCATTGATATTCTTGATCACATTTCGATGTGATTCATCATTGTGTCGCAGAAGCCAAGTGTAGAATTCCTCTAGCGGTGTTCCACACATGCACCTCGTATCTCTGGACGTCGCCAAAGGAGTCTCTAGGTGCTAGCATGGAATCCTTTTCTTGCGTTTTCCACCGTAGATCGTCTTGATCTGATGGAAGGGGATCTCTCTCGGTCTTGAGAGCGTTCTTAGAGGAAGAGGTTCTTTCGGCCTTGAAATAATTCTACAGAATTGTTGTGCACAACGATTCTCTTGTAGGAAAAGAGTTGGAGTTGTGAGGATATTTATAATTGGGTTTGAGGTTGTAGAGTTATGACAATAAATAAACGTGTTACGCTTTTTATTTATTTCATTGACTCTTATTGAAAACCCCCAAGTTGAATAATTAATTTCGTGACATGCTCCCACGCTGATTATAATAAATATCATTTAATAAAACAATATTATATCCTCAAAATCCCGACTATAAAACTACACGATGTGTAATTGTTTTTCATTTCCTTTCCAAAATGAAAACTACATAGCGTGTAATCTTTAATACATGGCGTCTACTTGTTTTCCATGAAAAACTACACGTCGTGTAATCATTAATACACGGTGTGTATATCTTGTTTTTAATTTCCTTCTTCCTCCATCATTAAAACGATTTTGGATTCCTTGAATAATTATTAAATCACATACGGGAATAATCTTTATTCTACTTGAGATACTTCTATACACTTAGTGTGTGACCCTCTAGGCCTCCTTCTCGTTGGCATTTGGCAGGCTTTCCTAAAGTCCAAGATTACTGTCTATCAATGGGTAAAGGAACCAAAGAGAAATAAGTTTATGTCGAATTGACATGTCACCTCATACGAATGCTTACTATGTAATTTAATCCTTTTCTCTCAATATCTGATCAAGCAGGTTTCATGGAATTCTCATAAACCTATATGATTGATCTGTCATTCTTTGACTTCCAGAAATAAACTCTTCATGTCACCATGGCCATGGAATTTGTTCGACAATTAAATTTCAATAAAAGGGCCAGAGATATATTCTTCCATAAATATAGAAGGGACAAATCCTTCCTCGACTTATACAGAAACAACATGTCATTCATGACGCACCCAACGTACCCTACTTCCCACCAAATGTCTTTGTGACGGTTTTCGTCAGAAAATATAAGTGTGCGAGTCATTACATGATTTAATGATAGTCTACCAGTATAAGGACCATTACACATGCTCGCAGATAGCAATATCCGATGAAACCAAAACATACAAAATTACTACTGGTGGGTACGTTCTCATAATCTCCCATCTTGGAGATTACTAAGTGAGAAATCCATGGGAGAGAGTCTCGTCTTCTTACGAGTACTCTCACATGATGGTCTGTATACTATCTGTCCTATCATAGTATGTCATCCCGCATAACTTTATTTAATAATATTTTTTATATCATTTCAAGGTTCTCATCATAGTAGGGATCTTCCATGACCTTATTAATGCAACAAATATTTCAGGATATTATTATATTATAGTCATACAGAACAATGAAAAATATATAATAAGTGATCATTCATGTAATAAAAGTACAAAACAGTTGGTTCCCAAGACACTAACCCCAAAAAACTCCCACTTGGACTAGAGCCAACTTCCTATGACTTTTAGTTCGCTAGACCTCACATAATGATCATGTTTCTACTAAGTCAAGGTTTTAGTCAAGGGGTCTGCCACATTGTATTCTGTGGAAATACTGCTCACTAAAACTTCACCTATATGAGAAAAATACCTAAAGAGATGATACTTCCAAAGTAAGTTCTTTGTCCACTAATGTGACCTTGGATCTTTTGCAAGTACCACCGCTGCAGTATTCTCACAATAGAGTGTAACAAGATCTTTACTGTTAGGTACTACATCCAGCTCTTGGACAAATCTTTTCATCCAGACTACTTCTTTAGCTACCTTAGAAGCTCCGATATACTCGGACTCTACTGTAGAATCTACAACCACACCTTTCTTTGAGCTCTTCCAGATCACTGCACCTCCATTCAAACTGAAGATGTACCCAGTTTGTGACTTCATGTCATCTTGATCAGTCTGGAAACTAGCATCTACATGTCCTATGATGACTAGTTCCCCATCCCCTCCATAAACCAGGAACATATCCTTAGTATGCATCAGATACTTAAGGATAGTCTTGACTATCATCCAATAGAGGCCTCCTGGATCAGCTTGATATCTACCTACCGCACTTAATGCGTAAGCAATGTCTAGCCTTGTACATAGCATAAGATACATGACTGACCCAATCGCGGATGCGTAAGGGATCCTTTCCATTTTCTCTCTTTCTTCATGTATCTGAGTACACATTTTCTTGGAATGATGAATGCCATGTGACACTGGAAACAATCCCCTCTTGGACTATTCCATACCGAATCGCTTCAGTATCTTGTTAATGTATGTACTTTGACTCAGGCCAGAAATTCTCTTGGATCTATCATGATGGATCTTGATCCCAAGAATATATGTTTCCTCACCCAAGTCTTTCATAGAGAATAATTTATCTAACCATTCCTTAACTAACTGTAAGACAGGTACTTCATTTCCAATTAGTAATATTTCATAAACATATACTATTAGAAAAATGACTGCACTTCCACTAAACCTCTTGTAGACACAAGGCTCACATTCATTCTTAATAAATCCAAATTCTGTTATAGCTTCATCAAAATGAATGTTCCATGACCTTGATGCTTGCTTTAATCCATAAATGGATTTCTGTAACATGCATACCTTGTTGGCATCCTTTGGAGTCACAAACCCTTTAGGTTGTGTCATGTAGACATCTTCCTGGAGGTTCCCATTAAGGAATGTTGTTTTGAAATCCATTTTCCAAATTTCATAGTCATGGTAAGCGGAAATGGCCAATAAGATTCTGATGGATTTCAGCATCGCAACCGGTGAAAAGGATTCATCATAGTCAATTCCTTGACGTTGCCTAAAACCTTTGGCAACCAGTCGTGCCTTATAGGTGCTGACTTTCCCCTCCATTTACAATTTCTTCTTGAATACCCATTTATTACCAATAAGCTTTACATAAACTAGAGGATCTACCAAAATCTGTACTTCGTTTTGGTACATGGAATCCATTTCAAAATTCATGGATTCTTGAAACTTGGAAAAGTATGTGCCTTCAACTGCTTCCTTGTAGGTAAGAGGATCATCATTATCAACCAATAATGAGTCACCATCCTCGGTGACAAGAAAACCATATCATTCTATTTCTCTCACCTCTCCCATGCTCCTACGCAGTTCTGGTGTCTCTAGAACATATTGTTCTTCCACAGGGATTTGTGGAATCTGTTCTTGTACCAACTCCTGTATATCTTGAGCCTCGACTTCATCGAAGTCTATCTCACTCCTACTATCTCTTTTGGAGATATGCTCCCTCTTAAGGAATGTGGCATATCTTGCCACTGTAACCCTTTTTTCTAAGGGGTTGTATAGGTAATATCCCCTTGTTTCCTTGGGATATCCTATAAAGAAACACTTTGGGCCTCGATGTGCAAGTTTGTTACCTGAAGATGCCTTATAAAATGCTTCTCTACCCCACACATGTAAATTTGATAACATGGCTTTGCGTCCACTCCATAACTCATATGGAATACCATTTATCGATTTAGTTGGTACTTGGTTTAGTATGTGTGCTGCTGTTTGTAATTAATATCCCCAAAAGGATAATGGAAGACTTTCATGACTCATCATTGATCTCACCATGTCCGATAGGCTGCGGTTCCTCCTTTCACTTACACCATTCCACTGAGGTGTGTAAGGAGGAGTTAGTTGAGAGAGAATTCCAAAATCCCATAATAAATCAATGAAGTCATGATTAAGATATTCTCCTCCTCTATCTGATCTGATTTTCTTAATCTTCTTACTAAGCTAGTTCTCAACTCCATTCTTGTATTCTTTGAACCAATCAAAAGAATCTGACTTATACCTCATTAAGTAAATATATCCATATCTACTAAAATCATCAGTAAAAGTTATGAAGTACGAGAACCCACCCATTGCTTCAACTAGAAATGGTCCACACACATCTTTGTGAACTAATTCTAGAAGATCCTTAGCCCTTTCACCTTTCCCACTAAATGGGTCTTTGGTCATTTTTCCTTGTAGACACGCATGACATACACCAAGTGGTTTTAGTTTGAAAGAATCTAAATACCCATCTTGATGTAATTTTGTCAAACGTTTCTCATTGACATGACCTAGCTGGTGATGCCAACTTTGGGTGTCGTATGATTCTTGTGAATTAACATTGTCATTGATTTCCATTACTTGGTTTGTGTAGTCTAACACATAAAGGTCGTTATATAAATGTGACATACCAAAACAAATGCTATCTTTATAAAAGTAGCAAAATCCACTTCTAAACTTGAAGATGAATTCATCAGTATCTAATCTAGATACTTAAATAACGTTTTTGGTTACATAGGATAAATAATAACTTCCTCTTAAAACCAAGAACATCCCAGTAAACAATGTGAGGTGGTAGTCCCCGACAGCTATAGCAGCAAGTCTGGCTCCATTGGCTACTCGTAGATCTACCTCCCCTCGATCAATCTTTCTGAATATACTTGGTTCCTGTATTTGGATACATATGTGAGCACCACAATCTGTATCTAATACCCAATTTGTAGAAATAGATAGATTGAATTTGATGATAAATACACCTGAAGCTTCCCCTTACTTCCTTGGCTGGGTGTATTTTTTCTTCCAGTGGCCCTTCTTGCCACATGCGAAACAAATAGCATCGTGTTCCCTTGACTCCCATTTGATATTCCTTTTCTTGGAAGGCCTTGAAGAAGCTTTGTTCTTAAAGCTCTTTGCCTTACCTTTCCTTTTATTCACCATAAGGACAGAAGGTTTTTCACGCTTTATATCATTGTCCACTTGGAGAATAAGGATAAGAAGATCAGATAGAGACTTCTCAATGTTGTTCATGTTGAAATTTACAACAAAGTTAGAGAATATCTGGGGGAGGGATGTGATAATGAGATCGGTACCCAGTTCCTCGGGGATTTTAAACCCTAGAACCTCCAAGTGCTCAATGTAGCCAATGAGCTTGACTACATGAGTCCCAGCTGGGGCACCCTAACCAAGATTTCTCTGAAATAGATCCTTTGAGATCTCAAACCTTTCCTGTCTTTCTCTCTCCTAGTATAGACCACGAAGGTGCTTGAGCATGCTATAGGAATCCATGTCCTCATGAGACTTCATGAGATCACTTGACATTTATGATAGCATCAAACATTGAACGTCGAGTGTATCGCTCAAATGTTGATCATAGATTAAGAAATCTTTATCACTCACCCCTTGGGCAGGATAATCAGGAAGTGAGGACTCCAACACGTAATACTTTCGTTCATGGTGTAGTATAACCTTAAGGCACCTAAACCATTCCTAAAATTTACTTCTAGTGAGGATATTGTCTTTATCTAGAATTGATCGTAGAGAAAAGGTGATTAACAAGTTTTTCATATTGATTCTACAAATTAGAAGAGCAGATTGTTCAGTACTTTCTTGATTACATTTTATGAGAAATAATAAATTTTATTAAGTCTCCCACTATTTTATCAAGTCCCAATGGCCCTCACTATTGAACTAGGAATGTCTAGTTGCCATGACATTCTAGTGGCAAGGATCTATATTCCCCTTCGCATAACCCCTAACAAGGGTTTGTCAAGCTATTTGAAGGTATTTAGGTAGGCAAGTCTTTGCCAACTGTGAGCTTACAGTTCCTTGATCTGTCGAGTGGACTCCCCAATCCTGAAATTCGAACTTGGATTCCCTCAACACTTGCCTCCATTTTGCAACAAGTCTAGAAAGGGCTAATCCTCTTGATGTAAAATGTTTAAGTCAACCTGAAACAATCATAAGAGCTTCCTTTATAAAAGTAAGTGTCCCAAAACGGGTTGGTCAAACACATAGTTTTATTGAGTCTTTCCCTTAATCATGTAATGGAAGGATTTTTATGAATTAATATGTTTTTTGAGGGATTTTATTTTTTATGCATAGTTTTACATTATCACATGATTTTTAATATTAAGTGATGCTTTCTTAAGTGATTAACCATGTTCTGATAATTTTTATGCATAGTCAGGTTTTTATTTTATTCTATCTTTGCATGCTTTTTTATTTCATTAATTATGTGATCACGACAACACATACATAAAAAATAAACCATGCAATAATACAGAAATAAAATAATATGGGATGATCATGAGCTTCTATTGGTTATATTATCTCTTGGTTTTGATAAGATAACCCTGACCTAGGGAAAAACACCTTGAACAGATGGTTCATGTATTTCAGCTCCCACCTGCCTAACTTTTCATCTTCTTAGGTTGGTTTTGCCTCAGCTTCATATTTTGAACCGTCTCCTCTGGCTTGGGATATCCTCCATTACATGGGGTTTACATTAAAGAAACCATGGGCACGCAGGCCCTACATTTCATTGGAAGAAGGCTCAAAGGCCAACGAATTTAAATTAAACAAATTTAAATGAAACCATACACACATACAAAGGGTCTTTGGTCTATCTCATGATCATCCATAGCATACAACGACATTTATGCATATTTATAATTCAAATTCTTTTAATCATTCTATTATTTAAGATTAGTCGCGCTTGATTTCAATTAATTATGATCTTATAATTAATAAATTATTAATCTTAAATTCTTTTATTAATTTCCTTGAGATTCTTCTCATCCATATTCCTTGTACAGGTCTTTGTACTTTTGGAGGAAACCTGGTGAAAATCCATTTCTGGAAAGTATATGGTGTGTAGTTTATATTTACATGGCGTGTATTTCTTTTCACCCTTTATCCAAAGTACACGCTGGGGCTTTGGTATGTTTTCTCAACTTTGGAAATTTTGGAGTACACGACTTGTAGATTAATCTAACATGGCGTGTACTTGTTACATGGTTACCGGACTAGAAATCCCGTGTACGCAGAACACGGATTTTCCTTGTACACGGTTTCACATAGACCGGATCAGACTACATGGCGTGTTGATTCAACATACACGTCGTGTATTCTAGTTCCCACGCACCATTCATTTTTGGTCAACACGGGGTAATAAATACTTAGGTTTAATCAATTCACATTGCGTGGTTTGGTGGACCAGTACTGGATCGTTGAACCTAAGTACACGACGTGTAGTTTTCATTACACGCTCTGTATTCCCATGTTGTACAGACAGAAAGAGCGGCTCCTCCAGATGAGTTACTCATTTTTATTTTAATAAAGATTAAAATTAAAAGGTCATTTCTATGATGTGAATCGAGAAACAAAAGAGTGATAATAGATCTCATCCATTCAGTTTAATAGAACGATTTATCACGAATTGAATCAAATATAAATGCATAAAAAATCAATGAAAATGAAATAACTATAATCAAAATTATAACCTCGCTCTGATATCAATAGAAGGTTCCGGGAATAGCGGAATCATGTTGGTGGATGTACCCACTTGGCTTTTTTTCATTATCAATGATCAATCTGGGATCAATACGATGATAAATGCTAGTCTCCACGGATTGATTCACTAAAATAGACAAAGAAGAAGAAATGTCCTGGAACCAAAAAAGTGGATCGTCATAGGTTGATTATAATTAATTTAATTAATTGATAAGAAGTAACTTTTGGGTGTTCATTCTTCGTTGATATTATTGATCACGTTCCTATGTGATTCATCATTGCGTCGCAGAATCCATGTGTATACTTCCTCTAGCAGTGAACCACATGTGCACCTCGTATCTCTGGACGTCACCAAAGTAGTATTTGGGTGATATCATGGAGAAACCTTTGCATGCATTGTCTGCCTTAGATCATCTTGATCCGATGGAAGAGTATCTCTCTCGGTCTTGAGAGCGTTCTTGGAGGAAGAGGTTCTTTCAGCCTTGAAAGAATTATCCAGAATTGTTGTGCACAACGATTCTCTTGTAGGAAAAGAGTTGGGGTTGTGAGGATATTTATAATCGGGTTTGAGGTTGTAGATTTATGACAATAAATAAACATGTTACATGTTTTATTTATTTCATTGACTCTTATTGAAAACCCCCTTGTCGAATAATTAATTCCTTGACATGCGCCAATGGTGATTATAATAAATATCATTTAATAAAATAATATTATATCCTCAAAATCCCGACTAGAAAACTACACGGCGTGTAATCATTAATACACAGCATGTACTTGTTTTTCATTTCCTTTCCAAAATTAAAACTACACGGCGTGTAATCATTAATACACGGAATGTACTTGTTTTCCATGAAAAACTACACGGTGTGTAATCATTAATACATGGTGTGTATATGTTGTTTTTCATTTCCTTCCTCATCCATCATTAAAATGATTTAGGCTTCCTTGAATAATTATTAAACCACATAGGGGAATAATATTTATTCTACTTGATATACATAGATAAACTTAGTGTGTGACCCTCTAGGCCTCTTTCTCGTTGGCATTAGGTAGGCTTGCCTAAAGTCCAATATTACTGTCTAGCAATGGGTCAAGGCACCCAAGAGAAAGAAGTTGACGCCGCATTAATGTGTCACCTCATATGAATGCTTACCGTGAAATTTAATCCCTTTGTCTCAATATCTCATAAAGTAGGTTTCATGGTAGTGTCATGAACCTATATGCTTAATCTTTCATTCTTTGACTTCCAGAAATAAACTCGTCGTGTCACCATGGCCATGGAATTTGTTCAACAGTTCTATTTCAATCAAAGGGCTCGAGATATCTACTTACATAAATATATAAGGGACAAATCCTTCCTATACTTATCCATTAACAACATGTCATTCATGACGCACCCAACGTACACTACTTCCCTCCAACTTTCTTTGTGACGGTTTTCATCAGAAAATCTAAGTGCGCGAGTCATGACATGAGTTAATGATAATCTTCCAGTCTAAGGACCATTACACATTCTCACAGATAGAAATATTCGATGACACCAAAATATACGGAATTACTACTAGCGGGTCTGTTCTCATAATCTCCCATCTTGAAGATTACCAAGTGTGAACTCCATGAGAGAGAGTCTCGTCTTCTTACGAGGACTCGCACATAACGGTCTGTATACTATGTGTCCTATCATAGTATGTCATCCAACTGCAAAAAATTATTTAAGAATATTTTTTATATCATTTCAAGGTTCTCATCATAGCGGGGATCTTTCATTACCTTAGTAATACAATAAATATTCAAGGACATTATTATATTATAGTCATGAATAACAATGAACAATATATAATAAGTGAACATTCATGTAATCAAAGTAAAAAACAGTTGGTTCTCAGGACACTAACCCCAATAGGATGTTGATTGAGGAGTGTGTTAATGCCCTTTTTGGATGTGGTTCTTGTGAAACTTGTTTGAATAATAGTGTAGTGGTTTATTTACACTTGGTTTTAAAAAAAATATTTAGGAAAATGATGGTATTTTTCAAAATTTTCTTTATTTCAAACATATTTTTATGGATTTATAGGAAAAATGAGATTTTTTTTGAAATAATTTTTAAAGGAGTTTTAAAGAAAATTGAGTAGGATGAGTATTATTTGGATGCTTGGTTTTCAAAATGAAATTGAATTTAATAGGATTTTTTCATTCCTTGTTTACATGGTGTGTGTTCCACCAAGGATGTTCTTTTTAATTCTCTGTCTTGGATTTCAAGCATACACATTTTTAGAGAGTGATTTCAAATTTTATCAGAGAAAATGGGGATTTAAAAAAAGAATTTTTAATTTAATAGTATGAATGATGTGTGCCTTTATTAGTGGCTTGATGTTTGGATTGATTACTATCTCATAAAGTAAAAGTTTGTTTTGTGTTTGGAGGTGTAAATTGATGTGGTTCATGTATTTTTTTGTTTCCCTCACCCCAATCCCTAAATGGTTTAAATATTTTTTTCCAGTTCTAGATCATACCCAGACTCTAAGTGGAGTGGTGGATGTGGATCCTTCCATAAGTTTGGACCCCATCTTGGACTTCTTGAATTTGTATCTTCCTTAATTCAGTGGTGATAAGGGTTAATTATAATAAATAATGTGGTTTTAAAAGATTAAAGTGATCCAAAATTCTCTTGGGAAACCTGAAGATTCGGTTGTGAGAGTTTTTCATATATTTCTTGTTAGTTTTAGCTTAGTTTTATGGTAGTTGATGGTACCCTCTCTACTATGTGAATGTGTGTCTTGGGATCTCTTTAGGATGGCATTTTTTTGTGGTTATTTCATGAGGTGGTAAAAGAAGAGATAGATCATGACATTTTAAGATATAATTAGTGTGACTGGTTATTGGGAGAGCACAACAATGACTTGTTAAATTTTGTCTTCTTGTCTCTTAAGATGGTCATCAGTAATTCTGAGAAAGATAGTTTCTTTAGAGGTGGTCTTCACTTGGATTTTGGTTCACCTATAACTATTTCTTGTCTGCCATATTTTTAGGATGTTTTTAATGATTCCATTTATGTGTAATATAGTCAGTATAGTAAACCTATGGTGGGTGATTCCATAGATACATCTATTGGGTGTAAGGATAACCTGGAAAGTAAGGAGTAGAAGTCGGATGGGCTAGATATTAGGACAAAGAGCCATTCATTTGGGAATAAAATTACTATTTTGAACTTCCATGGTGGTGTTCCAGGTCATTATAATCCCTCCTTTCTTATGACTCCTAGATTTTTCCTCTTTTTTTGGTTGTTTGGTTCATCTTTAGATGTTTTATAACATGGGATTTCAAAAGACGTATAGGGTTTGATCCATTTTATTATGTGTTGTTCTTAGGAATTTCCTTTAATGTTTGTAAACTTGTTTTTGGAGCTTTGTATAAGGTTGTTATAATATTATGTATGGTTCCTTTTTTTTATGCCCCATGTGGATAGATTTTGTGGTTATTGATCTGGGTTTACTTATTATTTTATGATTGGATATGTGTGTCATTTGGGTGTGCCTCATTGTTTTGGTTAAAATTTCTTGAGAGTTTTATTTTCACCCATTATTTTGATGAGTCTTTGAGGTTATTTGTTTTTGACATGATAAATGCCTTGGGTGCATGATTGGGTGACTTGGGTGTGTGCTTTACTAGTTGGTGTTTGGTTGTCTCCATAAGGAATGTACCATGTGAGGAGGGTCTAATTTTGACCCTAGGTTATCCATGTGTGTTGTGACCCAAGGTGATAGATCAAATTGTTATTTGAGGTTTTTTATGGTTTTTATTCATTATTAGGTTTTGAGGTGTGTCTATTTTGAGAATTATGTTCTATCTAGGTTAATGTTTTTTTTGAGGATGTGTCTATTAGAATTTTTAATTTATTACCACCATTTTATAGTAATTGTAAATGGTGGGGGACTATGTTAGGTCTCCCATAGTTCTTAATACTTCTTGTGTGAGGTTCAATTAATTTTAGTTTGGAGACATTTTGAAACCTTTTGGTAGTTTAGTTTGATCATTTTGAGGATATTGGTTATTGGTTTCAAGTCCAAAATGGGTTGAGTGATTCTTTTGGTTAGGTACTAGTTAGATATTTTTTTCCCCTTATATTTCTTTTTGAAGATAAACTTTTTATGGGGAGAAAGTGGTATGTTGTGGATTTTGTGACACCCGATATGTAACTATATTTTTTATTTTGTAATATTTTATCTTATCTTATGAATTTTTGAGTTGTGATAGTTTTCTGGAAAGAATGTTTTAGTTTTTTGATATTTTTTGGGAGAAGGATTGTTAGTAGTAACCATTTGGTTCCCATTCAGATGTTCATGTTAGGGTGATATAGATGTTTTTCACAACTTCCACATAGTTTCTCAAACCGTACAGAGCTTCCTAGAAATTGTGTAGAATATTTGGTCTTTTCAGAGGCTAGTTCACAATTTCACACTATTTAGAAAACCATACTGCCAAATCTTGTGGGTAATGTATGTTTATAAAGTGGGTTGTGCATAGGGGGTGCATGGTTTTGAAAACTATATGTCTAAAACATGTTGTATATCTGTGGGTTTAAAATTTTAGGAAATACTAAAAATTCGCTCTTGAATTAAGATGTATTTCACCTCTCTTATTCCCTATTCACATTGACTAACCCTTGGGATCCAAGGAGAAGCTACAAACTCCTACTCCTATGATTCTTATAATCACTATGGTGATTTCCAAGAGGTTTTGATGTATTTGTTCCTATCTTTATCTCTTCCTTCCATCCCACTCTCTTTTATCTTGGGTTTGGTTCTCTCGTGATCCCTAGAACACTTGAAGTCTATTTTAGGGTTCTGAGTAGATCTATGTTTTGTTTTTTTGATTTCTAAGGTTTTTAGACATCATATGTATCCCCATTAGTGTGGTGCATATTAAAGGACATATGGTTCAATATGGTTTCCACTTCTTTTAAGTAGGTGTTTCTATGAAATTGTTTTATATTGGAATTCAAAGTGTGATTGTACATTATAAATTCACTTTTTATGATGTTATGGATATTTTTGATATCTTTATGATGTTTTAAAAAAAATTGTGGGGTTTTGATCATGTCCTAAGGAGTTTATCTTTAAAATTCCATGTTTTTGTGTTTTTAAATGGAATGATTTTTTGTGATAAGATTTTATGAAATTGCCTAGGGTAACTATGGAATTATTTTTATGATGTGTGTTGGATTTTAATCTGGTATCGGGTTTTTAGTGGGTTAAAACTATGTTTTAAAGAGATTTTTATTTTAAATTAAGGTGTTGACCTAAAAATGATTTATAATGGGGTTTTTATTAGATTTAAAATATTGATTTTGAAATGTTTATGTGGTTTACCCCTTGTGATAAATTCCTTAATGGATAATTTGAAATGTATTTGATGGAAATGGATTGCCTTTGAGATTATTTTGGATTTTAAAGAAGAAGATCCATGTTTAAGGGTGGATATAAAATTTGTTTAAATGGTGTGAAATTTTCATTGGTTTCCAAAGGGTTTTAAGAATATTATTTTATAAACTATGAAATTTATTATCATTATGATCCACATTTTAGTGTTAAAGGCTTGGTTGGAACTTTGGTTTTAAAATGGTTGATTTGAAAGACAACCCTTGACATCACCCTTTATATATTTTTTTCATCCCTTTTGTGGGTTATTGATCTCTATGAGATTTTTGTTTATAACCCTATATGGGAACTAATTTTTTTATATTATGGGTTCATGTGATGTTGGGGATATTCATTGTTTGGGTGTTATAGGGTAATCATTATCCATTTATTATGCCTTGTGTGTTAGACTTTCCTTTTTTTCCTTTCGACTCACTTCCCTTTTATTTCATGGGAACTCAGGTACTAAGAGGGATATTTAAGCTTATTCCACTCATTGGTTCACATGCTTCTAGTAACCCTATATTTGTTCTATGAACTAGGGAAATAATGTGGTTTCATCACAAAGAGGCTTGTGTGGTCTAGTCAAATGACTTGTGGTTTGAAATTTGTTATATGTCGATTGCTGGTTTTTGGGTTGGAGTACTCAAATGTTGTGATATTCTTCACACATTAGAGACCCAAGGTAAATCCCATGACTCATTGGATTTCAGGATCATTTATTGGTATCAGGGATTTTCATCTAGTTATTGTTTGTATCACTTCCCCTATTTTCATTATTGTGGTGTCTTTTCCTGCTTATGGTTTTTATATTATTTATGATAAATGACTTCTGATTTGTTTTTTTTACCCGAACATGTTGTGAAATTTTCTTTCAGAAATGAGTTTTCAAAGATTATGAAAAACTTATTTTGAATTGAAAGAGTCTGGATTGTGTTTTTAAAATTGGCTTTTAAAATAGTTAGTTTTCTTTAATAATGGCTTCTGTCAGTGAAATTTTTTGTAAAGTGGTCATTTTTCATTAAATAAAATAATAAGGTTTTTTTAGATATTCTAATGGGTTTTTTTAAATATCTTAGCCAGGTGGAAATTTTTCCAAATCTTATTTTAGTTTTAGAAAAAATATATATATTTTTTGAAAAATGATTGTGGATCTTTTTCATTTTCCATAAGTTAAACTTGAAAACTATACATTGTAGTTTTTTTCAAAATAGAATTGATAAATTGACTTATGAATTTAATTGAATAGTTTTTGTGGGTTTGAGTAACCTTCTATCCTATTTAGATCATGCCTATATATGTTAGGTTCTAGGTTTCAATTGGGCTCAGTTTTGATCCTTGTGGCTGATGTGGGGTGAGTTGGGTTTTGGTGAGAAACCAAAGGATGCCTGGAGATGGTTTCAGTCTAGGATCGATTTGGTCTACATTTTTTTTAGTATTATATCCCCTTATGTCTTATTGAATCTTGATATTTATATATGATGTATATATTTATGAAAATGGCTCGGATTAGTTTAGTTGGTTATCATATTTTTGTAATATTTATTCATTTTGTATTTATTTATATTATGTTTTTTGACTTTTATCTTTGATTTAAGAGAAAACATTCACAAATGGATTCCTATGATTCCCAGTCACTGGTTTCCACCCTTTGGGGATCAGGATTCCTCTTTGGGACTTGTGACGAGTCGGGTTGGGAGTCAGGTTAATTGGTATCTCGGGCGAATTTGTTACACAATGCATCCCTAAAATTTAAAATATAAAAAATAATAACTAACCCTTATTAGTTATATAAAAAATAAAATAAAAAATCATAGTACTAATTAAAAAACTAAAGTGTTTATTTTTTAGCAATCATGTACCTCTTATATGCATGAAAAAACTATTTCTAAAAAGTGGTTTAAATAATTTAAACTAAATTAAAAAACATTTATAACATAAATAATTTATAATCATGAATATTAAATAGATATTTCATAAATAAATGAAAAATTCAGATATTTAAGATGAGATATAATAAATATAGAAAAATATAAATTCTATCAAAACTACGTTTTTACCATCTAAAGTCAAGTGATATTTTAGAAAATAATTTTTTAAATTTTCTAAAAATAAAAACCAATATCCACAATATGGATTCACTAACCAATTCATATTGTATAGTGAATTACTCAAAGTTCCAACCATGAATCACAATTCATTTTACTAGGACATTCCATTTTTATTCAATAGGTATTCAATATCAATAATTAAATGGTTTTTCACCATTGAAATCATATTTATATCTTATTATTTCTTCACGAGCAATTATTTTGATACAACTGAATAGTTTGTGGGACATATCAATTATTTTAAGTGTTGTATGAGAACACAAAACCCATATGAATGAAATACTTGGAGAGTAATCAATAGGTTAAAATGAAAAACCATAAAGTAACCATACCAAAAAATCCATGATCAATCCACTACAATAGTGAACTTGAGTAAGTTCTCTAAGAATAAACCAATTAGATTATACATGTAAAGGTACCCACCAACCACTGTAATCACTAAACACTTTGATAGGAACACTTAATTGAATATTTTTTCTAGAAACACCGATAAAAATAGAAATATAGAGAATAGATTAGATATATTTTCATCTGTTTGAATAATCACTAGTGTTTTTTAATGGGGTTTATGAACTCCCAGTTATAGAGATCCTTCATTGAAGGGAGGATCCTATTAGATTAATTGAATTTCAAATTTTTATAAATATCCAACCTTTTTCTTTCTATCATTATAAAATTTTACAATAGTTACATCATTAATTATATATCTAATATTTTCATTAATTTTCAAGTGTTCATCAATAATTTAATCCTTTCAAATTAATTAATTTTGAGTTGATTTGCATCATTTTGTTATTTTTGGTGAGTTTTGGGCTAAAATATGAAAGTTTATTAATTTTGGAAATTTAACAGTTTTTTGTCACTTATTTATTTAAAGTATAACTTTTATAGTTTTGATCCAATTAGAGTGATTAGTTTTTTTAGGATTTCATTGTCCATGGTATAAAAATTCCTCTTATGGAAACATAGAAATTCAAAACCCACATTCCCATAAAAATCAATCAATTTGAAAAAACAAATTATGCCCTATATAATGTACCCCACCTCAGTAAATGAGTAATATCACGCCATACAGACCTTCAAATGAGGTTATTACATCTAGATTAGAAATAGGAATCTGATTATCATTTTATAAATAAATTTTATGGAGAATTTAGCTCATTAATTCATTCATTAAATGCATCAATGTGGAATAAGTTAAAGATTCTCCTTAGACTAAAAAGGTTTTGTTTAGTAATTCAGGCATAACTTTTATAAAACTTGTTCAAAGAAGATTACATTTTAGGGTGAATGGATAAGAGAGATAAGAAAAAAAATTATAAAGAAAACATCTCAATAATCGTCCAATTACTATGACAACTAAACTCCAACTTTGGGTGGAAAAAATATGGAGGGAAATTTTTCCACCTCTCAACCTTATAAATATGTGCATCCACTCCCATTCAAAGGTGTCAAAGATGGATAAAGGGTGGTTTTCTAGGGAATTAGAACCCCAAAGTGTTTTTTATTTTCTATTTTCTATTTTATTATTTTTATAATTCTCTCTTCATCCTTATTAAACTCTATTACTCTTCACATTGAGGGGTACAACTTTAGAGTGATCGGGGAAGGGGAATTTTTTCTTTTATAATGTTAGAGTCTTATGATTTAATTTAAAACTCCCTTTTTCTATTGAATGGATTCTATTTTCAGTGGTGTCTAATTATTTTAATGTGATTTAATTTTGGTTTTTGGGGTTATTTATTTTTTTCATCTTTGGTTTAATTTCTTTAAACTCCCTTCGCATGGTGTATTTTTTTCTCAATCGAGAAGATTGTTTCAGGTGGTGAGTATCTTTGATCATTGACATGTGTGTAGAATAAGGGAATTGTTTCTAAATTTGTAAAGGGAAAAAATTATTGATCGAGAATCCCCTTAGTATTTGGTGAATGATTTATTAGTTATCATGCACATGGTATTGGTTTTTGTTGCTTCTTTTGACCAAGGGTGATTGGAAACTTAATCGAGGAGTCTCTCATTTATCATTCAATAAGAAGATCAGGGAAATGATTTTTACGACTATGATGAAAATTAAAAATATGATACTACCCTAACCTCATCACTCTCTTTATTTATTTTTTAACCTTTATTTTAATTACATTATTAATTTTTTAAAATCAAATTATTTTAGAAACAACCTTCACTTATTTATCTAATTTTATGTGAAGACCATGATCTTTGTGCACTCCTATATAGAGAAAACCTTGGTTAACCACATTACTTAATTTTTAACTTAAAAAAATTGTTTTTTCATACTCCATGAAAGGCTCATCTCAAACCCTGGTTCCATTTACGGGGATGTGGTTCTGAAAATATTTATCTTATTTTCTCTTAAAAATTGTATGATAAGGACCATAAACACTGAACCTTATCCCCAATATCCTAAAATTTAAAGAACCTTATTTAATATACATAGAAATATTAATTTTAAATATAAATTTTATTAAATTTATCTTTCATACTTGAGTGAAACTTCATGTGTTCACTCTGAACCTTTTATCATTACTTTAAATAAGAACCAACCCCTTAAAGACCTCTGCTCACCAAAATTCCTTAATCAAAACGATAAACTTATAATTATAGATTTATAAATTTATTTTGAGATAAAACATAACAAAATACCATTTCTTAAAAAATTTCATGTATTGTTAGGAAAACACCCAAACAAGCATATTAAAGATTTCATGTATATCTACTCAACTTTCAGACCCCATGGAGTAGCTGAGGATAAGGTAAAGTGGAAGGTGCTCCCATTTCCATTTAAAGGAGATATCAAAGAATGGTTTTATAGCCTAAAACTATGATATTTTCATTATTAGAATGAATTAGGGATATTATTTATGAAAACATTATTTCCCACCTCTAAAATAATAACCATTAAAAAGGAAATATATTCTATCAGACAGTCATCTAGATAAACCGTTTAAGATTACTGGAAAAGGTTTAAAAAATCTTTGTACCATCTTCCCACAATATGAAATTGAGGTGAATAACTTTTTTATTTTATCAAGGCTTACTATAAAAAGATATAAACATTATAGGTGAATCATCTGGAGGTTCATTTATTGATAAATCTCCAAAAGAGACCAATGGCTTGAATGAGAAGATTTCCCAGAACTCAAAATAGTTTGGAACAAGAGGTATTGAAATAATAGGAATTAATGAGGTAAGAACTTATTATCCATCACATTTATGGGAAACTAATTTTGATGAGGTAACCATTTTGGTGAGATATATAGCCCTCAAATAAGTGAGTTAACAACAAGTATCAGCTAAGTTATGTGGTTTATGATCATCACCTAATAATTTCACTGACAAGAGTACAAAAATAAAGGGAATGGAAAATTGTGAAGTGGACTTTCATCTAAGGTAGTTTAAAAAAATCAACGATAGAGGGATCCAAATCAAGTGCAATACGGATTTAGAAATCAGAAAAATCAAGTTATACCCTCTTACCAAAATTTGTTCCAAAACCAACCTCCATTCTAGAATCAATTCCAAAATACACCGTCATTTCAACAAAATAAATCTTATAACCGGACCACAAACCACCAACCATCCACTTTAAAAATACCCTATGATCATTCATATACCTATTCAAAACCTCCATTTTATAACCAATAGAATAAATATGAGTTTGAGGGACTGAAATACAATGTAAAAAATATTTCCCACAAGTTTGATAGTCTCATGGACTTCCTGGAAAAAAATTCAAGAAAAATACCTTCCAATATAGTACCATACTCAAAGTATAATTCTATCATGATGATAATATGAATTGAAAAATAAATCCTACCACTAATCACCATTTAACATTATACAAGACCACTTGGGCTAAGGGGTAATGAAGTTGGGAATTCTGAAAATTCTATAAAAATGCACCGGGAAGGAAAAAAGAAAGAGGAGGATAACAACGATAGGATGAGAAGCAAGAGATAAGAAACACCACTAAAAATAAAAAAAATGGTGAAGAAATAATTACCCCCACCATTTTCATCAAGTATTATTAAATCAATGAAATTTTAAGAAGAATCACTTCAAAAAGAAATTATGGACACATTCTAGAAATTGGAAATTAATATCCCCCTTCTTCAAGCACTAAAAAAATTCCAAAGTATGATAAACTTTTTAAGGATATTTACACCAAAAAGTGGATACTTTAATGGAATGATAGTATCAACTTGGGAAGAAGTTTCTCAGCCTCTATCACACCCTAGATTCCAACCAAATGTCATGATCTAGGGATGGTTTCCATTCCATGCACCATTGGCTATTTAAATTTGTCTAATTATTTTTGGGATATATTTTCTTAAATTTTTGTATTTAATCACTCAGTATACACATATTTTCATATGGGAGACTTCAATCCCACAATAGTTTTTGTCAATTATGCAAAAAAATTCACAGTGTTCCCAACATGATTTATGTAGGATGTCCTTATGAAATTCAAATATCTCTTATTCCTAGCTAACTTTTATATTCTAAATATGGAAGAATATATAATCCCATCACACTCAACCATCATTTTTGGGATACCTTTCTTATATACATAAAAAACCATCATCAATGTCCATAAAGTAAAACTCACCATGGAGTTTGGAGATAGCACTATCTACTTCAATACTTTTGAATCCATGAGGAACCAATTAGATTATAATTACCTTTTTAACTCTACCATGATGTTGGTAATGAACCAATTAAAGAATCAGGTATTTCCCTGAATTATTATCCTTAGAAGATAATTTTTCTATTGAAAATATCACTGAACATGTAGATTCCCAAAATTATATAGATTTTGATTTCATTTTGGAAGAATAGTTAAAATTTGATTTCATTTATGATTTGTTAAATAATAATGAAAATAATATGATTTATTTTGTGCATGAGGTAAAATATTTTTCAGTTGGGAACCTCAATTTAATTTCATCCCTTGAGCATCCCCCTGATTTGAAATTAAAACTACTCCCCACTAATGTCAAATATGTGTACCTTATGGAGGGAAATAAATTACCCATGATAATTGCCAATAATCTATCTAAAACTCATGAAGAATATTTTATTGAGATTTTGAGATATAATTTCCATGAATTATGGTAGATATTAGGTGATATACCATGAATAAATCCAAAAATATGCCTCTATAAAATACTTCTTGAGGGATATTCCAAACCTGTTAGACAGCCCCAAATGAGGCTAAATCCCACCTTGATAGAGGTTGTAAAGAAAGTGATCAATAAGATCTTGGAATTGGGGGTTATCTATCCCATTTTAGATTCACAATGGGTTTTTCCCATTCATGTAGTTCCAAAAAATGGCCTAACCACTATGAGTAATTAAAAGAAGGAATTAATACCTATGAGAATTTAGAATAGTTTGAGAGTGTGTATAGATTTTATGAAGTTGAATCAGGTCACTCAAAAACATTATTAATCTATACCCTTCATTAACCAGATGTTAGAGAGGTTGTAAGGAAGAAATCACTGATGATTTTGGGATGGGTTTTTTGGTTATTTCCAGGTACCTATAGCTCTCTAGGATTAGTAAAAGATTACCCTTACCTATCCGTTTGACTATTTTTCATATAAAAAGATTTCATTTTGAATATGTAATGCTCCGAGTAAATTTTAGAGGTCCTTTTTAAGTATTTTTTTAACCACGTTGAATATTTCTTGGAGTTTTTATTAGATTATTTCACAGTTTTTGAAAATTATTTTGACCATTTTTTTAAAAATCTAGAAAAAAGTTTTGAAGCCTGCATTGAAAATAATCTTGTTTTAAATTTAAAAAATTAACATTTCATGGTTGAGAGAGGAATTTTCCTTAGGCATGTTATTTCAAAAAAATTAATTGAAATGTATAAATCAAAAATTGAAGTGAAAAATTCATTACCTTACCCAAATTTTTTGCAACATGATAGATAATTTTTAAGATAGAACAACCCTTATATTTATTACATATTTAAAAAAAATTATTATGTAAACTTGCACAGAAAAAAACTCTGAGGATCGAGAGGTATAGTATCTTGGAAAATTAGGAACATTAAATAACAACTTAAAAAATAAAATATAACATCTTTATTGAAAACTTATTTTACATGACAACAACATTCCTATATACTTAGCATTTCATGGGATAACCTGAGGACATACATAACAAAAGGGCGAGCTATAATGCCTAGAAAGGGAGTAAACAAGGCATAACATGAAGAATACAGTACAAGTTAGGAAATAGGAATATTAATGTAGCACAATATAAATATAAAAATAAAGTCACGATATATAATTATTATCATAACTTGGAATTGTGGCAACAATATACAACATTATATTAGCATGATCCAGGGCTCATTGCACATGGATTAGCGTGAGTAAACCCTCATTGCACATGAATTAGCATGAGTAAACCTCATTGCACAAGAATTATCATGATTAAACAATCATTTCACATGAATTACCATGATTAAACCCTCATTGCACATGGCATATCATGATACTAGACAATACCCAATGCATTGGAGCACTATAAGGGTGAACCCTTTATAAACATTTCATTTCATGCATAAGTGTGCCACATGGATCATATAACATGGAATCATTCAACATCATAAGTTATTATAAGATTAAGAAATGTGGAATACATACATGTAAGTAACATTAAATATATATATATGTGCATAAAGGTGAATAACCTTGATAGATAAATGGGTATGGTATTCACTACACGATGATTTGGTCTTGGAAATTGTGATGCAATTTTGGCAGCATAACATTGTCATATAAAAATTCATAAGTTGGGTTGATAAAATATAAAGTAGTATATAATAATTTATACATGAAATATATAGTAAGGGTATTGTGGAACATAATATTCCAACATATGAAATCGAATTTAGGTGCATAATATGTGATAAATACTGGAATGGAAATAAGAAGAGAGATATCCCTTACGGAATTTTGGTATGGTAACGGGTGTACACGGAAGGAATTAATGAGAGAGAAAGTGGTATATCATCATTAAAACATAAGAATGAAATTATGGGGGAGGTTATAAATCATACCCCATCATTTTTAATCGAAAATAAAAGGGTATAACGACATAAAGAAACTTGGACAAAAATGAAAAAGGAATAATCCCTTACAAAAATTTGTCATGGTGACGGGTTCACATAAGGGTTCATAAGAGGAATTACTGAGACTAAAATGGGCTTTAATCATTTATAAATAAAATGGTAAGTACGTAGGATATTTATTAAAATATCCCAACGTAGGAATAAAATAAATTAGAATACATAACATGAAAATAATGCTCGAAAAAAGAGGAGGATGGAATATCCCTTGTGGAATTTCGGCATAGTAATGGGTGTGATTAAAGGATAATAGGGAGATTTATGAGGGTTAAAGGAAGATATCATCATATATACATCAAATTTACAGTATGGGGGTCGTGTAACATCACAACTAAACATATAAATATGTAAATTAAGAAGTATAATGTAAAAGAGTAACTTGAATGGAAATTAGAAGAGTGAAACCCCTTACGAAATTTTGGCATAGTAACGGCTTAGGTAAGGGTATAAATGATGGAAGATAAATAATAAATCAATAAAATAACAAAAAATGTATAGTAATATAATTATTAAAAAATAATCACATAATAACCATTCAAAATTACAAGAACTAAAGGAGGAGAGGAAAATGAAGATCTCTTACTTAGAAGTGTGATCCCAAAGGCTTGGGAGAGGATTTTTGGCAGATAGGGGCACCTTGGGAGGAACCTAGGGAGTATGGGTCATAGGTTGGTCTAGATAAAAATTATTTTAGTAAAGAGTAATGGGATATTGGAAGGGTTTATATAGGAAAGGAGAGGGAATTCTTAATTATTTAGGTTTTGGACACTATACAGTAAAATATTAAAAACCACAAACCATACCATGGTTTTTGCTCATGGTTTCTGCCAAAGGGAAGCGGGATAAAGTATTTTATAAGTCCAAGGTCCTAAATTATTAAAATATTATCCTTAATTATTTGGGGGTGAGTTACACTCTCAAGGAAATCATTTTAAAATGTTAAAATATTTTATAAGTCTTGGAGGGTCTACTAAGGCATTATAAAATTAATAAAAAAAATATAAAATCACATTATTTTAGAGGTAAAACATATATTGGTCGAATATAAATTTTATATCATTTTATTACATCACTATTGGTCCATTATGATGTCATAAAAGATAATATATATTTATACGATATTTAATTTTTTCCCAAAAATTTGATTGTCTCAGAAAATAATGAAAAATTCAGAATTTGATAATTTCAACATTTTTATTCCAAAAATAATATTAATTTTATCTAAATAATTTTATAAATATTTGAATTTTTTACTTTTAAAATAAAAACCAACATTTATTGAAAATTAACGGGTTTTGACAAAAAACGGTCTTTAAACCTTAATAAAAATTACATTTGACTTCATAAAAATTATATGATCATTTATATTTAATAAAAACTATATAATAATATTATTATATTACAATATTATTTATTTCAAAAATCCGTTAATTCATTAAAAATATATTTCTCAATTGAAGTTGAATATTAACCAAAAATACTTTTTTTGCTTTATCGTATCAAAATATAATTTTTTCTAAACTAATTAATTAACAAATTATAAAGTAAAAACAATAATAATTAAATATATTAATAATTTAAATTAAAATAAAATATAAATATTTATACCTTTATAGTTACTTTTATTCTCTCTTTTTTTTCAATTTGTTTACCGTTAATTATCATATTCTTTTATCTTGATTATTAATATTTACTATAGTTACTAATCATATTTTTAAAATATTAAGTTGAAATTATTACCTAATATTAATTATTATGATTATAAATATGGAATAAATTTTATAAAAATAAATTTAATTCAATATAAAATCGGCAGCTATTATAGAAAAGAGTTTTCCAAAAAAAAGTACATTTTAAAAAAATTGAGTTCACTTTAACTCTACAACTACAAATATTAATTATATTACTTTAAATTCATAATTATATATATATATATATAATATCAGTATTTCAATTATTTCATTTATCATTTGGGGTTATTTTAATTAATTAAAATGCTTATACATTATGAATTTTAAACCAGTTTTCAATAAAATGCATGTTTAATCCAAAAAATAAACTTTTAATAAAATCTAGTATAAATATGATTTACATGTAATTAATTGAATTAAATATAATTAAATAATAATTATGATACCTTTAAATAAAATTAATATCATAATTATTTTATTTACCAAAATAAATGACAATTTTAATTAAAAACTTTGTTTTCACTATTCACAAAAAACTATATTTTTTGGAAAAATACAAAATTATTTCCCTAAGATAATTTTGATATAATGTAACTAAATATTGAGTTTATTTATCAAATTAATTTTATTTATTTTCTAGAAAATAATTCTAATAAATGAATAGAAAATCATTTTTAATGAAAATATATTTTTGAAAAATAAAAGGACATTACCAAAATTTGATTCAATAATTAATAATCATTTATTAATATATTTATGACATATATATATTTAGTACATTAGATACTATCATAAAATCTAATGTAAAGGTTAAAATGGTAATATTTAAATAATCATTTTTTATTTTGGTTCACTTTTGTGTATTACATAGGCTACCGAACATAATTTTCCATTTAAAAAACATGGGTTGTTACATTATTCCCCCTTTAATAAATTGCATCCTAAAAAATTTAAACATTAAATCATTTATTAGTATTTATATGTATTGTCTATAATAATGGGAAAAAAATAAGAATGGGAATTTTTAAACTATTAAACACATAAATGTTAATATTATGACATTAAAGGGATAACTTATAAATTACATTTATTTCCTTAACTTATGAATTTATAGGCTTCAATCTATGTTATCCATGATCTACTTACCAACATATATTCTTAAGGGAATTGTTTCCCCTTAATAATGGTTTATACTAAGCTTATGAATTTACTAAAGCATATACCCCAAGAGTGTTGAACCAAGAGTGCAGCAATGCCCATTATCATGCACCAGTTCTCATTCGGGACTAGATCAAAGCATTGTTTTCATGTTTTACCCCTAGATACATTTGTGCCAGAGCTACCTCTACTTGTTCGTATCTAGACAGGGATATATTTTCTTGATAAACCACTTACTCTATACTCACCAAAATTTAGGGATGTTTTTATTATACTTAGTCTTATCCCTAATCCTTTCACCAGGGTTTTCTAATACTAATCCCAAAAATAATTAAACCTATTCTTTGATACCAACTATAACAACCCTTATCTTTATTATATATTTAAACAATATTTATTACATAAAATTACACATAAGATAACTCTAAGGGAAGATAGGTTTGGTGTCTTGGGAAATTAGGAATATTACATAACAACTTAAAACATAAAATACGACATATTTATTGAAATATTATTTTACATGACCACAACATTCCTTCATACTTAGCATTGCATGGGATAACCTGAGGACATACATAAGAAAAGGGTGACTATAAATCCCATTAAAAGAGTAAACAAGGCATAACATGAAGAATATAGTACATGTTAGGAAACAGGAATATCAATGGAGCACAAGAGAAACATGAGTATAATGTCATGATATAGCATGATTGTCATAACATGGATATATGGAAATAACATTTAACATGATATTGGCATGATCCAAGTCTCATTGCACATGGAGCATAAGTAAACCCTCATTACACTTGAATTAGCATGAGTAAACCCTCATTGCACATGAATTATCATGATTAAACCCACATTTCACATTAATTAGAATTATTAAACCCTCATTGTGTATGGAATATCATGATACTAGACATTACCCAATGCATTGAGCGCTATCCGGGTACACCCTTTATAACCATTTCATTTCAGGAATAAGTGTACCACATGGATCATATAACATGGAAACATTAAATATCATAAGTTTTTTCACAAGTAAGGAATGTGGAATACAAACAACTAAGTACAATTAAATATTTATAAGTGCATAACGTTGAATACCCTTGATAGAGAAATGGGTATGGTATTCACTACATAATGAATTTGTCTTGGAAAATCATGATGCAATTTCAGCAGCATAACATCATCATATAGAAATTTATAATTTGGGTTGATAAGATTTAAAGGGGTATCTCATAATTTATACACGAAATAGACAGTAAGGGGATAATGTAAGATAATATACCAACATAATAAATGGAATTTAGGTGTATAAAATGGTAGAAATACTTGAATGGAAATAATAAGAGAGAGGTCCCTTATTGAATTTTGGCATGGTAACAAGTGTACACGGAAGGCATTAATGAAATAGAAAGTGGTATATAACCATTAAAAAAAATAAACACATCTTGGGAGAGGTTCAAAATAATACCCAAATATTTTTATTTTAAAATACAAGGGTATAACAACATAAATAAACTTGGACAAAAATGAGAAAGGAAGAAATCCCTTACGAAAACTCGGCATGGTAACGAGTGCACATAAGGGTTCATAAGATGAATAAATGAGAGTTAAATGGGATCTCATAATTCATAAATCAAATGGTAAGTAATTTGGATATTTATTAACATATCCAAAAATAGTAGTAAAAAAATTAGAAGACATAACATGAAAAGAATGCTTGATAAAAGAGGATGGTGGAAGATCTCTTGTGGAATTTCGGCATAGTAACGGGTGTTCTTAAAGAATCATAGGGGGATTTATGATGGGTAAAGTAATATATCATAATATATACATCAAATGGAAAGTAATTTGGTCTTATAACTTCATAACCCAACATATAAATATGGAACTTAAGAATCATAATGTAAAAGAGTAGCTTGAATGGAAATGAGAAGAGTAAAATCCCTTATTCAATTTTGGAATAGTAACGGCTTAAGTAAGGTTTAAAATGGGGGAGGATAAATAATACCTAATTAAAATAACATAAAATAGATAGTAATAGAATTATTATAAAATAATCACATTATAACGATTCGAAATTACAATAAATTCTTTCGAATAAGATGCCTGAATTTGAAAGGAGGAGAGAAAAGTGAGGATCTATTATTTGAAAGTGTAATCCCAAAGGCTTGAGAGAGGCTTTTCAGAAGATTGGGTTTTTTGGGAGGACTCTAGGGAGTATTTTTCACAGGTTTATCTAGTTAAAAATGGTTTTAGTGAAGATTAATGGGAGATTGGTGGGTTTATAAAGGAAAGGAGAGGAAATTATTTATTATTTAGGTTTTGGACATTGCACATTAAAATATTCAAAACCACAAACCATACAATGGTTTTTTCCCATGTTTTCTTACAAAGGGGAGTGGTATAAATTATTTTATAAGTCTAAGGTCTGAACAAATTAAAATATAATCCTTGATTATGTGTAGGTTATTTACACTCTCAAGGAAATCATTTTAAATTGTTAAAATATTGTACAAGTCTTTGAGGTTCTACTAAGGTATTACAAAATTAATCAAACAAATATAAAATAACATTATTTTAAATTTAAAACATATATTTGTCGAATATACCTTTTATATAATTTTATTAAATCAATATTGGGTCATTATGATGTCATAAAACATATCATATATTTATACAGTATTTAATTTTTACCCAAAATTTCGATTGTATTGGAAAATTATGAAAAATTCACTATTGGATAATTTCAAAATTTTTATTCCAAAAATAATATTCATTTTATCTAAATAATTTTATAAATATTTGAATTTTTACTTTTAAAATAAAAACTAACATTTAATGAAAATCAACGGGTTTTGAAGAAACAGTCTTTAAACCTTAATAAAAATTACATTTGACTTCATAAAAATTATATTATCATTTATATTTAATAAAATGTATATAATAATAATATTTTATGAGAATATTATTTATTTAAAAAATCTATTAATTCATTAAAAATATATTTCTCAATTGAATTTGAATATTAACCAAAAATATTATTTGTGCTTTATCGTATCAAAATATGATTTTTTTTAAACTGATTAATTAAGGAATTATAAAGTAAAAAAATAATAAATAAATATATTAATAATTTAAATGAAAATTAAATATAAATATTCATACTGTTATAGTTACTTTTATTCTCTCTCTTTTTTGTCAAATAATTTTTTTACCATTAATTATCATATTTTTCTTTAATCGTGATTGC
>OY728123.1:2121065804-2121096047 GCA_963277665.1 Viscum album
GAGGAGAATTGATACTTTTTATGTAAAGCCCTGACCCCATAATCCTGGAGCAGGTGAATTATTTTAATAAATTGACATGATTATAAGGAATCAATTCCCGAAGGACCGATTAGTATAGCAGTCTTGTAAAATAGATTATATAAATTAACTTTACATAACAATTTCAAACATAAAATAAAAAAAACAACAACATTTTCTCTATTAACCATATTTATATCCCTTAGAATATCCCTACAGGTCAGTCATAATATACTTCTTCACTTCCTGGGAAAAATAAAACATAGAAAGGGGTGAGATCAAATGCTTTGTAAGGATAACGATATTGTTGAAACTTTTATAAATAAGCACAAACATTTAAGGTAATGTTTTCAAACAAAATCCATTTAAAATTAAACTTCAGAATAATATGGAAAAGGTAAATCAAATAATTCCATTTACTTATTCACATAGATATTCTACTAGTTAAATAATCACATGTAATATCAATAGAAAATTTCATAATGATGGAATGCATAATGCCAGACTTCATAATGACATCATCTAGGCCTTGTGCTAAGACTACAAATAAAATTTTATCGAGGCCTCATGCCAAGAAACTAGTTTGTCTCATGAGACCTACTGATGAATCAAAAGGATATAGCGGGATCCACCCCTCACTTACTAATTCAAATGCATTCCTTATATGAAAAGGTTTAAACATAACATAAACATTCATATTAAAACAAGCATACGAAATGTCAATACTTTATCCATAAAAAGTGAATGGTATAAAAATAACACATCCACAGTCAAACATAGCACAAAACCTTCAATAAAATATGAAAGATTTGTATCATAATAAATTAACCTCGATCAAGAATAGTATCTTGTGAAGGATGTTGACATAGTTTAAAATGATCAGTAAAAATATTTGAGAGAAACATCCCTTTTTCATGAAATAATGTAAAAGTCACATAATTTATAAAGGAAGTCATTTAAAATATAGTTTTGAATCAAAGTTTCCCATACCACTTTGAAACTTTTTAAAGGAATTAACATATTAAAATATTCATGTCCATATAAATAAATCCTTAAAACCATTTTGAAAACTTGGACATTAATGAAAAAGGTTTAGAAGAATAAATCTTTAAAACATTTAAAATGATGTTTTCGTAAAAATTACCTTAAAAAGAATCCCTTTGAAAACTCTTTTATAAAACATGGACATGGATAATAAATATTTCAAAGTAGATACTTATGTAAAAACAACCTTGGATAATAAAGATATTGTGAAATTAACCCTTACCTTGCACTTTCCTTTGGTCGAGGGTACGTTTAACCTCCTGTATAATGACTATAGTATGTTATTAAATTATACCATAAACATATTAATATTTATTATATCATAAATGATTCATTTATAAATTTATACTACCCATTTAATAACGATTTCCATGTTAAATTAACCTTTTGGGTAATAATCGCTTTCTTTATCATACGTGTTTTAACTTGTTATTCTTAATCATATCATTTAGATCATGATTTAAATAATTAAAAAATATAAACCTTGATTTATATATCATATATATATTTATAATATAAATTTTTATAATAGATAGATATATGAAATGGAATTCACCATTTATTGAGACGGTATTCCGTACATACGCATAAACTCTATTTTCGTTTTCATATCGTATTGAACAGCAGTAAGTGAATAAGATATATGTAAGTACATACATACATAAATACATACATACATACATACATACATACATACATACATACATATATATATATATATATATCTCTAGTAGCATTATTATGTCATATATTACATACTTATTAATAAAATATATTTTTATAATCATCGTTGAATGGTGAACTTGGGAGTGAATCTCATCGCGTCGTGGAGATGATAATCTGTACGTACGCATGAGCGAAAATATCATTATATTGATGGTGAAATCATATGTAATTTGATGATATATATTATAAAAATAATCTTTAACATGTTATATTTATTATTTAAGTTAGTTATAATCATTATTATACCCATCCAAATAATGATGTTTTGGAATAAAAAACTACACCACGACGTGGAGACGATAAGACATACGTACACACATATGGTGACTTTTTTATTCATATAATGGATAGAATAATGAATACGGTTGTACCATTTTTATAATAACATAATAGTATATAGAATATATTGGAGTTATTATTTTAGAATGGAAACAACATAGAAATAGGAAGTGGAAGAAGAAAAGAACTTGAAAGAGGTGATGAAATATTTAACTCTTCTTCAGGTTCTTCCTTTTGATTTGATCAAAAGGGATCCTTAGGTTAAATTTATTATCAAATTAAATCCTCTAGGTTGAAGTGAGGGAAGTTGGGAGGATATTTGGGTAGGGTTTGTCCGAGAAAAATGGCTTTGGAGGTGTGAACTTAAGAGAAGGGGAAGTGCCCTTTTATAAGAGAGGTGAGGGTCACTTTAGGAAAAGCTTGAAATATTATTTTATAATAAAATCATTTTTGGTTTCAAATAGCTCCAAAATAAATTATTTAGAGGATAATATGAGGATGGATCGAAAAACCTCTCAAACAATAGGTTTTAGATAGGTTTAGGTCATCATATTAACCTTATATTTTAGATTTAACTCTTAGTTAAATAGTTTGACATTTACCATGTCTCTTTGTATTTTTATATTATATGGTTAATAAATTTACAATAACAATCCAAGAGAACCCCATGTGGTTAATTATTAATATATATAACCTTATATAAGTACTTTGGCTGAAAAATATTTTTTTAATAATATTATATCAATTAATAATATAGTATTTTTTTTAAAACTCAATTTTGTAAATTTTGAAACTATTTAGTATTTTATTTTTTTGAAAGCCATAAAAACATTATCACTTCAAATAAAATTTATTTAACCAACCATAATATGTCATATTAACCTAAAATATTAGTGTAATTCATCATAAGTCTCAATTTAAATTTAATTGGATATTCATAATATCAATTATTTTAATATTTCATTAATAAGGTAATTACTGCATCATCATTCTGCCATAAATAAATTAAGTTATTTAATGTCTAGAAATTATAAATAAAAAAACATTACGTAGGAAATCTTTTTATATTTCCAATGAATATTTATAGTCGAATTTATATTTTATGTAACTCTATATTAAAAATAGTTTAGTTATTAAACATTGAATTTAACTCTTTTAACTCTTCTTTAAATAAAATAATAATAAATGTCTTAATCTAATCCAAGTGGACCAAAAAGGATCATATATTATTCCTAAGGTTTTTTTTGGTCTAATTATACTTATCCAATAGAATTAGAACACGTGTTAGGGTCATTATGATATCATTTTTACCCTTAATTACCATAATTACTTTTAACCGTGGTAAATAAAAGTCAAAAGTTACTATTCACCAAAAAATTATTTTTATATTATTTAACAAAATTTACTTACTTATATTAGCCATGTCTTTTTTTTTTGAAATTCAACTCACAGAAGCGGTAAAATTAAGTTTTATGCAAATTTGCAAATGCTCCTAGAAGGTGGGTAAAAGATGGGAAATAGTTCAATAAAAATTTATACAACTAATTTTATTATAAAATGACTCAAATTATTTACATTGAAATTATATAGGTAGTATATATCTATTTTTAGTTAAAATTAAATTAAATAAAATAAATAATTATTTAAATAAAAAGTCGTTTTTAAACAATAATGAAATGTTTTTTTACTATTCGTCAAAAAATTGGATGTTTTTAGAAAAATACCAAAAAATTCACCCTAAGATAATTTTGATATTCCAAATTCATAAATGAATTCCATTTTACCAAATTAAAAACATAGATTTTTCATTAATTAATTTAAAATTAATTCCCATTGTCAAAACCAAAAAGCTGGTTTTTAAAAAAGTAACAATTATCAAAAGATTGACACGTGTTTATGTAAAATTTAAATGGGAAATTACTTATAATGACCTAAATTTTATTAAATGATAAAAATATAATCTAATTATACTTAAAAGACATTCAAATTCATAATTTATCCCTATAAATTATTTTGATTAAAAAATTTGTTTTCAATTAAAATTTAGTATTTTTCACTATTCATCAAAATATGAAAGTTATCAGAAAAGTACAAAAAATTTATCCAAACTAAATTTTTATATCTCAATTATAAAGAATAATTAAATTTAATTAAATTGAATATATAAAACTATCAAATAATTTTTTTAAAAAGGATTCTCTATTAAATAGGTGGTAAAATTGCATTTTTTGAAAAATACTTATTTTATCTAAAAAATCGAATTTGACTTTATATTATGTCTAATAAACACAAAATATGAATGTTAAAATCATATAGCGTATATATAAAATTTAGAATGCAGTTAATACTATTCATAAACTGTTTTTGAACGGCTAGTTTGGTAAGTTGTGGGGGTGCTCGAACTCGTTGTTGCCTATAGCGCAAGTTATTGAATTAATTTGAAGAGATAACATACTGTGAAATCTTGGGGTGTTACATTGTACCCTCATTCAAAAAATTGCGACCTCGCAATTAGATTTTCTTTTGTAAATAAAATGTTAAAATAGAAAAATACCTTTGTGGAAAACCTACATAACAAATTGGGTTAATAAAATTTAGTCTTAATAACAGGGAAATGGAAATTAATAAGTCACCACCAAATTATGATCTCGATTAAGAGAACATTGGTGGAAATTAGAGACACATAATTAGAGGAAAAAGGTAAATATTTATAGAGAGTCATTGAGGTCATCAATCACAAATAAGTGTAAAATTAAGGATCTCAAAGACATCAATCTATAATGATTTAAAATATCGTTGGTCCAACAAAACATAAGGTATTAGGATAACAAATTTTTGGTTTTAAGATCCCTTCACTAAAGTTTAAGAATTAATTTAATCATATAATAAGAAGAAAAAAATATATTTTTGACAAGTAGAGTTTCATCCTTCAACTAATTTCTACCACAAACAAATCTTTTACTCCAAAAGATAATTGAATTCAAAAATATTCTATTTATCTTAATCGTATAGGGTTCCCAAAATAATGAATTTATAATTCATTTGTCAGACTATTTAAAAAAACTACATTATACAAACTAGGACATCACATAAGCCAGTGGTAGGTGTTGCACCCTTGTCACCCTTCGGTTGTGGGTTCAAGTCTCACGCCCTTGCCGGACGCGACGGGTTGTCGCCTGACCTCTGGGTTGTCCTTTTCATAACAATAAAAAAATAATCTTAAGAAATGCTTTAACCTTAACAATAGTATCCAATTTCAAACTTAGTCCATTCAAACCTTTAGTCTTATCAAAAATATTTCTGTCCAAACTCACAATCCAAAATTTATAAGGAAGGTAAACACAATGAAGATATTTTTTTTCCATGTAATAACATGTGAACAACTTCATCATGTATTCTTTTAAAACACGGTATCACCCTGAATTACCATAAAACCTTATTTATTACATTTATGCTCCCTTATTCCTTTTAGAATACTGGATATACTCCTTATATCCAAAAATGTTGTAAACTCCAACAATGATTGAATATACAAATCATTAATTAGTTTCAAGGTAGTCAAGAATATCCAACATAATTTATCCAAATCAATCATATATTATTAAAAAATTACCACCTCAGTATCAGAAACAAATTAAGGTTTATCTTTCTCTCAACCATATGTTTTCCAAAAAAATTTATTGAGTCACTTTTCTTGGTTCCAAACAATCTCAAGTCCTTAATGAAATAGAACTGTAGTATAATCCTTATATACTCTATAATTCTTATAACATGTACATCATTAATAAAATACTCAAATGACAAAATAATTTAATAATAACATAAGAAATATTAATCATTACTATTCATCTTCAGTAGTATCACAACTTGATTATTATCCTATAGCATCATTTGGGGGTATACTCTGATGATGGGGACATTGATTCATGTAGTGTCTCAACTACTTGTAGATGAAGCATTGTACATTTGAAACCTTTTTCTTACCCTTGAAATCACGTACTTGGTGTCCCTTTTCTCCACACTTATAAGAAACTCCCATTCCCTTCAAGTATTTACCAAGGTGATTCTTTCCACAATTATCATATATGGAAAAATCCTTCTTTCCGTTATTCCCATTATCCGTCATTTTTTCTACCATCCTTTTCTTCTCAGGCTTCCCTTCAAATCCATAGGACTCAGATAATTCTTTATTTATCTTATTAACACATGATATTATTTATTCATATGATGATAATACGTGGGAGACTATTTCCTATCTAAATGTTGGCTTAATAACATGAAAGATATGGTCCTTCTTACTCTTTGGATCATATGTATTACTGGAGTTCTTATTCCATCTAGCAGGTGCCATTTCTATACAATGGCATACAGTAGGTTAGTTTATGAATCAAAATGCATAATTCCAAACTTGTAAACTACCTAATGTAAATTGAAAATATTATTCATATAATCTATAATCATATAAATTTTTTCTTTGAAAAAGTATTTAGTCCTAAATCCTTCATAATGACTTGTAAATAAAATTTGAATTATCCTAAGAATATCCCCCACGAGTGTCGTAACCAAGAGGGCAACAAGGCCCGTTGTTGTGTACCAGGATACCCCAGTTCAAGCCCGAAGCTTCTTGTCGGAGTTTTCACTCCTAGGTACATCTGTGCCAGAGCCACCTCCACATGCTCGTATCTAGATAGGGATGTATTACTTAGAAAACACACAAAATCTTTACATTACCAAAATTCTAGGAAGTTCTTCGATACTAATCCTCAAAGTCTATCTTAGGGTAATGTTATCTAATCAGAGTTTCTCTAAATCTATTTCCATGGTTGTTGCTAAAATTACTTCGATACCAACAATAATGCCCCAAACGCAGAAGCCCGGAGCTGGTGCATTATTTTAATACATTGGCATTATTACAAGGAATCAAGTCCTAAAGAACCGATCAATTTAGCAGTCTTGGAAAATAGATTGCATACATTAACTTTACATTACAATTTCAAACATAAAATGAAAAAAAAACAAAATTGTCTCTATTGACCACATTCATATACCTTAGACTATCCCTATAGGTCAGTCATAAAATACTTCTTCGCATCCTGGAAAAAAAACATAGAAAGGGGTGAGCTCAGATTCTCAGTAAGGATGACAATATTGCAAAAACATTCATAAATAAGAATAAACATTTAAGGCAAGGTGTTAAAACAAAACCCTTTTAAAATTAAACTTCAGCATAATATGGTAAAGATAAATCAAATAATATCATTTACTTATTCACATGGATATTCTACTAGTCGAATAATCACATGTAATATCAATAGACAATTTCATAGTGATGGAATGCACAATGCCAGACTTCTTAACCACATCGTCAAGGCCTTGTGCCAAGACTACAAATAATATTTTTTCAAGGGCTTGTGCCAAGACACTAGTTTGTCTCATGATACCTACCAATGCATCAAGGAGCTATAGCGGGCTCCACCCATCACTTACTAAGTCCAATGCATTCCTCATATGAAAAGGTTTAAACATAACATAAACATTCGTATTAAAACTAGCATACGAAATGTCAATAATTTATCCATAAACCGTGAATGGTATAAAAATAACACATCCACAGTTAAACATATTACAAAACTTTCAATACAATATGGAATATTTGTATCATAATAAATCAACCTCGATCAAGAATAATATCCTATAAAGGATGTTGACATAGTGGAAAATGATTAGTAAAAATCATTGAGAGAAATACCCCTTTTTCATGAAATCATTTCAAAGTCACATAATTTATAAAGGAATTCATTTAAAATATAGTTTTAAATCAAAGTGTCCCAAACCACTTTGAATTTTTTTAAAGGAATTAACATTTTTAAACATTCATGTCCATATAAATAAATCATTAAAACCATTTAGAAAACATGGACATTAATGAGAAAGGTTTAGAAGAATAAATATTTAAAACATTTAAAATGATGTTTTCATAAAAAATAACTTAAACATAATCCCTTTTAAAACTCTTTTATGAAACATGTATGCAGATAATACATATGTCCCAGTAGATACTTACATAAAAACAAACTCTAATAATAAAGAGATTGTGAAACTAACCCTTACCTTGCACTTTCCTTTCATTGAGGGTACATTTAGCCTTCTTTATAATGACCATAGTATGTTATTAAATTATATCATAACCATTTTAATATTTATTATATCATACATTATTCATTTATGACTTTATACTACCCATTTAATAATGATTTCCATGTTAAATTAACATTTTGGGTAATAATCGCTTTCTTTATCATACGTGTTTTAACTTGTTATTCTTAATCGTATCATTTAGATCATGATTTAAATACTTTAAAAATATAAAACCTTATTTATATATCAAATATATTTAGAATCTACATATTTATAATAGATAGATATATGAAATGGAAGGCACTGTTTATTGAGATGGTAGGCCGTACGTACGCATAAACGTTGTTTCCGTTTTCATATCGTATTGAACAGAAGTAAGTGAATAAGATATATGTAAGTACATAAATACAAACATAAATAAATATCTCCAGTATCATTATTATGTCATATATTACATACTTATTAATAAAATATATTTTTATAATCATCGTTGAATGGTGAATGTGGGAATGAATCTCATCGCGTCGTGGAGACGGTAATCCGTATGTACGCACGAGCGACAATATCATTATATTGATGGTGAAATCGTATGTAAATTGATGTTATATAATATATAGATAATCATTAACATTTTATATTTATTATTTTCATCAGTTATAATCATTATTATACCCATCCAAATAACGATGTTTTGGAATAACAAACTACACCATGACGTGGAGACAGTAAGTCGTACCGACACACGTATGGTGACTTTGTCATTCATATGATGGATCAAATAATGAATATGGTTGTAAAATTTTTATAATAACATCATATTATATAGAAGATACTATATTTATTATTTTATAATGGAAACAACAAAGAAAGAGGAAGTGGAAGAAGAAAAGAACTTGAAAGAGGTGATGAAATATTTACCTCTTCTTCAGGTTCTTCCTTTTGATTTGATCAAAAGGTCTACTTAGGTTGGATTTATAATCAAAGTAAGGCCTCTAGGTTGAAGTGAAGGAGGTTGGAAGGATGTTTTGGTAGGGTTTGGCCGAGCCAAATGTCTTTAGAGGTGTGAAATTAAGAGAAGGGGAAGTGTCCTTTTATAAGAGAGGTGATGGTCACTTTTGGAAAATCTTGAAATATTATTTTATTATAAAATCATTTTCGGTTTATAATGGCTCAAAAATGAATTCTTTAGAGGATAAGATGGGTATGGGTCGAAAACCTCTCAACCAATAGGTTTTATACAGGTTTAGGTCATCATATTAACCTTATCTTTTAGATTTAACTCTTAGTTAAATAGATTGACATTTACCATGTCTCTTTGTATTTTTATATTATATGGTTAATAAACTTACTATAACAAGAGAAGAGAACCACATGTAGTTTAATATTAATATATATAACCTTATATAAGTTTTTTGTATAAACCATAGATTTTTAGGAATATTATATCAATTAATAATATAGTATTTGTTTTAAAAACTCAATTATGCAATTTTGACACTATTTAGTATTTGATTTTTTTGAAAGCCATATAAAATTTATCAATTCTAATGAAATTTATTTAACCAACCCTAAAATGTAATAGTAACCTATAAAATTAGTGTAATTCATCAGAAGTCTTAATTTACATTTATTTGGATATTTATAATATCAATTATTTTAATATTTCATTAATAAGGTGATTATGACATCATCATTGTGTCATATATAAATTAAAATATTTAATGTATAGAAATTATAAATAAAATACCATTATGTAGGAAATAATTTTATCTTTCTAATGAATATTTATAGTCAAATTTATACTCTGTGTAACCCTATATTAAAAATAGTTTAGTTATTAAACATTGAATTTAACTCTTTTAACTCTTCTTTAAATAAAATAATAATAAATTTCCTAATCTAATCCAAGCGAACCAAAAAGGATCATATTTTATTAATAATGTTGTATTTGGTTGAATTATACTTATATAATATAATTAGAACATCTTTTAGGGTAATTATGATATCATTTTTACCCTTAATTACCCTATTTACTTTTAACCGTTGTAAATAAAAGTCAAAAGTTACTATTTACCAAAAATTATTTTCATCTTATTGAACAAAATTTTATTTATTGATATTTACCATGTCTTTATTATTTTTTAAATTCAACTCATAGAAGCGGTAACATTATGTTTTATATAAATTTTCAAATTCTCCTAGAAGGTGGGTAAAAGACGGTAAAAAGTTCCATAAAAATTTATACATCTAATTTTATTATAAAAAGACTCCAATTAATTAAATTGAACTTATATAGGTACTATATATATATTTTTAATTAAAGTAAATTTAAATAAAATAAATAATTATTGAAATAAAAAGTTGGTTTTAAACAATAACGTAGTGTTTTTCACTATTTATAAAAAATTGGATGTTTTTAGAAAATACCAAAAATTCACCCTAAGATAATTTTGATATTCCAAATTAAAAAGTAAATTCCATTCTACAAAATTCAAAACATATATTTTTCTTTAATTAATTTAAAATTAATTCCCGTCGTCAAAACCAAAGTGGGTTTTTTAAAAAGTAAAAACTATCAAAAGATTGATAGTGTTTATGTCAAATTTAAATGTGAAATTACTTATAATGACCTACATTGTATTAAATGATAAAAATATAATCTAATTATACTTCCAAACCATTAAAATGCATAATTTATCAGTATAAATTATTTTGATTTAAAAATTTTCTTTCAATTAAAATTTAGTATTTTCCACTATTCATCAAAATATGAAAGTTATCAGAAAAGTACCAAAAATTTATCCAAACTAAATTTTTATATCCCGATTCTAAAGAATAATTTAATTTAATTAAATTGAATATATAAGTGTCAAATATGTGGTTTAAAAAGGATTCTCCATTAAATAGGAGGTAAAATTGCATTTTTTGAAAGATACTTCTTTTATTTAAAAAATTGAATTTGTCTTTATATTATGTCTAAGAAACAAAGAATATGAATATTAAAATTATATAGGTTATATATAAAATTTGAAATGCAGTTAATACTATTTATAACCATTTTTTGAATGTCTAGTTTGGTAAGTCATGAGGCGCTCGAACTCGTTGTTGCGTGTAGCGCAAGTTATTGAATTACTTTGAAGAGAAAATATACTATGAAATCTTGGGGTGTTAAATTTTAAGAATTTATATTTCAAATTTAAGGGTTATTACTACTAGAACCTATTATTTTTGATATTCATGCCTCTACCTCTCACAAACTAAAAGAGATATTTAACGATGCTGGAGTTTACATAAGATATTTTTTTTGGTTTTTAGAAGAAGTCACATTTCCTTTAACTGAATGATCTTCTAAGTTTTCATTTTCTCCTATAGATAATTTTGATATGGTGGGATCTTAATAAGCTTCTCCCAACATCTAATTCACCTCTATAAGGATCACTCAAAGTGACCAAGCAGGACATGGAGCATCATTGTTGATGTTGGGTGATTTTGTTAGAGAGACTACTAATGACCCTTTTCCTACATCCTCTATACCCTTTTTCTAGCCACTATCATTTAAAAAACCTCCTCTAAAATTTCATTTCATTTCTCAAAATTGAAAAAATTTCACAAGTTACACATCTTTCTAAATTGGTGTTTTGCAAAAGTTTGAATCATGTTTTTCAAAAACATTTGAATGCTGCATGATTATATTACATGGATTTTTAATGAAATTATTTCATTTTCATGTCTTTTAATTTTTAGTTAATGTATTTATCCATATTTTCAATATGTTTATACATTATTCTTATAATTTATTCGATATTCTTGTTTTATGTTTGAGTTTGTTTAATTATTTATTTATTTCTATTGATCATTGTTTTTTAAGACAACCTCATACCAAATTTTGTTTATATTCAATAACACTAAATATTTACAATTATTCTGATGAAATATTGACTACATTATTTTTTCCTTGTTCTAATTATTTTTGATATCACAAAAAAGGGGAAAATAAAAAAGGGAATTTAAAATTTAAAAGTGGGAGAAGAAAAATGATATTAAAAAGATTAAAAAATTAAAAGTTATTTTAAATCAATTTTCACAAATTTTATTTTTTTTATTCAATGGGTTTGTTATCATCAAAGTGGGGGAGATTTTTGGAAAGACTTATCTTATTCCAAAATATCTCATTTTTATGTGTTTTAATGATTCAAAAAGTCCCAATCCTTATTTTAATTAGTATTTCTTAAGTGTTTTGGATTATATTAAATGCTAAAAAAATTTATCTTAAACTGACTATATGTGATTATCTTAAATAGAGTAAATTGTTCAATCTATAGAAAAGGATAAAATATTATGAGAATAAAATTATTGAAATATTATCTTTTGTCAACTTAGGATCAAAAAACTATGTGTGTAAATATTATCTTATAAAATAAGATAATATATTATGAAGAGAATCATTTAGTTTTTTCATGTTCAAAGTTAGATATTTTAGTTAGAGTCTTGTTATGAAAATTATTATCTTACAAAAATTCTATTCATAAAATATTATCTTATTAATGCCAAAGATGTCTTATAAGATAAGTATCACTCTAAAATAACATATTTATAATTTGAATAAAACTACTCTATGCAATTTGAATTAAGTTTTTCTTACACATAGTATAGGACAAATAGATTTTTCATCCTATGACTTCAATCATAAGTTTATATTAGGAGAACATTACTACCTATTAGATATCTTATGAAAAAACTAGATATTATGTATAATTTCATGATTATTTTCATAATATCTTGATAAGTCGCTTCATGATTTCAAGCATATCAGAAAAAAGGTTGTCTATTTCAGGAGATATTGTTTTGTATAAAGTGTTTTTTTCTAGGAATGGAAGGATCCAAAGAATAAGAAGATTTATGATATCACTAATACAAAATATTGTTTCATATTTGGAAGAAATGGATGCATGAAATTAATATTTTTCCTTATCAAAATTTAAATGGATTTTAAACATGACCATTATATTTATCTCGTGTGTTTAAGTTCCATATCAAAGAGGATATATATAACTCAAAGGAGGTATCCATGAAAAATACAATAAATAAATATAAAGATATATATGCACAAGAACACAGATACATATGAATACTATGTAAATGGTAACAAATAATTCTTAAAGATATACATGACCATATATAATACTTACATTATTTACTTTCAAGTCTATCAGTTGTAATAAAAGATCATCTAGAGCTGTTATTTGAAGATAATTATTTTCGCAGGATGTATCTTCATCCATTTTTAGTTTCTACTAGCAACTGTGTGTAGAAATAATTCATCAAATATTCATTTATATCTATTTTTTACACTCATTTTAAGTGAGCATGTTAAGTATGAAGATATGTCTTGTAAAGGGAGATCTAATTATAAATCTCTTGTACCTTTGTAATAAGTAAATTTTTTTTATATAGCTGGGAACCCATGAAAAAAAGTATTTCATAGAGAAAATAAAAAAACTCACAAATTAGAGTGTTGGTGGAGGGTACTAAGGGATTTTTATTCTTAGAACCACTATAAATCACTGGTGTTCAATATCTTTCCATTAAGTTTTTATAATTTCACTATTTAATTTTATTAAGGGAAGGATTTGAACATATATACCTTAAAGTTGGAGGTTTAATGTAAGGAAAATTTTAGGAACTCAATTCACCCCCTATTGAGTTTTTATCTATCCATTATATGGGGAAAAATTATAAAGGGAACTTCAATCTCTCCATTTGTATTCATTTTCAAAATTTCTCAAATGTTTTTAAGAATTTAACAATCTCGTTATAGAAACAAAAAATATATCCTATCTTGTGAAATTGATGTGGGATAGAGGGGTTCTATCCATGTAACCATCTATACTAGAGACCGATATGAGGATACATAGAAATATGTTGGTGATAAAAGAGAGGGCCACACATGAATCACCAAGTTGGTGTCTTGAAAGAGAGATAGCTATGCTGAAACCTATAATCTATCCCTCCTACACTATGGACGAATCAGTGACCTGCCACAATACATCATCTTACATGATAAAATTATTTATGGAAAGAAGGTGTCATGAAAATTTTAGACTGGGACCAAGATTAAATTATTACTGGTAAGTGGGGGTGGCGTACTCTATGACTAACAACATGGAATGATGCAGACTAATCACTTAGGGCCTTAAAGGGCTATTTATAGGTCTTTGAGATTTATGGTCTTTGGGATATCATAAATTGAAATAGTAATTTTATCCACTATGAATTTGGGTTACATAAAGGGTTACCTATCAACCTAGTTTAAAAAAGAGAGATTTCTTTCCTTATTAAAAATGGGGTTGTTGTGCCCTACTCGTTTAAAACCAATACTATTACAATACACCATTGGATAAGGTAGTGTTTTTAGGGAACTCTATCTCTTGGTGATAAGTGTGTTTTGGAAAAGTAACTTGTATTAACTCTCACTCAATTAATGAACCCATAAAATCATATTTCACTCCCCCTTATTACAATATTAATGAAAATTTTATTTATAAAAGATAAAGATAATTAGTAACACCCTCCATAAGTTTAGTGAAACTTTTTTATCTATTTGGGAACATAATAAAAAGCTATGTGGGGGTTCAATTTAAAATTTCATTTGAGGGAGATAGATGGTATGAAAATTTAGGATAAATATAAATTTCTCAAACTTATCATTACTCATCAACTTAGTGAAAATATCAGACCATTGTTCTCATGTAAGAATAAATTCCATCTTTATATCATAATTTGAAACTCTCTCTTGAGTTGTGTTATATCTGATAACAATGTACTTATATTTTGAGCGTTGTACAATATTTCATAAATTACTAATAACACCTTTATTATTATATGAAATATTGATTTATCTTTCAATATTAACACACAAATATTCAAGAAGTTCCTTTAATATTTTGGTTCTTACAATACCAGATATCATATACTTCTCTAAAAAGAAAAATTTCACTAGAATTAGATATTCTATCATCACAAACATTTCTCTATTCAGCATCACTATATATGGACAAATTTAGGTTCTTTCCTCTCTTATATATCAGTCCATACCTCAATGTTTATTTTATATATTTTATAACCCCTTTAGTAGACATTAAATTTGATTAATTTGAATCACTTTTATACCTTTCATAAAGAATCACAACATAGAATATATTATGTCTGGATGCAGTGAGGTAGAGTAGACTACCAATAAATTTTATATACTCCCACTAATATATATATTCTCCCTAAAAATATTTGGAAAGTTTTTTTAACCATTATTGGTGTAGAAAGTGGTTTGGAGTCCTCCATACCAATCTCAATTAACAATTTTTTTGTATACTTATCTCAGTTAAAAAAATAATTGTTTTAATCATATGAAGTACCAAGAATTATCTCATTCTCCTTGCATTGTTTTTTCAAATTTCTTTATTTGACTAGATAAATATTTAGAAGAATTATATTGTGCACCTATATAAATTATTTTTTCAACATATATAATTAAAATGAGGGTGATTATTTTTGTTTCATTTATGTAAAAATTTCTATCCACTTTTCTATTTATGAATTTTTTTTTTCAAGTAGCTATTCAACTTTGAATACTAGGCTCAGAGTGCTTACTTTAATGCAAACAAGGCCTTATTTAGTTTTCATACCATGAGAATATCATTTTCAAGCATAAAATTTTAAGGTTTCTCAGTGTATACATTGTATTATAGTCCACTATTCAAGAAGGTAGTTTTGACATCCATTTGATAGATTTTTTATTGTATATGGGATGTAATTACTAGGAGCATTATTTTATCCTATAATCATTGGACATATGAAAAAACATCTTAAAAATATACTAATTCCACCTATGAATAACCATTGTAAGAAAGTTTGGCATTGTCCCTTATAACAAATCTATCATTTAGTTTGTTCTTGAACACCCACTTGATACAAATTACATTTTTTACTCTTGTTATGAGAATAATATACCAAGTTTCTTTCTTTTCTATCTGATCAAGCTTCTCATAAATATCTCTATCCCACTCTTTATTCATAAAATCATCGACCACTGATTATGGTATAATTTAAGAGGTTAGAGTTATTTGGTTGATTATCCAAAAATTTCTTCTGGATTTACATGTTAATTCTAATATCCCACTATATTATTAGATTTTATATTCTTCTTTAGCTTATAATACTTATACTTTTCACCATAAGTAGTGTCCTCTTAATCAATAGCTTGGTTAAAATCAACAACAACTACATGTGTCTCATTTTTTCCTTATTCGTTACTAACTTTCTCTAAAATCTTTTCATTATCCTCATTATAATCTTCAAAATATTCTTCATATAGAATTTTTTTATGTTGGGTTTAATCTCAATTATTTTTATACCATAATAATAAATCACTTTACACATACTCTTTTTTTAGTATTTGTTGCTATTTTTGAAATAAATATTCAAGAAAGATACCTTCCACAACCTTCTCATTAATCCTTCCCAAATTTTTATATTTAATCTTCATAATACATAGACTACATAACACCCTGAATTAGACCATAATTGGATTCCTTTTATACCAAAATTCATAAGCGGTCACACTATAGTTTTTTATTAGAAAAAAACTATTTTGAATATTAAAAATGGTAGATAAAACCTCTCTCTAGTAGAATATTGATATATTATATTGTTCTTTCATGGTTTTTATTATCTTAAACAATATATTATCATTTCTCTATACTACTCCATTTTTTGAGGTGTGTAAGGAGTGACATATTGATATTTTATTCCATATTTTTAAAGGTAGGACTCAACTAATTTCCCTATAAATTATATGTAACGTCCTGATTCCGGGTGCCACTCAACGGGTGCCCCGAACCCGGTTCACCAAGTGACCTCAAGCGCATTTCCCCAAATGCCAGAGGCTGCCGACTAGCAGTGAGGGCCCAGGTCTGATTGTGGGGAAACTATGCCCTCATTTTTCAAAGTGTAGCACAGCGGAATACAGAATAAAACATAAATAAAACATACAACGAACAACGGAAGCAGTAAATCATACACAACAGAAATAAACAACAGCAGTGGATATAACCAACAATAGATAAATAATGATGCTACATGTCTCAATTTTTAAGAAATCAGCCAGAACATTTTACACGATCAATACAATACAACTGAAGTACAGGTACAACAAAACAAATCAAAACAGCTGGCAGCGGCATCGCGAGCCTAGGCTTGGTCCCATGCCATCCTACTCCTCAGCAGCAATCATGTTCCTGTATAGGGACTCTTTCCCCTATCCATACCTACAGAAATGTAATCTGTTTGAGTCAAAAAGCGTGACCCAAACAGGGTGTGAGAAATATATCTCAGTAGGCACCCACCCATGGCCCGTTCCCAATAGCGTGTATGCATGCAACAACAGTGAAATAGTAAAATACAATAAAGTAAGAATTACTCACAAGTAACCAAATTAACAGTTAATTTTCAATTTTAATATTCATTTTAATCTTTTAATTTTAAAATATCACCATAGTGAATATTCTAAGTAAATAGCCAAATGTCCACAGACACGTAAACTCCCACCCTTGAGTAAAGAGAAACCAACACAGGAACTTTCCCACAGGCACACATATATTGCCCACAGGCGTATTTAGTATCACCCACAGGCACAGAATCATCTGCCCATAGGTACAGAAGAAGTTGCCCATAGGCTAAGTAGAATAACGTCCATAGGCTAATCACAACACTGCCCTCATGCTAATAGGTAAACGGTTCATGCCCAACATGTAAATATGAAGTAAACAAGAAATTCCTCTCGAGGCAATTCTACAATTACTACTTTTAAGGCATACCCTCGGGTATCCTGGCCAAACGGATAAACAGTGGAACACACCCCCGGGGTGGTTCCAGATCCAAGCAATGATCCTAACCAGCATTTTAATATCATAATTAAATACCTAATCAATTCTAGATGTTTAATATAGAAACGAACTTAGCCACACAACACCCCAACATGGGTTCGTGACACAAAAACACACAAAACACACAACAGTTGGAAAAATAAACACCAAGCCACCTACCTTATACACTAACGAGCGGTATACCCGAATGTCAACTCCAGAAACGCGTACAAACGGTGTAGATCTGACGAAGAAAAAAACTCTCTTAATCCCAAATAACTCCCGTTGGGAGAAGAATTGGTAAGCAACACGGTAGGAGAAGAGAGGGCTTACCCGCGCGGTTCAAACGAGATCACCCGAGGCGAAATCAGATTCCAAACGAACACTCGGTAGATGTTCAAAGGTCCGGCCGTCCACTCCCACTCCTTCTTCCAGTTCTAAGCCTTCCCTGTGAACAAGGGAGGCTACAGCCCGATTTAAGCAAAAAAAAAAAAACAAAGTACACGGCGTGTACTTCCAAGTACACGGCGTGTACTCCCTTCATTTAACTATTCCTCCGGCGGTATCGCCATACTGTTCACCCGTCGATATGAGTACACGACCTGTACTTTTGAGTACATGGTGTGTACTATTGCCCAGCTGGTGGCTACTCCACCGCCTTACTATTTTGGCCTGACGACTAACTACACGGCGTGTACAGGACCACTACACAGCGTGTAGTCGGTTCCTACACCCTTTGTCGCTGACATGGCTACACGCCCTGCGTACTCATCCCCACATGGCCAGAAGTACACGACGTGTGGAAAAAGTACACGGTGTGTACTTCCAAAATTTAGGATTTTCCCTATTTTCCATATTTTATTAAAAACACTTAAGGAAAAGATAAAAGAAGAAGACTGTACCTCAAAGATAAGAACTGGGTTCTTACAAACTTCCCCCCTTATGGAAATTCGTCCTCGAATTGCCGTTCCAAGGGTGGTGAAGATATAGCTGTGAACAACTCCGGCCACTGAGCACGTACGTCGATCTCCCACTCCCAGGTTTCGTCCTACACTCGGCCATGCTGCCATAGCACCCGTACGAGAGGAACTGGATGGCCTCGAAGAACCTTCGTGCTCCTATCAACGATACGAATCAGATGCTCCTCAAAGGACACATCTGCCTCCAGCTCAACCTCCTTGGGCTGAAAGACGTGAGACAGGTCTGAATGATAGAGATGCAACTGCGATACGTGGAAGAAATCGTACATAGCTTGGTACCGCTGCGGTAACCACAACTGATAAGCAACCAGCCCGAATCTCTCTAGAATCTCAAATGGCCCCACATCCACGGTGAAAGTTTACCCTGTCTCCTGATCCGCTTGTGTCCCAGCCTCAGTGAAACACGCAAGAAAACCTGATCCCCAACCACGAACTCCAAGGGTCGTCTGCGGCGATTAGCATATGACTTCTGAAGAGACTGTGTGGTAGCCATCCGCTACTGAATCAACTGGACCTGCTCAGAAGTCTCCTGCATGAGACATGGTCCTAGTAAAGCTACCTCACCTACCTCTAACCAGCACAAAGGTGATCGGTAAGGCCTACCATATAAATCCTCGTATGGTGCCATCTCAATAGTTGCCTGAAAACTATTATTATAGGAAAACTAGACTAGGGGTATATGCTTCTCCCAAGAGCCCCAAAATTCTCGGATGCATGCTCATAGCATGTCCTCGAGAACCTGTATAGTACACTCTGACTAGCCATCTGTCTGAGGGTGGTATGTTGTGCTCAGAAGCACCTGTGTACCCAGTGCCCTCTAAAAACTCTTCCAGAAACGTGATGTAAAGAGGGCCTCCCTATCAGAAACTATAGAATGAGGGACCCCATGAAGACGTACGATCTCTCGGATATACAACCTTCTGATCTCGTCAACACTGAAGGTCTCTTTAATCAGAAAGAAGTGTGATACCTTCGTGAGTCTGTCCACAACAACCCACATGGCGTCATTTCCATGAGGTGACCTCGAAAAACCAGTCACAAAATCCATCGCCACATCATCCCATTTCCACTCCGGAATTGGTAACTGCTGTAACAGCCCAGCTGGTCTCTGATGCTCCGCCTTCACCTGCTGACAGGTGGAACACCTCGTAACAAAACCAGCTACATCTATCTTCATACCCGGCCACCAGTACTGACATCTCAAGTCACGGTACATCTTGGTTACCCCGGGATGAACTGCCCAAGCTGAATCATGAAACTCCTGCATCAGCTCCTCGCGTATATCCCATAGAACCCATACTCGTCCATGGAAACGCAGCACTTCATTATCACTTATCGTCCAACCATGAGGTGGGTCCTCACTTGCCACTGACTCCCGCAGAACTAGGCCTTCTGAATCAGATAGCTGCCTCATCCTCACTCTATCCAAGAGGGTAGAAGTCACAGCTAAAGTGGAAAGATAAGTCTGCCCCTGACTATCGTACACCTCAAGATGCGTCTCATAGAACAAAGCCATGAGTTGCCACTCACCACTATCCTTCTGCACTGCATGTATCTGAGTCTTCCTGCTCAGTGTATCAGCTACTGCATTACCTTTACTAGGTTTATAGGTGAGCTCAAAATTGAAGGACTGTAGGTACTCGACCCACCTTCACTGCCTCAAATTTAGGTCATGCTGTGTAAAGATATACTTGAGGCTTTTGTGGTTGGTGAAAACCACAAAATTCTCCCCCAATAGATAATGTCTCTAACATCGCAACGCATGAAAAACTGCTGCCAACATGAGATCATGCGTCGGGTAATTCCTCTTATGTGGCCTCAACTGCCAAGATCCGTATGCAACAACTCGATCACCCTGCATCAACACTGCTCCCAGCCCAATACCTGATGAATCACAGTAAACCGTATAGCTCTTCCCCTGCTCTGGGAGTATCAGGATCGGTGCTGATATCAACCTTTCTTTCAGGTCCTGAAAGGCTACCTCGCAAGCTTCCAACTAAATGAACTTCACACCCTTCTTAGTCAAGCCCGTCAACGGCGCTGCTAAGCGGGAGAAGTCCTGTATAAAATGCCTGTAGTAACCATCTAGCCCTAAGAAAATACGTATCTCAAACAAGTTCTTAGGATTCTCCCAGGAAAATACTGCTTTCACCTTCTTTGGGTCTACTGAAACTCCTTCCTCTGAGATGATATGACCCAGGAAGTGAATCTGGTCCATCCAAAAGTGTCACTTTGAGAGCTTATCATATAGTCGATGCTCTCTCAGTGTACTCAATACGATCTCAAGATGGGTGGCATGGTCGTGTTGAGTGTGAGAGTACACCAAGATAACATCCATGAATACTACCACAAAAGAATCAAGATACAGATGGAACACACGATTCATCAGATCCATGAAAACTGTTGGTGCGTTTGTGAGTCCGAACGACATAACCGTATACTCATATAGACCATACCTACTCCTAAAAGCTGTGAGAGGTATATCAGATTGTCTCATGCACAGCTGATGATATCCTGATCTCAAGTCAATCTTTGAGAACACTCATGCTCCACGATGCTGATAAAAAAGATCATCAATCCTCGATAAGGGATATCAGTTCTTAACCGTCAACTGGTTCAACTTCTGATAATCTATGCAAAGTCTGAGGGTACTATCTGCCTTCTTCGCAAAATGGACCGGAGAACCCCAAGGAGAAGTACTGGGTCGGATAAAGCCCTTTCCCTGCAACTCCTCCAACTGCCTCTTGAGCTCCTGAAACTCAGGTGTAGCCATCCTATAAGGAGGAATGGACACCGGTGCTTCTCCTAGAACAAGATCAATAGAGAAATCCACCTCACGCTCTGGAGGAAGACCTAAAAAGTTGTCCGGGAAGACATCCATGAAACGATCAACAACTGGAGGGAAATCCGTCTGACAAGTCCCCTGATCATCCAGATATAAGCTCGCAATCTGGGTGTGACTCCACCTTGCCCACAATGCTCTGGTCTAGCTCAACTCGCCTGAACATCCCATTCTAGCTTGTATAAAAAATTTCCGCCCTATGGTGACGTGAAACTCACCCTACGACGATAGCAGTCTACAAAGGCTCGGAAGGGAACCAACCAGTCCATCCCGAGAATGAGGTCATAACTCGTCATCTCTAGGACATAGAGGTTCCAAAGGAAGTGACACCCACCAACCTCAAGGGGTCACTCCTTGCACTGACGCACACCAGCCGTTCTAGTACCCAACAGAGTGTCTAGTGTCATAATATTAGAAGAAGTAGAAACATAGAGCCCAAGGCTCTCCACAACAGGTATAGATATAAAACTATGCGTAACACCTGTATCAAAAATTACTGAAGTTAAGACAGAAGCTACAGAAATAGTACCTCTGACTATAGAAGGTCCGAGATCTTGCTTCTGCTGGGTCTATTGCACTGCATAATCCTGCCCAGTGCCGCGGCCCTACGACGTAGCCTGGCTACCCTGAGCTGTACCGCCCTGCTGCCTCTGAGATCCTGGTGTCTGGCTACCACGACCATGATCACCATCTATACCTGCACGGCCTGATGTATTCCAGTTCCCTGACTGGTAAGAAGCCACTAGTCCTGCCCCCGCATGCGGAGTGTGAACAGAACCCCTCTCACTAGACACTGGTGGAAACGCCCTGTAAAAGCGCTGCAGATGACCCATCATGCCGCAACCTCAGCACTCCACTAGGTCTCGTGGACACTGCGGTCTCTTGGGCCCCTCTCTACCACACTAGTAGCACATGACCTGGCCACTTGAAGCATTCTTCTAGCTGGTAATGACACCCTGAGAGAAGTCCATCTGTCGCTTCCTCTTTCCAACAGAAATTGTACCAGTAACTGGTGCTGAACCGCCCTGGCCCAGACCACTATATTCCCGCAGGTTCCTCTCTGTAATCAACGCCTGATTCACAATAGAATGTAAAGTAGGCAACCTGAAAACATTCACCAGTGCTCGGATGTCATATCAAAGACCATCCTCAAAAAGTCTGGCTCTCAGTGTCTCATCACCCACTAGAATGGGTGAAAAGCACTGAAGCTCGGTGAAATGAGCAAAATATTCCATCACTGACATAGTTACCTACTGTAGATTCATGAACTCTCGAGCTCTATCTTCTCTCAGCGTTTCTGGAAAGAAGAAGTCATAGAAGACTTCCTGGAAATCATCCCACGCTATGTCTCTGTGATGCTCAGACTGGGTGGTAACATCAGACCACCTCTTGGTGGAATCATGCATCATGTATGTCGTGAGCTTGACCCTCCACCCTGGAGACATCTCAAGATGCTCGAAAATAGTTTTCATCGACCCCAGCCAAGACTCCGCAGCCTGTGGTCCGCCATCCCCTAAAAACGTAGGTGGATGCTGCTGCTGGAAGATACCTGTCAGCTCGGCCATAGATGTGGCAGCCTGTGGTGCTCCCTGAAAGGTATGCATGAACCGCATACAACATTCACAGAACTGCACCTCTGCGCCTGTGTCCGGTATAGCAGCCAGTGCCTTATCTGGCTCTGTTGGAGGATCAACTAGTAGCCCATGGACCACCATCTCCGAAGTATAGTCGTCGCCGCTCTCCTGGTGAACAACGCAAGGTCGTCTAGGCGGCATGACACTACAAGGTCAAAAGCACACGTTATATTCAAGATTATTAATGCTAAAACGAAGAAACCACAAAGGGAACAAGAAGAAGAAGGTATTTCAAAATTTACAAAACAAGACTACACGACGTGTATACTGACTACATGACATTTACTTGACTTCTAATTCTTGGATGGTGCATCGGGGGGTACGGGAGCTCTGTGGAGATGGCGTATCTACTTTCTAGGGTTTGCAATGTCGATTCCTCACTTCCTCGGCTCCGTGATTCTAGCTGGTGGAGTCAGATCCGTCAGGAAGGAAGGTCCGCAACAGCTTGATGGTTGCGCCTCCACAGTTAATACTCCGATGACTCAGCCTGGCGCTGCTCAGGATGATGATGTCCAGACTGTCACTCGAAAGGTCGGTGCGACGAATCCCGGTGACTGCAGGCACTCGGCGGATGGCGTTGTACAGGAGCGTGATGTCTGCAGTCGGCTCGATGGTGGATTGCGGGATCACGCTGCCGGTGTTGACCTCATATCCTAGAATTTGGCTTGTGAATTTCTCAGGGATGGAGGCGTGCGGGGTCGGGGTACCAAGTCTGATCCAAAGTTGCCACTGAAGAACTCTTCAGATTTTTGTGATGGCTCCAGCAAATTGGCTGTTTCGGATGTTTGTGATGGATCTAGAAAATTAGCTGTTGTAATGTTTCCTTTTGATTCATTTTTTTCTACTTCGTGGAGGATCAATCCAAATGATGTGTTGAAGTCTGCATCGGGGTCTTTCACTGACTCGCGTTCAGGAATAATTATTCGAAAAGGGTCATTGGCACATGTTGAGGCCAGTCCTGAAGTCTTTGCTGAAATTATTGCAATTGGGATAATCTCTCTATTGCACGTGTTGTTCTGCCCAAGGGTCAGAAATCTTGGTGGTTTGATGAATTGGTCCGAAAGATCTCTTTTTTGTGGGGTTTCTCTGATTGGAGGCGTGTTTCTCTTGGACGTGGTTTTTTCACTGCTTTTTTCCTTTAGATGCTTCTAAAATGCATGCGTGGAGAACTTGATCTCTCTCCTTGAAGCCAGGTTGGCTCCACCTTCATGAATGGTCTCTGGACTTCAATGCATCACATGCACGGAATGCTTTTTCGCAGGTATGGGTTCATCTTCATGGTCTTAATTGGGTTCTTTGGCACCCAAAGATTATGCGTGATATTGGCACGACAATTGGGACTCCTATACAACTTGACAAGGAGACTGAGAATGTTCGGGTTGGACACTTTTCCAGGATGTTGGTGGAGGTTGATCTTAGCTCCACCCTGATTGACAAGGTAACTATTTCAACTCCGACAGATGAAATTCAAATTGATGTTGAGTATGAATGAAAGCCACTTTTTTGTAATGAATGTATGGTGGTTGGGCATTCATTAGAATTATGTCGGAGATATATTTCTTGTGAGAACTATGGGATGCAGGGTCATTCATCCAACCTCTATAGAAGGAAATCAGAGAGGAATGATGTGGATGTGTCACATCCACTTGATCATAACATCAAGCCCTCTTCAAATAAGGACGATGTGTTGTCTTCTGCAGAAGAACATCAGTTGCCTTCGAAAGGGAAGGGACTGATGGTAGACTTGTCACCATTGAGGTCCAATAGTGGTCCTTCTAATTTTCAGAAAAACTCTACATACCCCATGAGTGGTCCTTCTATTGCGCGGGTTGGTGTTTCCAAGGGGATTACATCCATGTATGGTTGTGCAGTTACTCCCTCTGGCTTTGTTGGGACTGGGAAAAATATTATTGTCTCTGCTGCAGGGTCTCCTGCTTGCACTGACCCCTCACATACATGCATGAATGATAGCCCTGGTGCAGGTTTGTTACGTGATGAGAATGTTGACATGACTTATAACTCTGGTCAACAGGTTGATTGTCATCAGGAGATTCATAATCTTGTGAATTCCTTTAGGATATCTGAGAAGTGGGGTGACGTCTCAGAGGCGGAAGGGGTTGAAACAGGTAGTTGTGGGCATATTTCGTTCAAAGATGCACTCATGTATGGTAAAGGGGAGGTTGATCACACTCCTACTCCCTCGAGGTGAAGGCCAAGGAAGGATTACTCTAATACACCTCGCACTGTGTGTACTCGATCTTCAAAACTATCAGGCAAGTTTAATTACGATATTCTTAAGATCCTTAATCAGGGTAAGTCTCAATCTGAATGTGAAACTGCTGATGAATCTGATTATGGGAATGATATGTCTTATTATGATCTTTAATTTTGTTCTTTGAAGGATGAGGGCAAATCCCTTTGTTTGACCCTACTCGTCTCCTCTGTACTCTTTTCTTCTTTTTTAACAAATAGTCAGAAGCATTGCTTCTGGATGCGCTTTCATGCTGCTATACTTGAATTCCCTTCCCCTGTTCGGGTCCTTCGACATGGCTAAGCTACACGACTCCCGTTAAACAAAACTACACGTCGTGTATATAGTCTACACGACATGTATGGTGTTATTTTCCAACTGCCCGTGTCGTTTGTGACACGGCCGACTACTCGTCTTGAAACTACACGACGTGTTACCCCCACACACGGCGTGTACACCACCCCGCTTCCCCAGCCACACGGCTAAGTCCACACAGTCTGTCCTCATACAAGACTACACGACATGTCCCCAAAGGTACATGGCATGTTCAAGGAACGGTGACATCTACCCGTGTTGTTAGTTACACGACTGAGTCCCCAGGTCACACTACACGGCGTTTTCATAATTGACACGACGTGTTCTGTAAAGGAGTTCACCAACCCGTGTTGTTAGTTACATGGTCGAACTCCGGGTTAACACTACACAGCACATAGATGTGGTACACGGCGTGTTCTGCCCAAGAACTTCCCTACCCTGTGTCGCCGCCCACACAGTTTGTGACATAGGAAGAGACTACACGACATGTACTCCGAGTACACAGTGTGTACTTAAAAAGTTCATTTTTCTTCCCGAACAGAAGGCCATACACAGTGTGTTTAAAATACTACACGGCATGTATACTGAGTTTCTGGACAGTATTCCTTAGAAACTTCCCCAGAACCCAGAAAATACTGAAAAATAACACCCAAGTATCAAATTTCAACCCGTAAGGGCCCATACTCCCCACAAATAAAAATTTGACATCTTATCCATGTTATAACTTAATAAATAGCTAATGATCCACCAAATTCCGGTCAATGGGGGACCATACTCCCGAAAAACCAAAATTTGGCATCCATTCTTTCCATAGACTTATACAAAAAAATACCCTATCACACAACAGGTATTTATCAAGCAGCTATCACAACAACATACTTTTTCTAGAACAACAACTATCACAACAACATGAAATTTCTAGTGGACCTACATGGCATGGAACTATGCATGGAATGTGATTTCTAGCATGTGCCTAAATGATGCATGAGATGACATACCCTCATCTCATCGGGTTGCCACTAAATAGAACCCACAGATAAAATATAAACAGCACAATCCAAGTGTGTCACCCAATGGTGAAATCATATCAACTGTAAATTGAAATACGAGGTAAATTGCCTTTTCCCTGTTCACAGGTTAGCTACACCCGGACATAGCTTATTACCAACTACCGTTCCCATCCTATCCTTTAATAAGGCTCCAAATAGTAAGTCAAAGAAAAGAACCCCTCTGATACCACTTTGTAACATCCCGGTTCCGGGTGCCACTCAACGGGTGCCCCGAACCCGGTTCGCCACATGACCTCAAGCGCATTTCCCTAAAAGCCAGAGGCTGCCGACTAGCAGCGAGGGCCCAGGTTTGATAGTGGGTAAACTATGCCCTCATTTTTTAATGTGTAGCGCAATGGAATACAGAATAAAAAATACATCAAACATACAATGAACTTCAGAAGCAGTAAATCATACATAACAGAAATAAACAACAGCATTGGATATAACCAACAGTAGATAAATAATGATGCTACATGTCTCAAGTTCTAAGAATATAGCTAGAACATGTTACATGATCAATACAATAAAACTAAAGTATAGGTACACCAAAACAAAGAAAAACAGGTGGCAACAACATCGCGAGCCTAGGCTCGGTCCCATGCCCTCCTACTCCTCATCAGCAACCATGTACCTGTATAGGGACTCTTACCCCTCTCCATAACTGTAGAAACATAATCTGTTTGGTCCAAAAAGTGTGACCCAAACAGGGTGTGAGAAATATATCTCAGTAGGCACCCACCCAAGGCCCATGCCCAACTGCGTGTAAGCATGCAACAACAGTGCAATAGTAAAATACAATAAAGTAAGTAGTACTCACAAGTAACCAACTTAATAGTTAATTTTCCATTTTAATATTCATTTTAATCATTTAATTTTAAAATATCACCACAGTGAATATTCTAAGTAAACAACCAAATGTCCACAGACACGTAAACTCCCACCCTCGAGTAAAGAGAAACCAACACAGGAATTTTCCCACAGGCACACGGATATTTCCTACAGGCTAATCAAAACACTGCCCTCAGGCTAACAGGTAAACGGGCCATGCTCAACAAGTAAATATGCAGTAAAAAAACAATTACTCTTGAGGAAATTCTAAAGTTACTACTTTTAAGGCATACCCTCGGATATCTTGGCTAAACAGCTAAATAGTGGAACACACCCCCGGGGTGGTTCTGGATCCAAGCAATGATCCCAACCAGCATTTTAATATCATAATTAAATACCAAATCAATTCTAGGTGTTTAATATAGCAACGACCTCAGCCACATGACACCCCAACATGGGTTCGTGACACAAAAATGCACAAAACACATAGTAGTAAGAAAAATAAACACCAAGCCACCTACCTTATACGCCAACGAGCGGTATACCCGAATGTCGACTCCAGAAACGCCTATGAACGGTGTAGATCTGATGAAGAACAAAACTCACTTAATCCAAAATAACTCCCATTGGGATAAGAATTGGTAAGCAACATGCTAGGAGAAGATATGGATTACCAGCACGGTTCCAACGAGATCGCCCGAGGCGGAATCAGATTCCAGACGAACACCCGACTGATCTTCAAAGGTCCGGTCGTCCACTCCCGCTCCTTCCTCAGGTTCTAAGCTTTCCCTATGAACAGGGGAGGTTACTTCCCAATTTAAGCAAAAAAAAAAAAAACAAAGTACACGACATGTACTTCAGAGTACACGACGTGTACTCCCTTCGTTTAATTGTTCCTCTGGCGGCACCTCCATACTGTTCACCTGTCGACATGAGTACACGACATGTACTTCTGAGTACACGGCGTGTACTGTCGCACAGCTGGCGGCTACTCCACCGCCTTCTTGTTTTGGCCTACTGACTGACTACACGGCGTGTACAGGACCACTACACGACGTGTAGTAAGTTCTTACACCCTTTGTCGATGATATGGATACACGCCCTGTGTACTCATCCCCACACGACCAGAGGTACACGATGTGTAGAACAAGTACACGACATGTACTTCCAAAATTTAGGATTTTTCCCTATTTTCCATATTTTATTAAATACACTTTAGGAAAAGAGAAACGAAGAAGACCATACCTCAAATATAAGAACCAGGTTCTTAAAATATATTCCATTATCAGATCTTAGATTCTTGATACACATAACTAGTTTTTTATCAACTCTTTCCTGTAAACATTGAACATAGCCACTGCTTCTGGTTTATATTTGATGAACAACACCTTAGTAATTCTGATATAATAATAATTGAATGCAGTGAAGTAAAAATAAACTTGAGTTGATTTGTGTTTCATTGGACCATACAAATATGTATGAATCAACTCAAGTGTCCTGGTGGACTGGATCTCCACCCTTTTGTGACATTTTAAGTCATCTTCCCCCATTGGAAAGTTTCATTAATTTATTCTCTTTATCTCTTGAGAGAAGGCGATCTATTTCCATATCATCCATTGAAATCATACTTATACTTATTTTAAATAGGTTAAATAATCTTCTATTCCATAACTTATTTTAATATTTTGAACTCAAATAGAAAAAATTAGTTGAGTCTCCAATTTGAAAAAGGTTACAACTGGTTGTTTAAACTTCAGTTATAAATTTTCCATATTTTATCCTCTTAATGAGACATGTATTTTTCCTAAAAATAATCTCATTTCCATCATTATAAAAATAGATCACACTTAGTAAGTTAAATTTAATACCATAGATAAACATTAGATGTTTTGACTTCAGTTTTTTGGGATTCAATTTCAGTTGGTCCATATCCTTTTATCTTTATACATCTTTCAGTCCCAAAGGTAATTTCACACCAGTATTTGTATTCAATATTCTTTAAGATATTAGTGTCTCTAGTCATGTGTTATGAGCATCCATTATCAAGAATCCATGATTATCTACCCCTTCTAACTGTAAGACCCACTTCGATAATATGTGAATTTTCTTCTTTATTACTCCTCGTAGTCTTCTTTACTTAAATATTATGTTGATTTTTCTATCATAAGTGTATTAATACACTTTTCAACATATCAAATTACTTATAAAACCTACCC